>CM060950.1:437333587-437717297 GCA_030765055.1 Mantis religiosa
AGAAATAATTTCTAAATGGGCGAATACTCAACTAGCAAAGGCATTAATGTCAAACATATCATCAGCAAAGTTGCGACAATTAGAAATGTCTCACTGTCATTGTCCCTATTGTCGCGAACCTATTATTTACGATAGCGCGCCGCAGAGAGATAAGGGACAGATGGTGCCGGTAGAAGATAAACAGCTTGCCTAAGCAGATAATCAAAGCACGGAGATAAAGGTCTGCGGAAATAAATAAAGAGATAAACGGAAACTTCTAGTGACATCCTGATTGTCTTAGAGAATATTTGATTTCTTGTTTATTCCAGAAATATCGAGTAACATGAGTCGTGGTATATAAGGAAGCTGCGACTCGCCAAGAGCAGTTGTAAACAGTGGAAGTAGAATAAGCTCTTTGTAGTGGTCAACGACCTTGGTAAATTGTAATAGTGTATGTGACGTAATCCTGCAACTGTAAGTGTATTTCTACGGAAATAAAGAACATTTTGAATTTCTGCAACTTGGACTTTTAATTCTACGAACCCACAAAGTCACAATATTATCAAGCTAAATTTTGTTTCAGTAATTCATCCCTTTTACCAAAAATTGTCACTTCTTTTAGCCTTATAGCTAAACAACTGGCATTAACGGAAAGCTTTCCTTACAAAATAATTTCAGGATGTATATAGTGTCATTTTTCGAAGTGTGATCAATGTGTACAAAAACAAATAGGTCGTTACCGTAAAATAAACAACATATATACATCATAATGTGAAGGGATACAAAGTTATGTGTAAATAATGTTGCATATTATTGTAAAATACAGTCTCTTATGAATGAAGATATTAATAAATAATAAAGAAGATTTTAATGCCTTCTTCTTTCTCCTAGTCAGAATATTCAATCACGTTATATTATATATATGTATATATATATGATTTCTGGCGCCTGCCGATGTATGACAAGATTATTTCTTAACAGAATATACATACACTGGACTCGCCCTGTATGTGCGATAAGCTCAGGTAAATATCTCTTTGTTGCGAACTTTTTCCGATATGCCTTCTCGCTTTGCCATGTAATATATTAAGAGCCTCATTAAACAAACAACATCATAATCACAATTAATCCGTTGTCTTGGTCACCTTGCTATCTCAAAGAGTTCAGAGAATAACGCTCCAGCCCTCTATTCTGGCCGCATATCCGTTAAGAGGTGTAATGTATTAAACTCGGATGCAACACGCTAACTTTTACATAGGAATGGAGCAATGTGAATAACTAGGAACCCATAAAGTAAGAATGCACCAGCCTTAGATATATACTCATATTTACAAATCTTCCTTTCTCGCGACCAACAGTTTCATCCCTACCTACGGTTGACTACATTTAACGCAATAGAAAACCATTAAATCTAAGCTATATACAAACAAAGTATTAAAATTAGTTGTAAAACTTTGGAAAGAATTACAACTCCTGATCACCGCTCTAAGAGATGTATGCAGAGACACCTGTGGGTCGTAAGACGCGTTGCTGTACATAGATGGCTCTACCAGTAATATTCTGCAGTGGCAAAACAGATTTCCAATTATCTACAAACTGTTCTGTTTCACTTTAATTATGTGTTTTAGAGGTAGTTTAGGATTAATTTATTTTTAATGAGTGAAGACTGGCCATAGGAATACTGTGCACTAAAAGAGTGCCCAACGAATAAACTGTTGTTTGCGAGAAAGGAAGCCTTCTAACATCAGTATATAGTTAAGTCTTTTTCCTGATATTCTATATTTGCTTAAAATTTTATCCAAGTTTTCATAAAACGACATGTAATGAAACTGTTTATATGAATGTGTATTTTAAATTTTGGAGCAAATGGTGAAGTAGGCATTTGTGGAAAACTGCGTTTTTTTGTAATGTACGTCCTTCAACGTTAGGTCATATGGGACGATGAATGATACTGGTGAAGTGATGCTCAAATGAGTCCGGGTTCCATGAAAATTAGGGCTACCCGACATTCGTCTTTAAGAATAAAGGAAAACCACGGAAAAATTCTTATCCAGGTAACTCACCCTGGCTAAGATTCGAACTCGGGACCTCTTGAATGGGAAGCAGACACGTTACCGAGGGGGGGGGGCGGAAATTGCGTTTAGAAGGTAATATGGTTGCAGTGATGCTAACCGTGGTCGAATTCCGCTACGCGTAAAATGACATTTGAGCACTCGGGAGACATAGCGGAGAAATACAAAAATGTGGAAAAATGTGGCGACTTCTGTCAATATTTTTAAATCAAATATATCCTAAAAGCTTATACCATAATGTTAGGGAATTATTCTTAGGGAAATCGGGTTCAACTATGTCTAATGTAGAGGTTAGCTCACCTTATGATCTATAATTACTTACGGTTCGTCGTAACTTCGAGATGGTGAGCGACCGCATGAAGACCCGGTACGACAGGCAAGTCTGGTTGTACCGCCCTAACCGGACCAAGGGACGCTGCCAAAAACTTCAACAACCATGGCAAGGACTAAACCGTAAGGGTGGTAAAGAGACCTCAACATGAGGATGGCAGCACTCGTAAATAAAAGCTAGTAAATTTCATTGTTCATCTGTTGACAGTTACTCACCAAAATTTCAGCCATTTGGGACGCTCTGTTATGTAAAAGTCCTTTGAGTGAACAGGTGTGAGTGTTTTTATGAAAATGGACGAAATCGAGTACTGACTTGTCATTAAATATTTGTTTCCAAAGACAATATACCTACGCAAAACAACGATGAGTTGGATTCTGTGTATGGGACTCTGCACAATCACTTACCACAGTGAAATTTTGGGCAGCTAAATTTAAACGTGCCCCTAAGAGCTTAGGGAACGATGAACGTTCGGGACGTCCAAAAACTGCAACTACCGACGAAAATATCGCCAATGTTCACCAAATGGTGCTAGACGACCGCCGAATTAAAGTAAGAGAGATAGCAGAGGCTAAGAACATGTCAAAAGAACGTGTTTGTCACATATTAAATCAACATTTAGGTATTAGAAAGCTCTCAGCGCGTTGGGTGCCGCGTTTGCTCACGCTAGACCAAAATCATGTTCGAATGAACATTTCCAACGCTCTGTTGGCGCAGTTTAGGCGCCGATTAATTGCTGTAGATGAAACTTGGATACACTATTATAATCCCGAAACAAAAATATAGTCCAAACAGTGGACTGCAAAGGGGGAACCGGCACAAAGAAAACAAAAAACTATTCTTTCGGCTGGGAAAGTGATGGTGACTGTTTTTGGGATGGTCGTGTAGTTATTTTAATCCATTATCTTCAGAAAGAAAAACCATTATAGGAGCGCACTGAGCATCATTACTCGACAATCTGAAGGCAGAACTTGTGGAGAAACGGCCATATTTGCAGAAAAATAAAATCCTGTTTCACCAAGAGAACGCACCGTCTCACTCCTCAGCGGTTGCAATGGCGAAAATCTACGAATTACGGTTAGAATTGCTTGATCATTCACCTTACTCACCAGATCTAGCCCCAAGGGACTTCTTTTTGTTCCCTTATCTGAAAATTGCGCTCGGCGGACACATTTTCGTCAAATGAAGAGGCAATCACCTTCGTGAATAATTATTTTGCAGAGAAAAACGCCGAGTACTATTTGGACGGGCTACAGAGATGGGAACATCGCTGGGAGAAGTGTGTGGAGTTACAATGAGACTATGTTGAAAAAAGCCGAGTACTATTTGGACGGGTTACAGAGATAGGAACATCGCTGGGAGAAGTGTGTAGAGTTACAAGGAGACTATGCTGAAAATCGCCCCCAATATCACACGCACTACACTGTACAGACTTGGCTATGCACAATATTTACAATGTTCGCAGTTAGGCTGTGCGGCAGCGGGTAGCGGACTCCTGGGCTACCGATGATGGCGGCCTCTGCCGGGAAGCATGGTTCGGATAGGAGCAGACAGGATTTTGCGTAGGGACAGGTTTTGTAGGGTTTGGAGATACTTTAGGGCGGTGTTGGAGGCGTTGGCCCAGACCACGCAGTTCGTACAGGACCACGTATAAAATAAAGGATCTATGTAGGATGATCTTCAGCGCAGCTTTAGCTGTTTGCTCCTAAATATGGGGGCGCACATCTTTAATCGCTGCCGCCCTTTGTTGGCGCTATCTCTTAGATGGGTGGTCCAATGCATCGTGGGTGTCAATGTCACGCCGAGGTACTTGACCTGCTGACGACAGTGCAATATTTGACCATCGACCGTTAGGTCCATTGCCAAAGGGCGTCGCATTGTAAAATGTATAAGCTGGCATTTGTTCGCATTACTTTTGATTTTCCAGTCAGGAACCCGTGAAAGGAAGCGGTCAATGCACCACTGCATCTCTAAAAGTCCATAACGATGATTTTTATGATGATTGTATATTGCGGTATCGTCAGCATACATTGCAACTTTGCATCTGGCGTCCACGGGGAAGTCGTTGTTGAAGAGTATATACAGGAAATGGGACATAATAGCCCCTTGTGGTACGCCAGCCTGCATCACTCTCTCCTTTGAGGAGGAGCGACCCACTTGGACGTAGAAGCGCCTGTGCTTTTAAAAAATTATGCAGCAGTGGCAGTGAATTTTGGAGGTCGGGAAACTCTCGGTGCAGTTTGTAAATCAGGCCGTTGTGCCAGCACCGATGAAATGCGGCTTCTATGTCCAAAAATAGCGCCAACGTTGAAGCCCCATTGTTAAACTGCTCGGTGACGTCATCTAGTAATCTTAAAAGTTGAAGGTCTGTTGAGTGCCCTTTTCTAAAGCCAAATTGTGAATTTGAGATGTGAAGCGCCGCAATTTGTTTTTGGACTCGAAATAGAATTATTTTCTCGAGCAATTTACCAATAGTGGACAGGAGACTAATGGGGCGGTAATTTTGAGGTTGCCTGGTGCTTTTCCCATGCTTGGGGAGCATTATTACCTTGGCTCGTTTCCAAGTGTCAGGGAAATAATTTTGCTGCAAAAAAGCGTTGAAAATTTTTGTAAGTTGCACCAGGGCTTTTCTCGGGAGATGTTTGAGTTCCTCATTAGTCACCCTGTCCGGGCCAGCGGCTTTCCCATTAGGTAGCTTCCTAATGAGATTGTACACTTCCTGCGGGGTTGTGAGGGGCAAGTGTTGCTCATGTCTCTGCAAGGAGGAATTGTTGTTGTGAACGCTCAGGAAATGAGTGAATGAGTGTGCATATGAGTCACCCATGCTGCCAAATCTACTATTTGTTGCAGTAACTGTAGTGATATGTATTATGCATGGGTGAGCTATGCGACAACACTTACATATTTTAAACGAATCCAGCATCTTTGTCATACTGGGAGGGGTAGCATATACACCGTTGGGGCAGCAAAAGTCATTACGTTACACATTCCTCTAGCCTGCCTTCTTGTTGTGGGTCTACAGTAGCTATTATTTTTTATGTAATTTTCTGAATGGTTTGGTTTCCTGTAAATTCCAAATTTTATTTTTGTGTTATTCCTGCTAATATTTAGATCCAAGAAAGAGAGTTGTCCATTGATTTCCTTTTCTGTTGTGAATTTGATTTCTTGCAGATTGAACAATTTTAATGCATCATCTAAATATTTACTAGAAACTATTGCAAAGATGTCTTCAAGGTATCTATACCAAACCTTGACAATCCATGGGAAGGTCTTTTTAGTTTGTGTTTTAAATGCACTCATAAATAAGTTTGCCAAAAGGGTGAAAATGTGTTGCTCCTTGATAACCCTGATTTCTGCTTGTAGTATTTCCCATTAAAGCTGAAGGAGATTTGTCAATGTATAATTTGGTTATTGAAAGTATTCTTCTGCTTCTATTGTTTCCATTTCTATTGTAGTTAGCCATTTTTTAAAATAGTGTCTGTAATTTTTCTGTTGGTATGCTTGGGAATAATGATGTGACATTAATCAGACTACCTCATAATGACTGGGGAAGAAAAAAATCACAAGTAAATTTAGAAATTCAACAAAGTTTCCTTACTGAAGTCAGAGAAATAAAACAAAAATTAAGACTTCCTTACCTAAAGGTCAATATTAAAAAAAAAGTATTGTTACCCAATCGGCAAACTTGCGGTCGGCTACTCGAGGGAAAGGCCGGTAGAGGGAGGCGTGTGGCATCGGTACCGCACACTCGCCGGTCAGCTGCCGCCTGCGGAGGCGTGACAGAGTGGAGGGAGGGGAAACCAATTCTGTGTAATAGGCAAGTGTTCCGACTGTAATTCGGTGGAAATAAAGAACATTGTAGAGTTATGCAATTGGACTTTAAAATTCATGAACCCACAAAGCCACAACTGGTGTCACGGAGCGGGATATTACCACCGTGGAAGCTGCCTTGGAAAAGATTTCGGAGAAGATGACGGAAATGAAAGCAGCAAATGACAACTTCGCTGCGAAAACAGAAGAGGCGAATAGCAACCTGGCCGAGGAAATGAAGGAAATGAAGACGACAAACAACAACCTGGTCGCGGAACTGAAGGAAATTAAGGCCGAATTGACCAAGGAAATTAAAGCGGCCAACAAGGTCCTCGGCGCAAAATTTGAAGAGCAAGTGGCCGACGTAAAGGAGGACGTCACGGAGCTTGGTGAGCGCGTCGAAGACCTGGCGAGCCGCGTTAACGACCTGGAAGGAAAGGCCGACAGCAGCGTCAAGTCCCTGAACGCCATGGTGGAGGACGTCGTCAGCAGGAGGTTGAAGGATTTGAAGGCCGACGCAACGGGACGCGACACAACATCGGCGCGCGTCAAACCACTGAAATATGACGGCGCGTCAACGTTTCAGGTCTTCCGTCGCCAATTTGACGCAGTGGCCAAGCACAACAAATGGTCAACCGAGGAGAAGGCAACACAGTTAATAGCCGGCCTCCAGGGACGGGCCGCGGAAGTCCTGAACGCGGTACGGACAACGGCGGCGCCCAAGGACATCTGGGAGGCCCTGGAGAATCGTTTTGGAAACCACCGCTTAGCCGCAGCGTACCGCAGCCAGGAGAGACACTGTAGGAGTTCGCCCTGGCAGTTGAACAACTGCCTGGCAAGGCCCTAGTCGACTTCTCACCAGAGTTCGTATCCCGCGAAGCTGCCTACACATTCGTTGACGGGGTACGAGACACGGTGATTTGTCAGCGCCTAATGCTCGGCGATTATAAAATCATCCACGAGGCGCTAACGGCAGCATTAAGGATGGAGGTGGCAAAGGTAACAGCTGTCCCGACGTCAAGAAGGAGGCGTGTTCGCTACACCGGAGACAGGAGACCAGCCGAGGGACGCCGGCGAAGACCTAGTGGCCTGTGTTGGGGGTATGGACACCCCGGACACCTGGAGAGAGACTGCCCACACCAGGAAGGGCATCCGGCAAACGAGTAAGGGCCGTCTTCGATAGGGGCACGTCGGCGTCATCACTACCATCCCCTCGAGTGACACTGCGCGTCGTCAGCCGGCGTTTGGATGACAGCCTCATTGTGGACGGTTGGGTGGAGGGGAAACCGTGCCGCGTGCTGGCGGACACCGGGGCGACCGTGACCATCATCAGACCTGACGTGGCCAAGGATTTGCCGACGAGGAAGCCGAGCCGACCGAACCAGCTTGTCACGACATCGGGTGACACCTTGACTGTGGAGAAGGAGGCCCTGCTAAAGCAGTCCTTGGGAAGGAGTGCCGTACGTCCGTGGGTGTTCATCGCAATGGTGGCTGAGGAGGTGATTCTGGGACTGTATGCACTCAGGAGCCACGAGGCGACGGCCGACGTCGGCAGGAATGTCCTGCGGCTCAACGGAGAACAGGTTATATTCGTCAACCCGAAGAGCGCCTTGGAATCTGCAGGGTTATCTTGAACGAAGACGTGGTTGTCCCCGCGAGGAACAGGGTCATGGTGACGGCGCGACTGGAGGGCCAGAGAACCAGGAACATGATGCTGAACCAGAAGACAACTGTACGCAGAATGTGTGGAGCCAGGGCATTGCTGCCTTATCGAGAGGAGGTGCCAGTGAAACTGCTAAATCCAACGGACACCGATCACGACGTCCAGGCCGGGACGGAGTTGGGAACGTGCGAGCTCGTTGTGAGCGTAACAGCAATCGACAAGACGCAGAAGGCGGTGATGACGCAACACCTGGGGCCCCGGCTAGAAGGCCTACTGTAGAGGGCGGCCGACCTCCTGACTGCAGAGCAGATGGAGAAAGTTCGACAACTGCTGAGACGATACCAGCGGGTCTTCAGCCAAGGTGATAGTGACTACGGCCGCACGGACAAAGTGCTTCACCGCATCGACACCGGGGAGGCCCGGCCTATTCAGCAACCACATAGACGCGTTCCGCTGGCGAAGCAAGGGGCGGTACGAGACATGCTGGAGGACATGAGGTCCCGGGGGAGTGATTGAAGAGTCGGAGAGACCTTGGTGTTCCCCTGTGGTCTTGGTGACGAAGAAGAACGGCGAGCTACGCTTCTGCGTGGACTACATGAAGCTGAACGCTGTCACCCAGAAGGACTGCTTCCCCTTACCCCGGATTGACGACACCCTGGACACGCTAGCTGTTAAGCAGTGATTCTCGACCCTGGACCTGAAGTCGGGCTACTGGCAGTTAGCTCTAAACCCGAGAGACAAGGAGAAGAGCGCATTCTCTACAGGCCAAGGGCTCTGGCTGTTCACAGTTATGCCCTTTGGCCTCTGGAATGCACCAGCTACCTTCCAACGCCTCATGGAGTCAGTGATGAGAGGACTGACTTACGATGCCTGCCTGCTATACCTGAACGACATCATAATTGTCGGCAAGACTTTTGAAGACCATCTCGAGAATCTGAGTAAGGTGCTACAGAGATTGCAGGCGACCAACTTGAAGCTTAACACGAAGGAGTGCCAGCTCTGCCGCAAGGAAGTGAACTACTTGGGCCACGTTATCTCAGCAACCGGAGTGGCCACAGACCCGGAGAAGACACAGGCTGTGAGAGATTGGCCTCACCCAAAGGATAAGAAAGAGCTGCGCAGTTCGCTGGGGATGTGCACTTATTACCGACGCTTCGTAAAGGGGTTCTCTAACATGGCCAAACCCCTCACCCGCCTGACAGAGGAACACCGACCTTATGTTTGGACGGAGGACGCCAAAGACGCTTTCCAGCACCTGAAGGAGATCCTGTGCAGTGCTCCAATTTTGGGTTTCCAACAACCGGGTGGCGCCTTCATTGGTGATGCCGACGCCAGCGACCATTGCATTGGGGATGTCCTACCGTAGATCCAGGACGGCCATGAGCGGGTGATAGCGTACTGCAGCAAGACGCTATCCAAGGCAGAGAAGAACTACTGCGTCACCCGACGCGAGCTACTGGCGGTAGTAAATACCTTGGAGCACTTCCACAAGTACCTGTACGGTCAGCCATTCCACCTGAGGACTGACCATTTCACCCTAACCTGGCTATTGAGCTTTAGGAGCCTGGAAGGCCAGAGAGCACGTTGGGTCCAGAGGCTGCAGGAGTACGACTTCACCTCGGAACATCGCAGAGGGAAGAGCAACGGTAACGCAGACGCAATGCCCCGAAGACCCTGTCCAGAAAAGTGCGGCCAGTGCAGAAGAGTGGAAGGGATGGAGCGTGCTGCAGCAGTCCGAGTAGTCACGGGAGTGCCTGCGGACGGCTGGGATAGCGCAGGCCTGAGGAGGGAGCAGCTGGCGGACGCAGAATTGGAGCCACCCTTGAGGGAAGTGGAGACAGGGACAAGACCAACCTGGGAGGATATCTTACCAAGGAGCGCCACCTACAAGTCGTACTGGGCCCAATGGGACCTGTTGATGATCAGAAAGGGCGTGCTGTTCCGTATATAGGAGTCACCCGATGGGAAGACGCAGAGAGAACAGTTGGTACTTCCCCGGAGTAAGGTTCCGGAAGTCTTGGAGAAAGTGCACGCCGGTACATAAGGAGGACACCTGGGAGCGAACCGAACGATTGACAAACTACGGCAGCGCTACTACTGACTGAGGTTCCGAGCAGACGCTGAGAGGTGGTGCCGTCAGTGTCACGTGTGCGCGGCGAGTTGCGGCCCCCAGACTAGGAGCCGGGGTCGCATGCAGCAGTACAACGTCGGAGCACCATTCGAACGGATCGCCATTGACATTGCTAGACCGTTCCAAATATCCGACCGAGGCAACAAGTACCTGATGGTGGTCGTGGACTACTTCACTAAGTGGCCGGAGGTGTATTGCGTCCCGAACCAAGAGACAAGGACAATCACAGACTGCCTCGTGGAGTAAGTGTTCTGCCGATTTGGGGTACCATTACAACTACACAGTGACCAAGGCACCAATTTTGAGTCCAACCTGATGAAGGAGGCACTAGAGAGACTTGGGGTTAACAAGACCCGCACAACACCACTACATCCCCAGTCGGATGGCATGGCCGAAAGGTACATCAAGACCCTATAGGAACACTTGAGGAAGGTCGTGGCCAGCCATCAGTGACACTGGGACCTCTAGGTGCCACTGTTCTTGCAGGCCTACCACTCTTCAACACACGACACCACGGGGATGACGCCAGCCAGCTTAATGTTCGGCCGAGAGTTACGCCTCCGTTGTGATCTGGCTTTTGGAAGCCCTCCGGAAGCAAAACAGCCAGTGACCGAGTATGTGGAGAACCTGGTGGACCACCTCCACGACATGCACGAGATGGCTCGCCAGAACATCCAGAATTCGAGCGACCGCATGAAAACCCGATACAACAGGCAAACCAACAGCCAAGGGTTCCAGCAAGATGACCTTTTCTGGTTGTACCGCCCTTCCCGGACCAAGGGACGCTGCCCGAAGCTTCACCAGCCATGGCAAGGGCCGTAGCGTGTGGTGAAGGGGATTAACGACGTGGTCTACCGCATCCAGAAGGTGCCCCGAGGAAATATGTTGGTGGTACAGCTGGATCGTCTGGCCCGCTACGATGGTGCTGTTTGGGACGACCAGCCTTGAGGAGGGATCAGTGTTACCCAATCGGCAAACTTGCGGTCGGCTACGCGAGGGGAAGCCCGGTGGAGGGGGGCGTGTGGTATCTGTAGCGCACACTCGCTGGTCAGCTGCCGCCTGCGGAGGCGTGGCAGAGTGGATCGAGGGGAAACCACAGGGGTGGTTAAATCTTCGTTTCCCTCTCCTCCTGCTTCGTGAAAACTCCGTGAAAGCTCCGGAATATTTTTCCCCTCCATGGGAAAGAATTCTCTAGAAACATTTAGCCACCAGTAAATAGAGGGACGATGCAACCGAAAGTTCAGTTCTTGGCGAGCAGCCGTGAGGAGCGCCCGGTGAGCTAACGGATCGGAAGACTGCGTACGTGCATCGGAGGAGTTGTGCGAGATCGCGAGTGCAGAGTGGACCGGTGACAGACGAACTGGTGAATTTTAATTGTGTAATTGGCAAGGGTTCCAACTGTAATTCTGTGGAAATAAAGAACATTGTTGAGTTGTGCAACTGGACTTTTATTTTCACGAACCCACAAAGTCACAGTATCAACCCTTTAGAGTTGTCTGATATTGAACACTGTCTGCACTGAGCTGAAGAAATTACAAAATATGAAACCTCTTCATGTGTACTGAAACAAATGCCACTAGAAATAATAAGTTTAAGATATCCTGCCAATGAATGGCTATATGTTTACACTGACGGTTCCAGCTTAACAAATAGTGGTTGTACTGACACTTGTGCAAATGCCCACTCTTCTCTTTCTACAAAAGATCAAGTTTAAATACTACATATTTTAATGGAGAAATTTTGGCAATCCTTCAGAGCTTACAAAATCTTCTATATCATATAAATAAATTTGAAAAAGTTGTATTATTATCTGACTCTAAAACAGCTATAATATCCATAACATCTTATATGACACCTAAATATTGCAGAATGCCACAAAATCATAAAACAATTTAAATAAAAGGGTAATATTTCAATGAATACCAGCACATTGCAGAATTCATGGTAATGATCCAGCTGACTTTCTAACCAAAAATTAATTTGAGCCACTAAGTTATCACTCTATCAAATGCATAATTGTATCAACATATAATAAAAAAAATTTAAATATATATATATATTACAAACAAAAGAAAAACTATGGGAAAATCTATGTAACAGCATGACTTGAATCAATACACTTCCAAGAAAATGCTATGTAGCAGCTTTTAAGACCCCTAATAGGCCATGACTTTCTCAATAAACATTTGTTCAGGATAGGTATAGTGAGACCTCCTTTGTGTCCTTTCTATACACTATAAGAAGATATGGATGGTAACCAATGCAAAAGCTCTGCCCTCAAACGTAATTTAGTTTTTTATTACCTTCTGTGTATCCGCTAATTCTTACAGTTCTAATTATTCTCAGTCACGTTAAAGTTCTCATCAAATAACCTTCGGATTACGACCAATAATCTCTGCTTGAGCTTTTTAGAACCATGAATGTAAGTATGTATATGAAGTGTTTGGAATAATTAAAAATATAAAAGACTTGCGTTTTCTAATTTTGGAATCAAATTCTAAATTTTACATTTGGAATTTCATTTTAACATTTTGAAATATACACTACAAAGAGGTTTACCTAAGTAATATAAACTGGAATACTTTTCTTCAGAACCTCTCTATAGTTTAATGTGATGTTTTCTCTTAAATATATTGCAAAGATGAGATGTGGAAGAGCTTTCCGGGCCGACGTAACTGAACTTAGAAGACTTTGAACATAGCACTGAAAGCATCTACCATAATTTTGGACGAAACGTCTAGAACTTGTATTTATAGCAGACTACAGCATAACAGACCTGAAATTACTACCAGATGCATTGAGTCTGGCTGTGGACATGTACATTCTGTCATTTGGTAAATGGTTACATAACTATTTAAGTTTCACAGATTACTCCACTTAAAGACATATGTATAATATTGTCACCGTGTATCATTGTTGTGCTGCTGCCACAATCCGGAGCCGGGCGCGTGGGCAGGAGAGAGAGAGAGAGAGAGAGAGAGAGAGAGAGAGAGAGAGAGAGAGAGAGAGAGAGAGAGAGAGAGAGAGAGAGAGAGAGAGACTTCAGAGCGTTCGGTCCAGTGTTGTTGCCGGGAAAATTCTAGGAAGGTCTGCGGATGTCTAGAAAGAATGGTTAGGGCGGTATAAATACCGACAAGGTGCTAGAAGCCGCCATTGTGAATGGTTATTGCGACAGTCGACGATTGAAGTGTACCGCGGTAATTTCATTCAGTTGTTTTGGTGCAACAAAACACCGAGTCAGCCTTGAAGACAGCTAATAGTCAATGTCACTACTTTTTACGGCAGCAAAAGTTGTTTTAAATGTCTGCAAACCAGATTTCCGAGTCTACGCAACACACACACACAGTCACAATATTTTCACAAAATCTTTCAGCTGCCTTGAGTAAAATGATATGCATTTAAGAATATTTTAAAGACGAATAAACTGCATATCCTGAATTTTCTGTATGTTCAGCTCAGTTGGTTAGATGCTGGTTTACTGATACCTAGGTCACTGGTTCAAACCCGATCAAGCTCAATGTTTTCTAAGGGCCCTTAAACGTGACAGCTCCATATGACGTAGATTTATTGACGTGTAAAAGAACCTGTACAGGACGAATCTCTGGTACACCGGTGGCGCTAATTTGATCCTCACAATTGACAGTGTCGTTAACAAACATAATAATTTATTTTACTTCTCTTGGAGTATGCTCTCAGGACCGCTTCATTAATAAGGAATTTTGTAGATCACAAAGAAAGTGCATTAGCATTGCCTTGAATGTTTTAATGCTTTGTAATTGTTTTAAAATGCACTGCTATTGGTTCCTTTATGGCAATGTCATGAAAACATTATGGTATTCTAGTCCAGTATATAGTAATCCGTTTTTGAACATCTCTCTATCGATTATCTCCATTTCCTCCATCTCGCAATTCTACAATGAAGTGTATAAAATAACCATTTCTTCAAACGTTTTATCTCAAGTGATATGAGGCAGATGGTAAAACAGGCTTTTGTAAGAAAGATTGTGAAATCTAACTTAAAAAAAAATATTTTTACATTACTTTTTACTTATTTTTGTACAAATTATTGTTACAGGAACTTAATATTCTGTCAACCTCTCTCATATAACATTTATACTTTCCCTGTGGCTGTAAAAAGAAATCTGTAAGCGAAGATGACAATCATACTGATATAACTCTACAGTCACGTGATTCGCTCTTTCATAAAAATCCTTCCTAAAATGCTTATTTTGTACCTATCACATAGTAATCCAGTTATATATTGACATTCTTTTGCAGCTATAATGGGAATTATGAGTTACAGTAAGTTTAAGGGGCAGTCAAATCTTTTAAGAGCTGGTCACTAAGTGATGCATTCGTTTTTCTTGAACGGGAGGGAAAAGCATAACGACTTCCCATTTGAGAAAACAATAAGAATACGAAAATTGAAACCAATAACAAGAAATATCTCGGAAGTGTTAACCCCAAAAAATAAGTTCGCATTATTGTGTGCTTTAACGGTATCTAAGTCTGTGATATACTGTCTCCCAGTATGTAAAATTCACTCAGACTAATCCAAGAAATTTGATGTGTATATTTCATTTGTCATTTAAACTTCTAAGAAATGTAATTTAATGAAAAAATTTAATCATTTTTGATATATCAAAGTTATCAAAAAATATTCGGGATTTTTCTATTTTCACCCTTGAAAGAGGCTGAACATAAATAGTAAGTTCGTATTTCACTCAGTTATTAATTTTTTTAAATATACTGTTCTCACCCGAATTTAAAATATTAATATAAACCTGCTTGCCGGTTTGAAAGAATGTGAATGTCTGGATATTGCTACCTACTCTTACAGTATGAGATCAAAAGAGTCTTATTTGGCAATGTTGCAGAGATTAACATTTGAGCATATCAGTAATATACCAACGAAAATCGTAAACAGAAAATGAATATTTCTTGTGGGCGTCTGATGTTATGTGGCTACATATAATGGAAGGCAGAGACAGTGTAGGCGTGTCTGACCTACTTCACGAGTACCAAACGGCTATTCAGTAACTATGAGATGCGTGACCCGTGTTTCACTTCGGCGCCAATAAAATTAATGACAAAACATTTACCTCAGTAACGTTTCCACGACAAAACATAAATGAATCGGTTAGACCATGTTTTGGAGCACCCAGTGGCGACCAGGCAACGTGACACTCACGCCATGTGACACAACAAACGAGAGATATATGGCAAATGGCTTTCCCTAGAATCGATATCATGCGTGTGAATGAAACAACGTTCCCGTTTTAGGAACTGGTGAACCACCTACTGCCACCTGTTGTTGGTCAAGTCAACTATAGCAACATCGCCACAAACACAGCGAGTGTTTTTCGATTCACTCATTAGCGTCTATTTTGTCACTACATTCGCACACAATAGGCAAACCGCAACAGATATGGAAATGAAATTGATAAAACAACATTCAGGTCGAGATGTTCTGCATAATTCCCTAACCTCAAGCGGATTTCTTTGAAATAATATCCATATATCTTTAAATTTACGAGTTAGAGTTCAGATATTGCTGATTAAGGTCTTAAATATATTAATGGGCTCAACATTTTGGGAAAAATTTTGAAATAATGAAATTCTATGCTTGGATTTAAGCTAGAGCAGATGTAGGGAACAGAACTCACAAGCTGCAAGGCTTTTCACTGCCTTCTCTCCCTTCGTGACCAGAAAGTGGAAACTTAATATGTGTATGTACTTGTGATGAGAACAAGGAATGCTTCCCAGTCCTGAGCTAGGAATCACATTTTTAGAAGCCTAGGAAAATTAAGCAAATATGAAACTTTAGATGACAAGAATACTTCTGCACCTTGACTTATAATTAAATAAAAGCATGCAAAAGCAAAGGTACATTTTTTTTCTGTTGGCTACATCTTTTTAAAGATTAATAAATAATGCAATCATTACCTTTAATTATATTCCAATAGATCTTCTGATATTGAAGGAGCATTGGAATATTTCTCTAAAAATCTTCTATGTTTGTTTTTGGGTTTTCCCTTTACATACGGACTTTTTTTTTTTAAGAACTGTTTCAACTTTTCAACTTTATTCCCCCAAATGACACTTTACTTTTAGAAATATACCTATATTGAAAATCAGAAGAAAAATATCAAAGTAACTTCTTACATGTAATTAATGAGTGAATAAATATAAAAATATATAGAATTAGAGTTAATGCATGCTTTAGTGGATATTTTAGATGTGATTAATCGATTTGACATGGTAGTGCTGCTCCAGTAGAAGTTACCTAAGTATCTAATTAATTAAGTGGTTATTCAATTATTTATCTAATTATGAATTAAGTAATAACCAATTATTTATTTTAACAGTAAGAGAAATACTCTTCATTCTGGCGTTCAGATTTGCCATAATGTAACTACCCGATGGGTTCAGACGGTAAAGCTGCACGCTGCTATTATTGTTCATCCAGTTAGAAATAATGTAAGAATATAATTTGGTTTCTACTACCTACAAGTGGATGAATCAAAAGCCGCAGCACAAATGCGTTTCTTGTTAGTTGCCCATTGACGGTGCTTAACCATTTCGTAGGATATTCCAGAGAATTTTATTTTGGTTTAATGAGCAACAAATGTGGTAAAGGTTTTGTGTTCCTAGCTTAGATCCGAGATAAGATATTCCTCTTTGAAAATATATCGCATATTTATAGGCCAAAGTCACACAAATTGCTTACAAATTTCTACTTCCTCTAGGATAATTGTAAATAACTACGTACAGTTTATGCTATTCTAGATTACTGTTAATACATAACAAGTAATATATTATATCACTACGTGGATGAATGTAATAACATGTGCTTTATAATATATATGGGAGTCTAGAGCTCTTCTTGTTGCTCCGTCTTCAAAATAAAAACGTTTAGACCATAGTTATTTTGTTCCATGAAGTTTGAAGTTCTCTGCTACTGAAGTTTGCTTAGCTAACGTTGCGAGCGTTGAGATTCTTTTCTCGTGGTATGCCTGAGTGCATGCCACGGATATAAAATATTTAATGAAAGCTTTAAACATTTATTATTAAACAGTTGCCGAGTTTATTACTTTGAATACAATTGTAATAACTTTTAATTGAGTATAATTCCCAGCGATATTAACTATAACTCATTGTTAAGGTTTTCCCAATATTTATAAAATAAATAGCAAAAGGGAAGTCATAGTGAAGCAAACTTCCTATTACCAAGGATGTTTTGATTCTTTGCTACTGGGTTTTGACTAATTAATATTAAAAGTGGTAAGATTCTTTTCTCGGGGTATGCCTGACTGAATGCCACGGATATAAAATATTTGATGAAAGCGTTAAACACTTATTATTGAAGAGTTTTGGCAATTATTACTTTGAATACACACAATTACAACAGCTGAAGATTTTAACTGATATAATCAATTATTGTGGATGATTGCCTACAAGTATTGAACTTTTGCACTGTTCCTTACTTACACGAGCCAATAACATCACCCTTGCCTTGTCATTTCTCTCAATGGACTATAGTAGTTCACAAAGTCTTCATATTCATAAATTATCAAGGTTTGTAGCATACACAGTATATTGATATTTGATCAGTTCTTTACTTCAAGCAGGACAAGTTCTACATGAAGTTCTACATGATTATTTGAGATACGCTTAAGTCTTAATGTTTGTTCGACATTTAAATTAAATTAAAATGATTGTTGTAATAACTAACTATATTATCACATTTGATGAACATAACTACTAGATACTCTTTAGGAGGCATGGAATTTGTTTAGCAATAAAACATTGCTAACAAAATGCCCATGTTATTTATTACATTAGATCATCTCAATATAAATGAACGAATGAAATATTTGGTTACTGGTGTTTATTTAAGTAGTGGTGGAAGCAAACTTATTTATTATTATTATTATTATTATTATTATTATTATTATTATTATTATTATTATTATTATTATTATTATTATTATTATTATTATTATTATTATTATTATTATTATTATTATTATTATTATTATTATTATTATTATTATTATTATTATTATTATTATTATTATTATTATTATTATTATTATTATTATTATTATTATTATTATTATTATTATTATTATTATTATTATTATTATTATTATTATTATTATTATTATTATTATTATTATTATTATTATTATTATTATTATTATTATTATTATTATTATTATTATTATTATTATTATTATTATTATTATTATTATTATTATTATTATTATTATTATTATTATTATTATTATTATTATTATTATTATTATTATTATTATTATTATTATTATTATTATTATTATTATTATTATTATTATTATTATTATTATTATTATTATTATTATTATTATTATTATTATTATTATTATTATTATTATTATTATTATTATTATTATTATTATTATTATTATTATTATTATTATTATTATTATTATTATTATTATTATTATTATTATTATTATTATTATTATTATTATTATTGTTATTGTTATTATTGTTATTGTTATTATTGTTATTGTTATTGTTATTGTTATTATTATTATTATTGTTATTGTTGTTATTGTTATTGTTATTGTTGTTATTGTTATTGTTATTGTTATTATTGTTATTGTTGTTATTGTTATTATTATTATTATTATTATTATTGTTATTATTGTTATTGTTATTATTGTTATTGTTATTGTTATTATTATTATTATTATTATTATTATTATTATTATTATTATTATTATTATTATTATTATTATTATTATTATTATTATTATTATTATTATTATTATTATTATTATTATTATTATTATTATTATTATTATTATTATTATTATTATTATTATTATTATTATTATTATTATTATTCTTATTATTATTATTATTCTTATTATTATTATTATTATTATTATTATTATTATTATTATTATTATTATTATTATTATTATTATTATTATTATTATTATTATTATTATTATTATTATTATTATTATTATTATTATTATTATTATTATTATTATTATTATTATTATTATTATTATTATTATTATTATTATTATTATTATTATTATTATTATTATTATTATTATTATTATTATTATTATTATTATTATTATTATTATTATTATTATTATTAGTATTATTATTATTATTATTATTATTATTATTATTTAATGAGGATCAAGTACAAAAATCTTATAAAATGGACGTCCAGTTTCTAAAAATGAAGGAATATATTCAGAAAAGCCAAGCAACCTCTTAGTGACCGGTCAAAGCTTACCAGTTTCAATCATTTATGTTTTGATAAATAATTGTGGCGTTTAATAGAAGAATATTGATATATTTATTTCGGTTTTTAGAATTAAAAATCCTGAGGTTAGGTTGGTTGGGTATAAAATTGTGTCACTATTTGTACGACATAATTCAATATCAGTGCCTTATTCCCTGTTAATTCAGCATTAAAAGTTTATGTTCTTATACATATATGTCATACATGAGGTTTCAGAAAGAAAAGGCTCACAAAGTGGAAAACAACTATAATGCGCCATTTAGCAAGAGAGACCACGCGATACACTCTTTTAAGTGAAAACTTTTTACTGCTGTAGATAGATCCAAATTTTTAATCGATTAACCGTGTTAATTTAATTGATTCATCTATCGAGTAATCGAGATATTTTCTGTTCAAAAATTAGGTGTAAGGATAATATAAGGTAGTTTAATACCTGTATATTTAATTATTTATGAAACTTTTAAATATTTAGATTCAAAATTTGTGTTTGCATCAAGTGCACATTTATATGAATTGAGTTAGATCTACACCATTTTTGTAAGTAATTATTTAGTAAAGTATTATATCAATATCTACTAAGATTTGTGACACTGACATGCAAATAATGGTTTACATAAAGACTGGTCTAGTTACTGTTGTTTCATCCATGATTTTAAACATGTAAGTGAATGAAGTGGTGCTCTCTGTTTGGTGACAATATTTCCTGCATCACTACACAGACGTTCTCAGGGAACCGACATAACTGGTACAGGAAGTAATTTGTTCTCTATGCATGAAAGAATTGGCAACTGAATGGAACGTGTGTTCCACTACTGAAGTCGTCATCCAGTTCACTCAAAGACTTGTAGACGTCAATTTCTGTAGTAAGTGGTGTTAATGGGACGGTTTCCTGGACATCATCATTGTCGTTAAAAATCTGTTTTCTCTTCTTTACATTTACTTCTGTCGTAGTTTTCGCTCTTACCACAGATTTTTCTGAAAGTCTTTTCCATACCAATTCTCTTGTGCCTCTTGGAAGACATTTCAAGGATTTGAATCTCTGATCGAGAACTGTAACTTCTTCGTACATTTCTAATTTAGGCCAATTATTAATTCTTTCTGTTAAATCTTCAACAAGGGCAGTTTTGAAGCTGATCACATACAGAGCGTCTGAATCAGCGACTTTGAGATAAGTTATTTCCCATTAAATTTCAGTTAATGGAATTAATATTTGAAGGTTGGGTATCTAATATATCAATAACTGCTCTCTTAGCTTTGAGGAGACTTTAAAACATGGTTACTACGTCTTGTTTTAATTTTATCTGTGGAATATTAAGATCGTTCAACTTTTTAGACAGTTCATTTTCTAGGTACGCACTCTGTTTAAAGTGGCCCTCTACTTTTCTGCATTTACCAAGGAGGATATTTATAGAAGCACTTTTAATCGCCTTATTGAAACTTAATTGTAAAGTATGAGTAGAGCACTTAACATTGTCATATTTTGATTTCTCAATACGAAGTACAAGATTCCTAGCATTGTCTTTACAAACTTCAATGACTATTTTGCGAGTTCCAATCATTTACAACCTGTTCGAAATCATTAGTACAAGTGATTGCGCTGTGCTTTTCAGTTACGTTTTTCACTTGTAACGTTGTACTGCAGAAGTCGCAGTTAGTATCAGTTCAATGGGCAGTAACTGCTAATGAACTCCAGAAATCCCCTGTTAAGCTAACACATTCCACATACTTTAATGTGTCCAATAGCTTAGATCTGTCAATATCGTATAACCTGTCAATTCGTCCACTTACAACATCTTTTGATGGAAGATTATACTACCTCTTTGAATATTTAGATAAGATAAGATAAGATGCTTTATTGTCACATACGCTTACAGATAGTGAGTAAAAACTCAGTAAACAGGTGACTCGTCAACAGTAGAAAATTTAAAATAATAATAATAATAATTACACAAAATAACAATAACACTAATAATATAAATACTAATAATACAAATAATATAATTACTAATAATATCAATACAACTATATACAAATATTGTTATAATTATGACATGCCCTTGGAATAATATTGTCAGAATATTAGAATTACAAAATGACAAAAAATTTCATTATAATTCAATTTTATCATCCATATATTCAATAATCGAGTAGTAGGCTTTGTCCATTAGTAGGTTATTTATTGCTTTATTAAAGCATTTGAGGTTTTTCATTTCACGGATTCTTACAGGTAATTTATTATATATTTTTATTCCTGCATATTGTGGGCCTTTTTCATACAGTGCTAATCTGTGCATGGGTGGTTTTAGATTATTTTTATTTCTCGTTCCATGATTATGTTGCATTTGTGAATTATAAATTGTATCAAAATTTGAATGGATGTATTTATTTATTTCATACAGGTATAGGGATGGTAAGGTTAATATCTTCAGGTTTTTGAACAGGTTTCTGCATGAAACTTTTGGTCTTGATTGAGTCATTATCCGAATTATCTTTTTTTGACTTTTAAAGATCGTTTCCCATCCCGTAGAGTTCCCCCATAGTATTATTCCGTATGTCATCAAAGAGTGGAAGTAACTGAAGTACACTATTTTTCTTGTTTCGAGGTTTGTTAATTTAGTTATGCAGCTCATATTGAAGGATGCACTGTTTAATCTTTTGGACAAATAACGGATGTGATCATCCCATTTTAATTGTTGATTTAAAAAAAATACCCAAAATGTTTGAGTTTTCTGTAGGATTTATAGCATCAGTTGTGATAAACCTCTCAGAAGTGCTATTTAGAGTCACTCGTGGTCCAGAGTTATTTCTTTTCGCTATCAGATGTTATATTATCTCAAGTTAAAGAATATTGCGTGTCTAGTGAAAGCTTGAGGCGTTGGAAAAGCTGTTTAGTTTGGAAGCAATACATCAAAACAAAGAAGGCCAAATTTTGCTAAAAGAGTTTTGATTAATATTTACTGTAATCTATTAATCGATTATTTTTTTAATATTTAATCTAAAATAAAAAAATGCATCGATTAATCGTTTCGGTTAATTGATTAAATCACGCAGCACTAAAATGTGTACATTGCAATTTATGTGAGGCTAAAGCCCTGATTTTACTCGACTTTGCCAACAGAGATAACAAAAGAAGAACGTATTGCAAAGATATTTTCTATTTAGCCTTACGAGGGTCCTTCAATAAATAACCGAACTAAGTGTTTAATTAACACATATTGGCTTTATTTCACTAACATTTACTTACACACTTTCAAAGTATTCTCCCTGTGACGAAATAAAATTTCCATTGTTCGAAACATAAGTTGAACACATTTTTGGACAGTCTGTTCAGAATACCCAGGATACCCATTGTTCAACTCCTTATCACTTTGAAAATGGTGACCACGAAGCTCCTGTTTCACTTTACGGAAGAGGCGAGTTCCGGAGAGTAAGGTGGATGAGGCATGATCTCAATATCCATCAAAGACCTTACCCTATATACAGCTAGTGTGAAGAAATGATTAATGTCCATCAATTAACTAAAATCCTTTTTTGTTCTTTCCAGCTCCCATCTGAACTCCACCTTGTCCCCAAGTAATCAAATCTCCTTACTACCTCTATTTCTCTTCTATTAACCTCCCATTTTTCATCCTTACTACGCAACCGCTATCTTTTTGAAGACCATCATCTTGGTTTTGTTTTGCTTCACGTTCAAATACGAATTGGCTGCCTCGATTGCTCTTCTCAGCCCTCCAGTCGATATTGGTCCAACTACTAGGTCGTCTGCAAACAGTAGCCCCGGCATTTCTGTATTATTAATAACTGGTGAATTTACCCTACAGAGGAAACAATGAAAGTATTCCTGAAATAAAATTAAATAATAAATTAATTTCATACAAGAGTGAAACAAACTTTTTAGGCTTGTGGATACAGAATAACTTAAAATGGAAAACTCATACAAACAATCTACTAACCAAATTAAGCAGGAATATATATGCTCTAAGAATATTAAGTAAAAATGACAGCCTTTGTGTACTTTTAATGTCCTATTATGCACATATGCATTCTATAACTAAATACAGATTATTATTTTAACTATTTTGGGTGGCACGATTTTCTGTTTTCTCACGGTAAAAACATCTTTACAATACTCAGAGTGAAACTCACTTCTGAGCACTTTTTTCAGAAAATTTACTGTATGTATTTTATTTATGATGAAAATGCCTCAAACGTATAGTATTTTAATCATAATATTCAAATATTCTTGAGAAATTCAAACGTTTGAATTGTTACATTTAAAGTGTAGTCTGAAGTGAGGGAATTTTCTAGAAAATCTTTTTTTCGCGTTCTTAGAAGGTGCAAAACTTATAGACCAGGTTTGGTGTTTGAGTTTATTTCAGAAATGCCTTTCTCTAAAACACACACACACACACACACACACACACACACACACACACACACACACACACACACACACACACACACACACACACACACACACACACACACAGAGAGAGAGAGAGAGAGAGTCACACCCACACACACACAGAGAGAGAGTCACACCCACACACACACACACACAGAGAGAGTCACACAGAGAGAGAGAGAGTCACACACACAAAGAGAGAGAGAGTCACACACAGAGAGAGAGAGAGTCACACCCACACACACACACAGAGAGAGAGAGAGAGAGAGTCACACCCACACAGAGAGAGAGAGAGAGTCACACCCACACAGAGAGAGAGAGAGAGTCACACCCACACACACACAGAGAGAGAGAGTCACACACACAGAGAGAGAGTCACACACACACAGAGAGAGAGAGAGAGTCACACCTACACACACAGAGAGAGAGTCACACACACAGAGAGAGAGTCACACACACAGAGAGAGAGAGAGAGAGAGAGAGAGTCACACCCACACACACACAGAGAGAGAGAGTCACACACACACACCCACACAGAGAGAGTCACACACACACACCCACACAGAGAGAGTCACACACACAGAGAGAGAGAGAGAGTCACACCCACACACACACAGAGAGAGAGAGTCACACACACACCCACACAAAGAGAGTCACACACACACCCACACAGAGAGAGTCACACACACAGAGAGAGAGAGTCACACCCACACACACACAGAGAGTCACACACACAGAGAGAGAGAGTCACACACACACCCACACAGAGAGAGTCACACACACAGAGAGAGTCACACACACAGAGAGAGAGAGTCACACACACACACCCACACAGAGAGAGTCACACACAGAGAGAGAGAGAGTCACACACACACAGAGAGAGAGAGTCACACACACACACCCACACAGAGAGAGTCACACACACAGAGAGAGAGTCACACACACACCCACACAGAGCGAGTCACACACAGAGAGAGAGAGAGTCACACACACCCACACAGAGAGAGTCACACACACAGAGAGAGTCACACACACAGAGAGAGAGAGTCACACACACACCCACACAGAGAGAGTCACACACACACACACCCACACAGAGAGAGTCACACACACACACAGAGAGAGAGAGTCACACCCACACACACACAGAGAGAGTCACACACACAGAGAGAGAAAGTCACACACACACCCACACACACAAAGAGAGAGAGAGTCACACACAGAGAGAGAGAGAGTCACACCCACACACACAGAGAGAGTCACACACAGAGAGTCACACACAGAGAGAGAGTCACACACACAGAGAGAGAGTCACACCCACACACAGAGAGAGAGTCACAGAGAGAGAGAGAGAGTCACACACAGAGAAAGAGAGTCACACACACAGAGAGAGAGAGAGTCACACCCACACACACACACAAAGAGAGAGAGAGTCACACCCACACACACAGAGAGAGTCACACAGAGAGAGAGAGAGAGTCACACCCACACACACAGAGAGAGTCACACAGAGAGAGAGAGTCACACACAGAGAGAGAGAGTCACACACACACCCTCACACACAGAGAGAGAGTCACACCCACACACACAGAGAGTCACACAGAGAGAGAGAGTCACACACACACAGAGAGAGTCACACCCACACACACAGAGAGTCACACACAGAGAGAGAGAGTCACACACACACAGAGAGAGAGTCACACCCACACACACAGAGAGTCACACACAGAGAGAGAGAGTCACACCCACACACACAGAGAGTCACACACACAGAGAGAGAGAGAGTCACACACACCCACACACACAGAGAGAGAGTCACACCCACACACACAAAGAGTCACACACAAAGAGAGAGAGTCACACACACACAGAGAGAGAGTCACACCCACACACACAGAGAGAGAGTCACACCCACACACACAGAGAGTCACACAGAGAGAGAGAGAGTCACACACACACACCCACACACAGAGAGAGAGTCACACCCACACACACAAAGAGTCACACACAAAGAGAGAGAGTCACACCCACACACACAGAGAGTCACACACACAGAGAGAGAGTCACACACACAGAGAGAGAGAGAGTCACACCCACACACACACAGAGAGAGAGTCACACCCACACACACAGAGAGTCACACACAGAGAGAGAGAGTCACACACACACAGAGAGAGAGAGTCACACACACCCACACACACAGAGAGAGAGAGTCACACACAGAGAGAGAGAGAGTCACACCCACACACACACACACAGAGAGAGTCACACACACACTCCCACACACACACACACACACACAGAGAGAGAGAGTCACACACACACACCCACACACACAGAGAGAGAGAGTCACACACACACAGAGAGAGAGAGAGTCACACACAGAGAGAACGAGAGAGTCACCCACACACACACAGAGAGAGAGTCACACACACACAGAGAGAGTCACACACACACACAGAGAGAGAGTCACACACACACACACACACACAGAGAGAGAGTCACACACACACCCACACACACACAGAGAGAGTCACACACACACACCCACACACACACACACAGAGAGAGAGTCACACACACACCCACACACACAGAGAGAGAGTCACACACACAGAGAGAGTCACACCCACACACACTGAGAGAGAGAGAGTCACACACACACAGAGAGAGAGTCACACACACACACAGAGAGAGAGAGAGTCACACACACACACAGAGAGAGAGTCACACACACACCCACAGAGAGAGAGAGAGAGTCACACACACACCCACACACACACACACAGAGAGAGTCACACACACACCCACACACACAGAGAGAGAGAGTCACACACACACAGAGAGAGAGAGTCACACACACACAGACACACAGAGAGAGAGAGTCACACACACAGAGAGAGAGAGTCACACCCACACACACACACACACACAGAGAGAGAGTCACACACACACACAGAGAGAGAGAGAGTCACACACACACACCCACACACAGAGAGAGAGAGAGTCACACACACACCCACACACACACAGAGAGAGAGAGAGTCACACACACACACCCACACACACAGAGAGAGAGAGTCACACACACACAGAGAGAGAGAGTCACACCCACACACACAGAGAGAGAGTCACACACACACAGAGAGAGAGAGTCACACACACAGAGAGAGAGAGTCACACCCACACACACACAGAGAGAGAGTCACACACACACCCACACACACACAGAGAGAGAGAGTCACACACACACAGAGAGAGAGAGAGTCACACACACACACCCACACACAGAGAGAGAGAGAGTCACACACACAGACCGACACACACAGAGAGAGAGTCACACACACACCCACACACACACAGAGAGAGAGAGTCACACACACACCCACACACACAGAGAGAGAGAGTCACACACACACCCACACACAGAGAGAGAGAGTCACACCCACACACCCACACACAGAGAGAGAGAGTCACACACCCACACACACACACAGAGAGAGAGAGTCACACACACACAGAGAGAGAGAGTCACACACACACACCCACACACACAGAGAGAGAGAGTCACAACCACACACACAGAGAGAGAGTCACACACACACAGAGAGAGAGAGTCACACACACACACCCACACACAGAGATAGAGAGAGTCACACACCCACACACACAGAGAGAGAGTCACACACCCACACACACACACACACAGAGAGTCACACACACACACCCACACAGAGAGAGAGAGAGTCACACACACACACACAGAGAGAGAGTCACACACACACCCACACACAGAGAGAGAGAGTCACACACACACACCCACACACACAGAGAGAGAGTCACACACACACACAGAGAGAGAGAGTCACACACACACCCACACACACAGAGAGAGAGAGTCACACACCCACACACACACAGAGAGAGAGTCACACACCCACACACACAGAGACAGAGAGTGACACACACACCCACACACACAGAGAGAGAGAGTCACACACACAGAGAGAGAGAGTCACACACCCACACACACACAGAGAGAGAGAGTCACACACACCCACACAGAGAGAGAGAGAGAGTCACACACACACACAGAGAGAGAGAGAGTCACACACACACCCACACAGAGAGAGAGAGAGTCACACACACACCCACACACACACAGAGAGAGAGTCACACACACAGAGAGAGAGTCACACACACACCCACACACACAGAGAGAGAGTCACACACCCACACACACACACAGAGAGAGAGAGTCACACACCCACACACACACAGAGAGAGAGTCACACACACACACCCACACACAGAGAGAGAGAGTCACACACACACACACACAGAGAGAGAGTCACACACACACCCACACACACAGAGAGAGAGAGTCACACACACACCCACACACACAGAGAGAGAGAGTCACACACACACACAGAGAGAGAGAGTCACACACACACACCCACACACACAGAGAGAGAGAGTCACACACACACCCACACACACAGAGAGAGACAGTCACACACACACACACACACACACAGAGACAGAGAGAGTCACACACCCACACACACACAGAGAGAGAGAGTCACACACACACACCCACACACACAGAGAGAGAGTCACACACACACACACAGAGAGAGAGAGAGTCACACACACCCACCCACACACAGAGAGAGAGAGTCACACACACACACCTACACACACAGAGAGAGAGAGTCACACACACACGCACACGGAGAGAGAGAGTCACACACACACCCACACACACACAGAGAGAGAGTCACACACACCCACACACAGAGAGAGAGAGAGTCACACACACACACAGAGAGAGTCACACACAAACACCCACACACACACAGAGAGAGAGTCACACACCCACACACACACAGAGAGAGAGAGAGTCACACACCCACACACACACACACAGAGAGAGTCACACACACACACCCACACACACAGAGAGAGAGAGAGTCACACACACACACAGAGAGAGAGAGTCACACACCCACACACACACAGAGAGAGAGTCACACACACCCACACAGAGAGAGAGAGAGAGTCACACACACACCCACACACAGAGAGAGAGAGTCACACCCACACACCCACACACACAGAGAGAGAGTCACACACACACACCCACACACACAGAGAGAGAGAGTCACACACACACACCCACACACACACACACAGAGAGAGAGAGTCACGCACACACACCCACACAGAGAGAGAGAGTCACACACACGCACAGAGAGAGAGTCACACCCACACACACACAGAGAGAGAGAGAGAGTCACACACACAGAGAGAGAGTCACACACCCTCAGAGAGAAAGAGTCACACCCACACACACACACACAGAGAGTCACACACACACCCACACACACACACCCACACACACACACACAGAGAGAGAGAGAGAGAGTCACACACACACACCCACAAACCCACACACACAGAGAGAGAGAGTCACACCCACACACACAGAGAGTCACACACAAAGAGAGAGAGTCACACCCACACACACAGAGAGTCACACAGAGAGAGAGAGAGTCACACACACACAGAGAGAGAGAGTCACACACACACACACAGAGAGAGGGTCACACCCACACACACACACACACAGAGAGAGAGAGTCACACCCACACACCCACACACACAGAGAGAGAGAGTCACACCCACACACACACAGAGACAGAGTCACACCCACACACCCACACACACACAGAGAGAGAGTCACACCCACACACACACACACACAGAGAGAGTCACACCCACACACCCACACACACAGAGAGAGAGAGTCACACCCACACACAGAGAGAGAGAGTCACGCCCACACACCCACACACAGAGAGAGAGAGTCACACCCACACACCCACACACACAGAGAGAGAGAGTCACACCCACACACACAGAGAGAGAGAGAGTCACACCCACACACACACAGAGGGAGAGTCACACACTCACACAGAGAGAGAGTCACACCCACACACACAGAGAGAGAAAGAGTCACACCCACACACCCACACACAGAGAGAGAGAGAGTCACACACACACAGAGAGAGAGAGAGTCACACCCACACACACACAGAGAGAGAGTCACACCCACACATACACAGAGAGAGAGAGTCACACCCACACACACACACAGAGAGAGAGAGTCACACCCACACACCCACACACAGAGAGAGAGAGTCACACCCACACACACAGAGAGAGAGTCACACCCACACACACACACACAGAGGGTCACACACACCCACACACCCACACAGAGAGAGAGAGTCACACCCACACACAGAGAGAGAGTCACACACACAGAGAGAGAGTCACACACCCACACAGAGAGAGAGTCACACACACACCCACACAGAGAGAGAGAGTCACACCCACACACAGAGAGAGAGTCACACACACACACACACAGAGAGAGTCACACACCCACACAGAGAGAGAGAGTCACACCCACACACACACACACAGAGAGAGAGTCACACCCACACACAAACACACACAGAGAGAGAGTCACACCCACACACCCACACACACAGAGAGAGAGAGTCACACCCACACACACAGAGAGAGAGTCACACCCACACACACACACAGAGAGAGAGAGAGTCACACACACACCCACACACCCACACAGAGAGAGAGAGTCACACCCACACACACACAGAGAGAGAGAGGGTCACACACACACACCCACACACCCACACACACAGAGAGTCACACACAAAAGAGAGAGTCACACCCACACACACAGAGAGTCACACACACAGAGAGAGAGTCACACACACACAGAGAGAGAGTCACACCCACACACACAGAGAGTCACACACACAGAGAGAGAGAGTCACACACACAGAGAGAGAGAGTCTCACACACAAAGAGAGAGAGAGTCACACCCACACACACAGAGAGAGTCACACACAGAGAGAGAGAGTCACACCCACACACACAGAGAGAGTCACACAGAGAGAGAGTCACACACACACCCACACACACAGAGAGAGAGTCACACCCACACACACAGAGAGTCACACACAGAGAGAGAGTCACACACACAAAGAGAGAGAGAGTCACACCCACACACACAGAGAGAGTCACACAGAGAGAGAGAGTCACACCCACACACACAGAGAGAGTCACACAGAGAGAGAGAGAGTCACACACACACCCACACACACAGAGAGAGAGTCACACCCACACACACAGAGAGTCACACACAGAGAGAGAGAGTCACACACACACCCACACACACAGAGAGTCACACAAAGAGAGAGAGAGTCACACCCACACACACAGAGAGTCACACAAAGAGAGAGAGACTCACACACACACACCCACACACACAGAGAGTCACACAAAGAGAGAGAGAGTCACACACACACAACCACACACACAGAGAGTCACACAAAGAGAGAGAGAGTCACACACACCCACACACACAGAGTCACACAGAGAGAGATGGAGTCACACCCACACACACAGACAGAGTCACACACACAGAGTCACACACAGAGAGAGAGAGTCACACATACACAGAGAGAGAGTCACACCCACACACACAGAGAGAGTCACACAGAGAGAGAGAGAGAGTCACACACAGAGAAAGAGAGTCACACACACAGAGAGAGTCACACAGAGAGAGAGAGTCACACCCACACACACAGAGAGTCACACACAGAGAGAGAAAGTCACACCCACACACACAAAGAGAGTCACACCCACACACACACAGAGAGAGTCACACACACAGCGAGAGAGAGTCACACCCACACACACAGAGAGAGAGAGTCACACCCACAAACACAGAGAGTCACACACACAGAGAGAGAGAGTCACACAGAGAGAGAGTCACACACAAACACACACATAGAGTCACACACACAGAGAGTCACACACACAGAGAGTCACACACACAGAGAGTCACACACACAGAGAGTCACACACACAGAGAGTCACACAGAGAGAGAGAGAGTCACACCCACACACACAGAGAGTCACACACAGAGAGAGAAAGTCACACCCACACACAGAGAGTCACACACACAGAGTCACACACACAGAGAGTCACACCCACACACACAGAGAGAGAGTCACACACACAGCGAGAGAGAGAGTCACACCCACACACACAGAGAGAGAGAGAGTCACACCCACACACACAGAGAGTCACACACACAGAGAGAGAGAGAGTCACACACAGAGAGAGAGAGAGTCACACACAAACACACACACAGAGTCACACACACAGAGAGTCACACACACAGAGAGTCACACACACAGAGAGTCACACAGAGAGAGAGAGAGTCACACCCACACACACACAGAGAGTCACACACAGAGAGAGAAAGTCACACCCACACACACACAGAGAGAGAAAGTCACACCCACACACACACACAGAGAGTCACACCCACACACACAGAGAGAGAGTCACACACACAGCGAGAGAGAGTCACACACACACACAGAGAGAGAGAGTCACACCACAGCAGAGAGAGAGTCACACACAGAAGAGAGCACACACAGAGTCACACACACAGAGAGAGTCACACACACACAGAGAGTCACACACCACACAGAGAGTCACACAGAGAGTCACACACAGAGTCACACACAGAGAGTCACACACAGAGAGAGAGTCACACCACAGAGAGAGAGTCACACCCACACACACAGAGAGTCACACACACACAGAGAGAGAGTCACACACAGAGAGAGAGAGTCACACACACACACACAGAGAGTCACACCCACACACACAGAGAGTCACACACAGAGAGCAGAGAGTCACACACAGAGAGTCACACAGAGAGAGAGAGTCACACACACACACACAGAGAGTCACACCACACAGAGAGAGAGAGTCACACACAGAGAGTCACACACAGAGAGTCACACACAGAGAGAGAGAGTCGACACACACGAGAGAGAGTCACACACAGAGTCACACACCAGAGAGTCACACACACAGAGAGAGAGAGAGTCACACACAGAGAGAGAGAGGGTCACACACAACACACACACAGAGTCACACACACAGAGAGTCACACACAAGAGCACACACAGAGAGAGTCACCCACACACAGAGAGCCACACAGAGAGAGAGGTCACACACAACACACACACAGAGAGTCACACACACAGAGAGAGAGAGTCACACACACACAGAAGAGAGAGTCACACCCACACACAGACACAGAGGTCACACACAGAGAGTCACACACACAGAGAGTCACACACACAGAGAGAGAGAGTCACACACACAGAGAGAGAGTCACACCCACACACAGAGAGTCACACACAGAGAGAGTCACACACAGAGAGTCACACACAGAGAGTCACCACACACAGCGAGAGAGTCACACACACAGAGAGCACACAGGAGTCACACAGAGTCACACACAGAGAGTCACACACAGAGAGAGAGTCACACACAGAGAGTCACACCAGAGAGAGAGTCACACACAGAGAGAGAGTCACACCACACACACACAGAGTCACACACACAGAGAGTCACACACACAGAGTCACACACACAGAGAGTCACACACACACAGAGGAGGTCACACACAGAGAGAGAGTCACACACAGAGAGAGAGTCACACACACAGAGAGAGAGTCACACCACAGAAGAGAGAGTCACACACACAGAGAGAGAGAGTCACACCACACACACAGAGTCACACACACAGAGAGTCACACACACAGAGAGCCACACACACAGAGTCACACACAGAGTCACACACACAGAGAGAGAGTCACACACAGAGAGAGAGTCACACACAGAGAGAGAGAGTCACACCCACAACAACAGAGAGAGAGTCACACCCACACACACACAGAGAGAGAGAGTCACACACACAGAGAGAGAGAGTCACACACACAGAGAGAGAGTCACACACACAGAGAGAGAGAGTCACACCCACAGAGAGAGTCACACCCACACAGAGAGACAGAGTCACACACACAGAGAGTCACAGACACAGAGAGAGAGAGTCACACACACAGAGAGAGTCACACCCACACAGAGAGAGAGAGAGTCACACACACACAGAGAGTCACACCCACACAGAGAGAGAGAGTCACACACACAGAGAGTCACACCCACACAGAGAATCACACACACAGAGAGTCACACACACAGACAGAGTCACACACACAGAGAGTCACACACACAGAGAGTCACACCCACACAGAGAGAGAGAGTCACACACACAGAGAGAATCACACCCACACAGAGAGAGAGTCACACACACCCACACACACAGAGAGAGAGTCACACACACAGAGAGTCACACACACAGAGAGAGAGAGTCACACACACAGAGAGAGTCACACCCACACAGAGAGAGAGAGTCACACACACACCCACACACACACACAGAGAGTCACACACAGAGAGAGAGAGAGTCACACACAGAGAGAGTCACACCCACACAGAGAGAGAGTCACACACACAGAGAGTCACACACACACTCACACACACAGAGTCACACACACAGAGAGTCACACCCACACACACACACACACACAGAGTCACACACACAGAAAGTCACACCCACACACACAGAGAGAGTCACACACACAGAGAGAGTCACACAGAGAGAGAGAGTCACACCCACACACACAGAGAGAGTCACACCCACACACACAGAGAGTCACACAGAGAGAGAGAGTCACACCCACACACACAGAGAGAGTCACACCCACACACACAGAGAGTGTCACACACACAGAGAGAGAGTCACACACAGAGAGAGAGAGAGTGTCACACCCACACACAGAGAGAGAGAGTCACACCCGCACACACACAGAATCACACACACAGAGAGTCACACCCACACACACACACTCACACACACAGAGAGTCACACCCACACACACACAGAGTCACACACACAGAGAGTCACACCCACACACACACTCACACACACAGAGAGTCACACCCACACACACACACTCACACACACAGAGAGTCACACCCACACACACACAGAGTCACACACACAGAGAGTCACACCCACACACACAGAGAGAGTCACACCCACACACACACAGAGAGAGTCACACCCACACACACACAGAGAGTCACACAGAGAGAGAGAGTCACACCCACACACAGAGAGAGAGTCACACCCACACACACAGAGAGAGAGAGAGTCACACCCACACAGAGAGAGAGAGAGTCACACCCACACACACACACACAGAGAGTCACACACAGAGAGATAGAGAGTCACACACAAACACACACACAGAGAGTCACACACACAGAGAGAGTCACACACACAGAGAGAGAGAGTCACACACACAGAGAGAGAGTCACACACACAGAGAGAGAGAGAGTCACACACACAGAGAGAGTCACACCCACACACACACAGAGTCACACACACACCCACACACACAGAGAGAGAGTCACACCCACACACACACAGAGAGAGTCACACCCACACACACACACAGAGAGAGAGTCACACACACAGAGAGAGAGAGAGTCACACACACCCACACACAGAGAGAGAGTCACACCCACACACACACACAGAGAGAGAGTCACACACACAGAGTCACACACACCCACACAGAGAGAGAGAGAGAGTCACACACACACACCCACACACACACACAGAGAGAGAGTCACACCCACACACACACACACACACAGAGAGAGAGTCACACACACACCCACACACACAGAGAGAGAGAGTCACACCCACACACACACACACACACACAGAGTCACACACACACAGAGAGTCATACCCACACACAGAGAGAGAGAGTCACACACAGAGAGAGTCACACCCACACACACACTCACACACACAGAGAGTCACACACACAGAGAGTCACACACACAGAGAGTCACACCCACACACACACACAGAGTCACACACACAGAGTCACACACACACACACACTCACACACACAGAGTCACACCCACACACACAGAAAGAGTCACACACAGAGTCACACACACCCACACACACGCACACACACACCCACACACACGCACACACATTTGGAAAAATGCACTTTTCATACTCAGGAGACATGAAAACTGACACTTCAATTGAAATTTCACTATCCATTTAATTGAATGGGAGGATTACTTGGCAGGAAAGTAATACAAAGTGATTGCAGTAATATAATTATGGTGCAGCTAAGAAAAGTCTGATGGCGTACGCCATTCAATATTAATTTCTACGTCAATGCAAAAGCCTATTTTAAAGTTTATACACTTTTCCCTCAAACGTAATTTACTTTCTGATTGCCTTCTCTCCATCCGGTAATTCTTATAGTTCCAAATATTCCCAGTCACCTTGAAGATCTTATGAAATATTCTTCGGATCACAACAAATAATCTCTACTTAAGCTTTTTAGACGATACATGTAATTATGTATAAGAAGTGTTTGGGATAATTAAAAGAATAGAAGGTTTGCGTTTTGTAATTTTGGAACAAAATTGTAATGATTCGTTCATAATCAATGTAACATATATATGGAGCAGTTAGCATTTGAAAAGAGACAAAAGAAGTGCAAAAAGTTCAAAAGAAGTGTTCTCTTACAAATGAAAACAGCTTAGAATTCAAACCCTGACATCCTTCAGGTGAGGAGTTGGAAATCAACAAAAAATAAGAATTAGATGCCCAAAGACAATAATGATAAAGTTCTAACAATCTAGAAGCATTCGAATTAAACTAATCTGTGCGTATTGTGTGCTTATTTTCAATATATTTCGACCAGCATGAAAAAACTGTGCCGTGGCCGAGCGATGAGACTACTCGACTCTCCCGAAAGCGGCCCGGGCTCGATGCAAGGGGCTGGTTTCCTCCGCCGGCCGTCATATATCTCCAGCGACACGGCCCACCTGGCCTCCTGCAGTAGAAGCGGGCGTTAAAGGAAAAGAAACGGAAGATCACACTATATGTAACACCAAGGGCATACGTCCTGCGATAAGTAAAGTGACGATATAGATAAAGTTCATGAAATACACAAATAACTTTCTTACCTTAACAACTTAGGGTGGGATTCGTCACTGCGACTAGTATTGACCTATTTTGGGCATCCCTGGGAGGAAGGATGAGGCGAGAAGTCACCACATGCAGAGGGCAGTGTCCCAGTTAGAAACTCCCCGGCAGGCCAGCACAACTGGTATCGCACCCACCGTGGACTTGAAAAAGCCCACTACAATGGCCAGGAGACCGAACACCGTCTTACCGAAGGAGAAATTGTTTACCAGAAGCATATCATCCTGCCATGCGGCACCTAGAACCCCGTTAACACTTTAAAGAGGACAACATGTGAGAGATGATATCAAATGGTAATGGAGATGAAATGAAAGGAGAGGCAATTCAGGGATATAATTAACCTACCCAGCATTCGTCTAGCGGCCCCGGAAAACACTCTGAAAAGACACACAGGTAAGAGAGACCGGCCACTTGAATCGAACCTGGAACTCCCAAATCCGGGCCACAGGCGAAACTGCCTTAACTATCCCGTTCGACACAATTATTGCTTTGAATATACACAATTGGTAAAGCCGAAGATTTTAACTGATATAATCAATTATTGTGGATGATTGCCTACAAGTATTGAACTTTTGCACTGTTTCTTACTTACACGAGCCAATAACGTCACCCTTGCCTTGTCATTTCTCTCAATAGACTACCTCAGGTCGGATAAATGTGTACACCTTTGATTTTCCGTACGTAAAACTGTCACTTTAGTGCCTTCACTGGAAGTGTTTTGAACCTTCCCTCTTTTTGTTTCCCCTAAGCATCCCTGGAGTAAAAATTGTCGTTTCCCTTAAAGCCCTTCATTTTCTTTCATTTTCTGACTAAACACATAACCAGTCATTAGACACGCATTTGTTTCCAAGAATTTTACTTACATAATTAACTGGTATCGCACTGACTTGGATGTGTACACTCAAGCAAATATGATGGTGGTCAATGGTTACCAAAGCTCCACGTTGTGCACCAGTTTGATACTAAAAAATGATGGTGAGTGTCACACAAGTTCCCCGTTGGAACGCCAATTTGATGCAAATATAATATAATGGCGAACACAGAAGTCGGCGAGCAATGAGGTTTCTCTCAGGGTATGCGTGGATGGGTGTGAGAAGGAAATTTTACAACACTGGAATGCCCGTCTCCAAATTATTTATTCACTGCTTCTCCTTTACAAACCTCGAAATGGAAGCTGCCGACCGAGGGTTACCAATCTCGGTTTAGAATTATTGAATGCTAATCGTTTATTACTCGATAAATTTTTATGACCCGACAAATATTCAAGACAGAACAAGTTGACCGCTCTAATAGGCTTCACGTCTCAGACTCCTCTCTTGTCTGCACGCCGGAGAATGTTTATAATGGCTTCCTAGCCGCGAACTGTCTCCGTCGGCCTTACGCCAAAGAATTGCTCCCTAACCACAGCTGCGCGTGTATAGACCTCTAACTTTCACTCTCCAAATTCCTTTTTTCAAACAAAGTCCCTTTGTGGCTGTTTTGGTCGCCATTGTAAATGATCCAAAGAATTCCCTATTCATACACATCAAGTGACAATTCCTTTAGAAATCTTCTAAGGACACTGCTTCTTAAATGGCTTTGTTACAGACTTTCCCCAACTGAACTGGGCTTGCCCTGATATTGACAAAGAACCAACATTCCTTCGACATCTCTCATGATTCTTCTGGCAAACCATAATTTCGGTATCAACACAAAATGTTGTTCACTTTGACTTCTACAGCTATTTTCTGTAGTGCTTAATGTTTCTATCAACAAAGTCTGAAGGAAAAGGAAGATTAATTAGATATTGTCTAAACAGGAATAGCAGTAAGAAGGTGTAAATAAAAGAACACCAGGAGCTTAAGAATGTTGTACAGAGAAATCTGTGGAGGTTAATAATTCGGAAAGACCTGCGACAGATCAATAGGAAGACAAATCACTTCCTTAAGCACTCTTTTACTATCAACGCTAGGTGCTTACTCGTCAAAGACAAGACTTTTAGAAAAACGTCAAGGAGTGTAAGTGAACAGAATAACTCAACGACAGCGTTGCCAAATTTGCTGGTACTCAGTTTTAGCATCTTCCAGTGACACAACACACAGATACCTACCATTCCACATTAAATGATTAAGTTTGCAACATTTTGATTTTAAGTGAGTATTCTTACAATTTTAACCAATATTAGCCCCTGTTTATAGGCACTGTATCCCCCCCCAAGATGTTCGACGATGATACTTTAAATGAGGCAGGTTTTGAGGCGTTGTGATGCAACAGAAATTTTAGCAGCAGCTACGTATGCACTTTTATTTAACGTACTCCAACGTTAAGTCATATCGGAAGATGAATGAAAAACGTGAAATGATGCTAAAACGAGTCCAGGTATAATTCCAGCGATAATTCCCCTGACCGAGATTCGAACTCGAGACTTCTTGAACATGAAGTAGACCTGAAACCATCTAAGCTACAGAGGAGGCGCTGCGCTGTGTTTGTGTATGTGAACAGCATATCTCTAAAATAGAAAGTTGCAAATACCAAATATTGTAATTAAGTACTACAGCACCCAAGCATTGGACCATAAGATGGACAAACTCTTACGACACAAACAATTTAGATCTCGTTAGAAGACATTTTTGGTCAAACACATTAGTGTCAGCAGTGAACGAACGGGATGTTACTTTAGAATTGCTTGAACCTACCATTTCTTAGATTTTCTCAAACGTTAAATCTTATATATAAAGAAACCAGAAGAGGTAGACAAAATCTTATTGCAAAAAAAAAAAAAAAAAAAATAACATTTTTATATACGACATTTCTTTGTAGAGTCAACCATTTCGGAGATATTCTTTGTTTCCCAAATGGGAAGTTGCTGTTCATTTCAGCACATCATATTTTGCAGTAAGAGTAAATATGTTTTCATAATAACAATGAGTACTGTATTTGTATGAAGTCATTTGCCTTAACTAATAAGGTCGCGCCGTGGCTCAGTGGTTAGACCGCTTGGCTCTCACCAAGGCAGCCCAGGTTCGATCCCAGGCGACCGTAAAGTGAGATTTGTGATGGACAACACGGCGCTGGGGCGGGTTTTCTCCGGGATCCCCGGTTACCCCGCCATCTCATTCCACCGGTGCTCCATCTTCATCTCATGTATCATCAGTGTCATTGCCTGCGGTGCCGTGTGTAGTAAAAGTAATCATTTTAATTTCCTTAACTAATACTGTTGGACATTAAGTTTGTTGATGTGCAGTTGTATGGTTTATAGACAAATAAACAGAAGAGTGGTGAGGAAGGTAATGAACGCCTAGCCTATGTCTGCGTGGCGAAGTGGGAAGCTATAATTCTAGAAGTACCAGCATCTCTTTTCATCCAATGCCTAATCTGAGTATAGGCTTTTGGTTGTTTACCCTGGGTTGTAGCCGAACGCCGGGGTGGTTTCACATATTTCCCTACACGGAAAGTGATGGCATCCGTGTTTTGGGATAGACATGGAGTGTGGCTAGTTAAGTTTATGGAACGAGGGACAACCATCATTACAGGCGCTTACTGCGCTGCTTCGACTAACCTCCGACGTGCAATACAGAATAAGCTACGTGACCTTCTGACGTCTGGAGTGTTGTTGCTGCATGACAATGCTAGACCACATTCTGCCAGGCAAACCCAAGATCTCATCAGCTCTTATGGATAGGAACAGATTGACCACTCACCGTATAGTCCAGAACTGGCGCCGAGCGATTTCCACTTGTTCCGCTAACCAAAGGAGTTTCTCTACGCTTCCGCACAGATGACGAGGTGAAAGAAACAGTTGAAGAATGGTTATCCTCACAGGTAGCAGATGTGTATGGCGTCGGTATACTGAAGCTTGTAGAACGTTATGACAAATGTTTAAGCAAATATGGCAACTATGTAGAAAAATGTAAGGAATCCAATAAAAAATTGTTGCAAATATCTATGATGGTTTAATTTATAAAAAATAATCGAACCTCACTTTACGAATAACTCTCGTAGTAAATAGGAGGGATCGTATTTCATCCAAATATTCCATATCGAGATGTCAACCTAAATAAACTTTTGTGGTTACCTGAATGTAGGAACTAATATTTTTAGCAAAAGTTCAGAGGGTTACTTTATTAAAAAATAGTACACAGAGTTGGAAAATGTATTATATTGTACTCAATAGTTCGCTTCCAAGACTCATTAGGAGTACAAGTTGTGAGTTCAACTGAGACCACACAGGATTTTTAAAGAGATTGGTGTGTGTGTGTGTGTGTGTGTGTGTGCGATCTTCTTCTTCTTCTTCTTCTTCTTCTTCTTCTTCTTCTTCTTCTTCTTCTTCTTCTTCTTCTTCTTCTTCTTCTTCTTCTTCTTCTTCTTCTTCTTCTTCTTCTTCTTCTTCTTCTTCTTCTTCTTCTTCTTCTTCTTCTTCTTCTTCTTCTTCTTCTTCTTCTTCTTCTTCTTATTCTTATTCTTATTCTTTATCTCTGAGCAATGAAGAGAAGGAAATTACAAGTCCACCTTATAAGTGACGAGCTCCTTAAGGACTTGATATCCCTTAAGGCTTAGGTATCCTCAAATTCCTCTTGTACGTACAAAAAAAAAAAAAAAAAAAAAAAACAATATATAAAACTATTTATTTCCATTGACCTAACATCGATAAAGGAATAGCGTTTGTAACAATATTTGGACTAGGGTACAGAAACACATGTGATTGTAACACGCCGATTTTCTACTTTGTCTACTACGTCATAGCAGCTAGAGAAGACATTGCATTCCACCCAAAATTTCGATACTGTAATTTCATTAAAAATGCACGTTTTTGTTGTCCCTTAATTCGGGTTTCTTGTTTAAAAAGACTGCTTTTGTTGCGTGTGTGTGCGTGAGCGTGTTCGTGAGATCATAAATGAAAAATAGAACCTCGTTTAATCAAAGTAGCGTAATTATATTTAGTGCATATAAGCCCGGTTGCATAAAGGATATTCTAAGTTCAAGCATATGAAAATGATCTTCAGTCAAGTTAAACTTAGAATTTTGGTTGTATAAACATTTATCTAGGTTCATGGCCTCTTGTTCTAAGATCAAACCTAACTGGTGAATTTTCTCCAGTTAACTTGATTGAACTTAGATCAGAACTGCAGAATTTACACAATAGTTCCTGAGAAGAAATAAGTAGTGCAGTTTTAAATAAATAGTAAATAAAGCATTTTTGTAGTATAAATAATTAGCTTCTTTATTTCACAAATGTATGTTAAAGATGCATTGTTTGTGTTCATAACCTATACATTTTTATTATTTTCAGAATTCAGATTACTCTGATATCCCTGATGATTAAAATTTTCAATTTGAAAGGTCTCCTCGTGTTTTCCAGCATAGAGAAAATCCCATCTCAGAACTAAATGACAGAAAATTCAAAATGAGATTTCGACTATCAAAGCATGTAGTAGAGGAACTGGAGCATAGGCTACATGCACAGACAGGAACACAAACCCTGAGGAAATACTCACTTAATCCAATATTTATGATCCTGCTCACATTACGGTTCTATACAACTGAAAGCTTCCAAATGGTGATTGGGGATATATTTAATATTAAATAAAGGGACTGCATTTAGAACAATACACAAAGTTACAAGGGAGATGACCTCATTTCATCAGGATGCCTATGGAAAAGGGTGAAAAAAGAAGGGTTATGCGAGATTTAAGGTTAAACGGAACGCATCTTCTCTTTTGTTTGAACTTCCATTTTTTATACACAAATATAATAATTTGTAACTTAAAACTTCACTTATCTTACATTTTTTGTCTATATTTTCCAACTCACAGTATTGTAAACAGAGGAAAATGAGAAATATGTACATTTGGCATATAATGGATATAAAGTAAGCGAAATGATTAACTTTTGATAAATACTGTTTCAATATGGAGTAAATTCTTATACTGTTTCTTTAAAATAGCATTATTCATAGGGAAAATAACCATAAAGCGAAATATTTATTTAGTTTTTGTTATGTATAGATTGGCTACTCTGTGAAATTGAATTAAACAAGAGTCGAGTCATTCCGATAATTCTCGAATACTTTCGATACTACACGAAAGTTGCAATATGTTTGGCGATGTTGCCGCATTTGTTTTTGTAACCTCGGATCACTACTGAACGGCGTTCATCTGATCCAAGATCAACATTGTACAACCCACTCGGGTTCACAAACTTAGTTCAATTTTGATCTTCGATTATAAATGAACTGCAATTAGCGATTTTTATGCAACTGGGCCAAAATGTTCTAGAAAATAGCCATTCTTCAGACTGGCCATTGCATGGAGCACTTTTTAGAAAAATAATACTCATATAAATGTTCCTCAGTTCTTTTCTTTTCCAAATACAACGTGACTGGATATTTTTTTGCAAAAGAAATGTATATTTTGATGTCCCTTGCAACGATCTCAGAATTCTTCTCCAATCAGAGTAACTCGCATAACTGGTAAACCGTAGGACATACATAGGAACAGTTTGGACACGAGTAGGGAAATCATATAAGTACAAGAAGTCACTGCTGAATAATTAGAATGCCAAAATGGGCACTAGTGATGGGAGAACTGGAATACAAAAAATCGATGTATTAGATTCTTGAATGTTCTGGAGATGTTCTCGAAACTTGAATATGTATTCTAATTAATATGCAAAGTTCTCCCTGCCTTTGCCTTGAGATCTGTTGTCGAGTAATTCTCGCCCGAAGTTCTCGAATACGTACAGGTGCACTGAACTGGAATCTGATACCAGATCTCGATTCAGTTTCACATATTTTCGCGAGGCGTTTATTATGTGGCGAGAGAGAGAGAGAGGTAGCGCCCAAGCCACGCCTACACGTGGTGACTGCTTGACGCAGCCAATGAAGAGATGGGAGTGAGAAAAGGAGGAGCCAGAGAAACATCTGGACAATTCCCTCGTCATCGCGAGGGTCCGTGAACCTTCGGGAAGTTTCGCCAGTCTTCGTGAAACAGCTAATCGTGAATAAATGGTGAGCTAGAACTGCTAGCAGCCAGTAGTTCGACAGGGGCTGAGAGACGAACTGAAGCGTGGAGGACCTGGAGAAGCGCATTAACGACCTAGAGGGAAAGGCCGACAGCAACACTAAGTCCCTAAACGCCATGGTGGGGGACATCGTCGGCAGAAGGATATAGGATTTAAAAGTCGACGCGCCGGGACGCGACACAACATCTGCACGCATCAAACCACCAAAGTACGACGGTACGTCAAATTTCGAAGTCTTCCGCCGCCAATTCGATACATTGGCCAGGCACAACAAGTGGTCACCAGAGGAAGAGGCCGCACAGCTAATAGCCAGCCTCCAGAGACGTGCTGCAAAAGACCTGAACGTGGTCTAGACAGCGGCGGCGCCCAAGGACATCTGGGACACCGGCTTATCCGCAGCCTACCGCAGCCAATTGAAGTCAAGATCGCAGCAGCCAGGGGAGACGCTGCAGGCATTCGCCCTGGCAATTGAACAGCTGGCTAGCAAACCCTTCTTATACCTACCACCCGAGGTCGTAGCCCGATAGGCCGCCTACATATTCGTCGACGGGGTACGAGACGCCGAGATACGTCAGCGCCTAATGCTCGGCGACTACAAGCGCATCCACGAGGCGCTAACAGCCGCATTTAGGATGGAGGCGCCCAATGTGACGGCTACTCCGACGTTGAGGACAAGGAGTGTCCGCTACACTGGAGACCGAAGGCCAGCTGAGGGACACCGGCGAAGACCAAGTGGCGTGTGTTGGGGGTGTGGAGAGCCGGAACACCTGGAAAGAGGCTGCCCAAACCAGGGAGAGCAGCCGGAGAAACGAGAAAGGGTCGGCGTGACGAGAGGCACGACGGCACCATCACCATCATCCTCTCGAGTGACACTGCGCGCCGTCAGCCGGCGTATGGATGACAGCCTCATCGCGGACGGTTGGGTGAGAGGGAAGCTGTGCCTCGTGCTCGTGGACACCGGGGCAGCCGTGACCATAATCAGACCTGACGTAGCCAGGGGTTTGCCGTCGAGAAAACCGAGCCGAACATATCAGCTTATGACGGTATCGGGCGACACCTTGCCTTGGAGAAGGAGTCTGCTGAATCTAACACTGCACTATCTAACGTAAGATTCTGGTTAGCGGATTCCACCCCGTTGATGATATCAACAACTGGAATAAATCGTGTTGTCCTTTCACCTGGTTTGAATCCCCAGAACAACTTGAATATATTTGAGAAGACAAGCATATACCTTTTGCTATGCTTATTTACGAGGGTCGCTAAGTCTCGGGCCTCACATAGAGATGGCACCACTGGGTCAGTTTGACCGATAGCATCATATAGTTTGAATCTAGACCAGCTTGTATCATAATTACGGGTCAATAGCTTATTTAGTTTCTGAATGACAGCATTTTAAACAAGGCAACTGTAGAGGTTTCACGAAAATGGAGGATTTGGAAATACGATCAGTGATTAAGCATTTCCATTTGAAAGGCTTAACGACCAAAGAAATCAAGGAGGAAATGGACAGTACAGTGAAAGACTCTGCGCTTCATATACAATTATTAAAAGGTGGGTTGCAGAGTTTAAAATGGGACGTACGAGCACTAGTGATGAGCCTCGCTCTGAACGCCCTGTGGAAGTTACAACTCCAGAGATCATTGAAAAAGATGTACTGGTAGTCCGCAGATTAAAGTTGTTTGAGATAGCAGAGACTGTAAGCATATCAAAAGGACGTGCAGGTAACATTTTAGGTAATATTTTAGGCTTTCACAAGGTCTGTGCAAGATGGGTGCCGCGTTTGTTGATACCTGATCAAAAGCTGCAAAGAAAAACTGTTTTTGTTAAGAATTTGGAACTCCACAGTAAAACATTTCAGTGAATTTTTCAGAGTGCTTATTGCCATGAATGAAACTTGGCTATATCACTACATTCCAGAAAGTAAATCACATACAAAGCAGTGGATTGCGCCAGGTGAACCAACTCCAAAAAAGAAAAAGTCAATTTCGTCAGCTAACAAGTTTAGGCTAGTGTTTTCTGGACTGGACAGGGAATTATTTGTATTGATTACTTGGAAAATAATAAAAGTATCACCAGTGACTACTACGCAAGCTTACTGCCACGTTTGAGTAATGAGGTGAAAAGAAAAGACTTCATTTGGCAAGAACAAAATCTTTTTTGTACATGAAAATGCTCCAGCTCATCTTTCAGTCATTTCAATGGGAAAAATGTGTGAATAACTGTTAGAATTGTATGAACATCCATCCTGTTCGCCAGATCTATCACCCAGTGACTACCACCTGATCCCGAACCTCAAAACATTACTTTTAGGACGAATATTTCACAGCAACGAGGTCATTGAGACGGTAAACAGCTTTTTGGATCACCACGTCGTATCGCACTAGAGAGATTCTTTAATGAAATTAGAACACCGATATGACTTTCTGGAGATTATGTTGAGAAATAAAGAAAAAAGTTATTGTGAGACTCAGGACGTACCAGCCGACCCTCGTATAAACGTATCTCGCTTTTATATAAGGGGCACAAAGGGTAGATATAATAAAATGGACACTTATTGTGGAACTAAATACGTTATATCGAAATATATGCAAAGATGGTTTGGGTAGATTTTTCATAAATTATAGACAATAAGGGAGAATAACTATGAAATAAACTTTTAATTTAAGAAGTGGGTAATAACAACAAACTAGAAGATGTTGCTACTCGCATTACAACTATGTGGCAGTGTACAGAAGTGATGGGAGGGTTGTTGACATCGGTAGTTAAATGCAACTGCCGTTCCTTTACTTTTGATTACCTGAACATGACCATGGTGGTGTACTGCAACGCTAAGTAAGCTATGTTTTGTCTAATGGGTACAGTAACTTATTTCTTCAGTTTTATAAAATTCAAAATGACCTCATGAATTTAGAATTTATTATTTAGTAACAATAATTGTATTATTTACTAAGAAAGCTAATTCTAAAGTGTGGTTATTTGAACCACATATTCTTATTTGTCTGTTGACAGTTATTAATTTATTATTACGAAAGAAGTTGTTAATTTTTGTTAGGGCATTTTTTTTACATAATATGTCATTTTTTATATTTTAAGGGCATTTTATACTCCATTTTTAGAGAAGTTTTAGGTCAACTTCCGGGCCCAAATTATAACATCAAACCCTGCGTTGACGTACTTCTCGAGGACGGAATGGGTCTTGACACAAATTGTTACTTAAAGCCGTTTTCAAGTGAATGACTGTAATTTAGCCGGACCCAATAGCCCTCCACACTAAAGCGGCAATCTGATCGCGGGTTCGAGCCCAGCCTCGGATGTGTGTTTGAAGCGGGGTAAATAGAGAAAGACAACAAGTAAATAACTAAACAAACAGGAATAAATACAACAACCTTAGCCTATATATCGCTAGTTTGAGGAAATGATTAATTTCCAGAAATTAACTTAAGAAACAACAAAAGTTAAGAACGCCGATGTTGAATATTTACATTTCATAATGTTAAAATGATAGTAAGATTACACTGCCCATTTACAGCGAATATTAATGGGAAGCTGTGTCCGGAAATACTCAGTAAAATATTATCTTCATTATTTATTTTGGCACGTACTAATTGAAATCCCAAAACACGTACGCACGTAGTTCGGCTCACTCCGCCAGTGGCGCTGCCGTTTGCAAAGCGGGTAATGGTCCACCCATTCCAACACAGAGATGGCGCTGGGGATCTCTGTGAAATTTTATGAAATAACAGTTGTATTTGTTTTAAACATTTCAAAAGAAATGCATATATATGCATCAAATCTGATTCATAATTTATCCTTTGTTTAAACAACGACTTCAAACAGCAGATATTATAAACAGTAAAACAGTAAAATGGACCGAAAAGATACTGATTGTGGAATTAAATACTGCGGGATAGAGTATATATATTTCACGTTTTGTTACAGCTCATGTTTTGTTTGTAAGTCCGATTGTGGAATTAGGTGTTGCCAAATACAGTATATATATTTCACGTTTTGATACAGCAAGCTAATATTCATTTCACAATCCCATCATGTTTTGTCTGTAAGATCATTTGACAATAATATCCACAATGCACAATAAGTTCTGGCTTCTCTCTAACTTCGCCATATTACAACTATATGCAAGTGTAAACAAGTGATGGACAGAATCGAAAATTGCGTTCTTATACAACTTTTTGTACGAGGTACGTCCAGAAAGTAAGTTCTGTTTGGTAATAAAATTAAATTGTGTAAAGATACAGAACAATTATTTATTGCACAAAATTCTACAACTCTTAAACCACATTTCTACATAACTGCCGAAATTTTGCAGGCTTTTGTCATAGCGAGGCACATGTTTTTGTATAGCTTCTTCATAGAAGTTTGCCGCCTGTGTCTTCAACCAGTTGGAAACATTTTCTTTCAGCTCTTCGTCATTGTTGAAGTGTTGACCACCAAGGAAAGATTTGAGATGCAAAAACAGAAGAAAGTCGCTAGAAGCGAGGTCAGGGCTGTACGGGCGGTGGTCAAAAACGTCCCAGCCAAATACCTGTAGGATGTTTTTCGTCGAATTTGCAGTGTGTGGTCGTGCGTTGTCGTGAAGAAACACAACACCTTTTGACAGCATTTCTCGGAGCTTATTCTGTATTGCGCGACGCAATCCTACCATTCAGAAAACGAATCACAGGTCTGATTTCACAAGAGGCGGAATTTTCAATCAACACCAACATTGTAAACAAGCACAACAAAGCGTACCTGGCTGACAGCGATCTTACAATGGCGCATGTTTCTTCTCCTTGATACAGAGCCTCTACCGCGCATGTGCGGAACTGCGATCGCAGCGCTGCAGCGGAGATAAATTGAAACAGAACGTCCTTTCTGGACGCCTCTTGTATATTAAATAACTTACTGCCATGTGGGCCCTAATATCATTCCGTACTGTTTTATTGGTAATGAAATGCAATACCATGTTAGCCAAGAGCAAGTTGAAATGAATAGTACTTTTGCATTCTCGTATCGAAGCTGATCTGAATTCCATAATTTACTATGATGGCTGTTCAATAAGGAATGATCACTTTTTTTTACAACGTACCTTCATTCATCCTCATAATTTTGATGGTCCTTCTCAAAATATCCTCCCCCAAATGCGATGCACTGGTTCCAGCTTTACTGCCAGTCTTCAAAGACATGCTGGAAACCATTTTTGAGAGATCCTTCAAAATCACCTCTGCAGCCTTCACCACTGCTTCTGATGATGGATAATGCTTCCCACGAAGGCGTTTCTGCAAGTTAGGGAATAGAAAAAGTTCACATGGGGCTAAATCCGGACTTTAGGGAGCGTGAGGGATGCACTTAACGTTGATTTTTGCAACATATTCAGCAACAACATTGCCAATATGCGGCCGCGCATTATCGTGGTGCAGCATCCAGTCTGCTTCACGAAAATGTGGTCTTTTGCGCCTGATATGGACTTGCAATGTTTTCAGGACATCACTGTAGTATTGTCCAATTACTGATGTGTGTGCATGTACAACATGCTGATAAACCATACCATGGATATCAAAGAATGAGATGACCATAACTTTCCCAGCAGAAGCAACCACTTTTTGTGGGTTGGTGATGAAGGAGATTTCCACACTGAGCTTTGCTGTTTGCTCTCAGGATCAAAATGATGTAGCCAAGTTTCATCAGCAGTGATTACGTTTGAAAGAAACTCTGGATCTTCCTCGAACATCACCTTTAACTGCGTGCTACCTCCATTGCAGCGGTAGACGATGCTGAACATGTCTGAACTTGCCTGGTTCTCACAGGTGGGAACCAGGAGTACCAACAATGAAACTACTACGGCGTGTTTGTTTCACATTAAGCTAACACAATATGATAAGATTGAATTTTAGTGCGAAAAATTATGACCGTAAAAGAATTATGATCATTCTTTATTGAACAACCCTCGTACATAATAAGTAAGGTTCTTTGAACCTCCTGTACAAGATATTCCCGCATAGCTTTGGCCGCGCCGTGACTGACTGCTTAGATTGCTCGATTCTCGGCGGCAATGGTTCGATCCCAAACGACTACACAGTGCGGCTTGTGGTGGACAAAACGGCGCTGGGGCAGTTTTCCTCCGGTATTCCCGGTTTTCCATGCCATCTCGGTCCACAACTGATCCATCTCCATCTCATATATCAGCAGCATCACCTGCTGCAGCGGGCGTTAAGGTCTACACTACACATAGGCTTATTCCCTTATATCACTTCGGCTTCGGTAACTAAATCGCTTAGGCGCTGGCCGTTTGATCACGAGGTCGCTGGTTTACACCCGACTCACACCAATGGCTTTTAATTTTGCTTCACAGTGACAGAGCCATGTCAGTAGATTTATTGGTTTGTAAAAGAACTCTTACGGGACAAAATTCTGGCACAGCGCCACCGCTGTTACGATCCATAATTATCAGCGTCGGTTTACAAATTAAATATTTTCTCTACTTTTGTTAATCGAGATGAACATTCCAGATATTAACTTATTGCTAATTTTCTTGTAGATATAAGGGAAGTGGGGGAAATATTTCAAATGTTTTTAGGGGCACAGCTGGTTGCTATGCAATAGCCTTGAAGTTCCCTTCGGTTTGTGTCGCCAAGAAATAATAAATTAATAAGAACTTACCATCTGAGAAACGCATTTGCACTAAAAATCTTCGACCAACAAGGAATATCTGTGAAGTTGTATATTCCACACACAAAAAGGAAAAAGTATTTCGCATAAATTCAGTATTTTAACGCGATCTGCATCTTTTGTGTAGTAAGCTTTCATCTATTCCTTGTGCAAAAATTCAACCACAATCTGAACATTCACAGAATATTCATTCTTACGGCCATTTCTGGGAAAATTAAAACTTTCCTTAAATGTTCTATGTAGAGGATAGCGTTTCCAGAACAGTTTCTTGTCGTATCCTTGGAAGTGCTGAACCTAAATACTAACTTTGGTATCAATCTACTTCTCGTTTTTAAGCCATTAATGAACGACACAGAAGTTTTTGTAAAATTGGTTTTGGTAATCAGAGGCCCTCAAAGCGTGTATTTCCCTTGAAATCTTGGCATCGAATGTTTGATGGAAAGTAATAAATGCCTAGTTACTGTAAGTACGCAGTAGAAAAATTGATAATAGCTTTTACATTTCGGTAATCTTGAAACATGTATTAACACTGAAACATGATGTCGTATTGTGGGATGGAATGTCAACGCGTGCTACACAAAGTAAAAATAATTAATTTCACTTTTGAGAGGAGCTGACTCTTGTGTATTACGATTTACCCATTATGGAAAATTATCCTTAATCAACAGTACTTTCAAGTACTTTCAATTTCAAGGTGTTTACTTAAAGAAACTATGGTGACAAAAACGACACAACTTGTTTATTCGTAACTAAAATCGTTAACACTGTTGACATTGCCGTGTATTCCTCACCATGGAGCTGTAATGTAGTCATCAACTTAACTCATCTCTGTGGACTAGATTTCCACACACACACACACACACACACACACACACACACACACACACACACACACACACACACACACACACACATGATAAAGCACTTCATCCCAGAAGACAACGCGAGTGATGACAACAAATGTCATAAAGAAACCAGAGAGCTAGTCAACCAGCTAATTAATACACCAGACGATGTGTACTTCACCCAGGAAGAAATAACAGCAGCAATACAGAAGTTTAAATCAAATAAGGCGCCAGGAGAAGATGGATTAACTAAAGATATACTCTTGGCATCCAACAATTGTTTCCCAAAATTCTTCACAGAGATGTATACTCAGTGCTTAATGAAATATTGCTTTCCAAAACAATGGAAACGATTGACTATAATCGCTATAATCAAGTCAGGAAAAGAAGGGAGCAGTGATACAACAAAATACTGACCCATTAGTTTATTAAACATAGGTAGAAAACTATTAGAAAAACTACTCATAGACAGAATATATCACCACATCCTATCGCATAAACTACTCAACAGTAACCAATTCGGCTTCCTTCCATAGAAAAGTAAAACCGACGCAGCACTTTCTGCAAAAGCTTTCATTAGGAGCAACCTACGACAGAAGAACTCCGTACGGATGGTGACCCTAGATGTAAAAGGGGCGTTTGATGCTGCTTGGTGGCCGAGCATACTAAGTAATCTAAGAATGCTCCAGTACCCAAGAAACCTGTACGAATTGACCAAAAGCTATTTGCAGGATAGAGTAGCAACTTTAAGTCAGTAATTAGAAAGCAGAAAGAACAGCATCAAAAGGCTGTCCTCAAGAATCTTGCTGCTCTCCAGGGCTATGGAATGTCATTACAATAGTCTCCTGAACTTGGAATACACTGGACACACAAAAATAATAGCCTTTGCCGACGACATCCTGATTTTAACAAAAGGTTGTACTCCAGCAGAATTGGAAGCCTATGTAAATTCAGACCTTGCTAAAGTAGTAAACTTGACTACAAACAACAAAATGGAATTCAACAACACAAAATCTAAAGCAATGTTAACAACCAATAAAAAGAAATTCGGCGAAAAAAAGCATATATTTAAACTATACAAAGCTGCTTCTAGTGAACGGAATAAAATACCTAGGCATATATTTTGATCAGAAATTATCATTTGTCGAACACATAGGAAAAACTGCTGTGAAATCAATTGCAATGGTTCACATGCTCAGCAGATCGGCGAAACCTTAAATGGGGATTAAGTCACAGGGTGCTCAGGACAATTTATGAAGGAGCAATTATTCCCCTTACTGTTTACGGGGCTCCAGTGTGGGAAGAGGCTATGAAAAAACGAAAGAACCTTCTGAAATTACAGAGGGTATAAAAGCTTATTAATATTAAGATGGCGAGGGCCTATAGAACCACTTCCTTTGAAGCCTCCTGCGCCATGGCTGGTGGGCCTCCAATAGGACTTGTAATGGAAGAAAAGGTCCAACTATACAAAATAAAATACGGCATTACAAGAAATGAAGCTGACTGAGAGCAACCCATACCTGCTAGCGACTGGCCTCATCCAGCAAAAAAAAGTGAAAGTAAATGTTGCTAACGACCAAACTCTATACCACATAGAAATTTTCACAGATGGAAGCAAGATGGATAACAAAGTTGGTGCAGGAATAGCCATTTACATGGAAAAAACTAATCAGAAAGCTTAAATTCAGATTATATCCTCACAGTTCAAATAATCAAGCAGAAGTCATAGCCTTACTGAAATCACTGGAACACTTACATACACTTACTACGCAAAATGAGAAAACAGCGGCCATCCACACCGACAGTCAAGTTACTCTCGGTAATCCCATAATTGAACAAGTACGAAGCAAGATCCAACAACTGTCTGAGCTCGGCTGGAATATCCACCTCAAATGGGTTAAAGCGCACATCGGAATTGAGCGAAATGAGAACGCTGACACCCTTGCCCAGGAAGCAGTACAGGGGGATGATAAACCTACAGTATACGATAAGATTCCTATTACAACAGTCACCTCAGAACTCAGAAATGCAAGCTTAGGGAAGTGGCAGAAACAGTGGCAAAGTACATCTAAAGGTGCACAGTGCCGAACATTTTTCCATACATAATACAAAGACTGAAACTCAAAATCCCAATATCACCTCAAACAACATTAATAATCACAGGACAATCGGAAAACCAGAAATTATCTAGATAGATTCAAGATAGCAAACAGTCCATAATGTCCCTGCGGCCTTGGAGAACAAACAAATGAACATCTGATTTACAACTGTAAAGCACTGGATCAACAACGTGCATCTTAAAAACAAAGGATACTTGTGGCTAGAGGGACTTGGCTAATAAGCTACAACAATTTAATAACATTATACACGAAGGATTTTTGTAGATTGATTAATGAAATAGACTTTGAAAAACTGTAACAAGAAATAAGCAACACAAAAATGGTTTAAACATATACATATAATCACAAAATAAATTGTCACCCGATCATACAGAAAGACAGGGATAGATGGCATCGAGGCCACGCCTACTCGTGTGATGGAATGGCTCTTGCTGTGGGAGCAAGGAAGATGGATGGCGCTAGGCCACGCCTACGCTAATGCGTAGCGCTAATGACGAGCCGAGTAGAGACGGGGTGTGGAGAGAAATAGCCAGAAACTACTGGACTCCCCCTTTCCTGCCGCCTTGAAAGACTGATTCTTCGCTAATTGCCGAAAACTTCCAGATACTGCGATTTGTGTATATAAGTGATGCATTGGACGAGTCAGTCAATTGTAGAGTTCTGAGTCAGAGTTTACCGCAATGTGCCTTGTAGTGTGGACCTGCGAATTGGTGGATCGTAATGGTGCCTGTTACGTAATGTATGTATTTATTGACTGCAATTGGGTACTACCCGGTGGCAGAGTTAAGAATACAGATGAAATTACATATACTAGATTTACAACAATAATACAGTAAACAATACAAACATGATATTATTTTACTTTAGTCACTTAAAACTTATCTAATTACTTCTCTATTTACATATTATATACCATTATAATTCAAAAGTTAAACTATAAACCATCTAGATTTTTTCTAAATTTCTTTAACGACAGGGGACAGCCCTCAAAGACTGCTACAGGCAATTCATTCCATTCTTCAATAGTTCTATTAACAAAAGAAAATTTTCCTACGTCGGTTCTGTATCTTCTACCCTTAATGTTATACCTATGATCGTTTCGTCCATAATAATCCGGATTATCTAACCTTACACTAACGTCCACCCATGCCTTTACACCAGCATTAGCTTTGAATAACGCTACCAACCTATGTTTTTTACGCCTAATTCTTAATTCCTCCCATTTAGTCTCATCTCCTTTTATAGACCCAAAATACTTGCCTCTTTTTATGAATTTTATTGCCCTCTTCTGTATTTTTTCTAATGGATCGATTTGGTTAGCTCTATACGGTTCCCAGCATGCTACTCCATATTCCATAACCGGCCGCACTAAGGCCTTGTAGGCAATTTCCCTGGACCTAGCGCTCCCCTTTTTCAATATTCTCATTACGAAATGTAATGCCTTCCACGCATTCCTAGATGTGGAATTTACTTGTTCGTCCCATCCAGCATTACTTGCCAGGTACACTCCCAAGTATTTGCAGCTGTCCACCTGTGGAATTTGCACCCCTCCCATGTGATAGTTAACAATAATTTTGCCCTTAGTTCTACTAAAAACAATGGACTTACTTTTCTTGACATTAATTGACATTTTGTTAGCCGCAGCCCAATTACAGATTTCATTTAAATCATCCTGAAGAGCGGTTTCATGCACTGTATTCCGAATTTTATTATAAATGACACAATCGTCTGCAAACAACCTTATCTGGCAGTTAATATTAACAGCAATGTCATTAACAAAAATGAGAAACAGTAAAGGCCCTAGTACTGAGCCTTGCGGCACACCCGAACTTACAGTCCCACTATCAGACAGCTCTTTACCTACTTTAACTTTCTGCGTTCTCCCTTTCATTGTGTGTGTTACGTAATTGTGTGTGGTACATAATTCTGCTGTGAATTGCAAGTGTACGAAAACTAACTTGGGGGAAATAAAGAGCATTTTGAATTTGTGCAACTTGGATTTTTAATTCTTCGAACCCACAAAGTCAAAATTGGTGTCAGTGAGTGGGATAGTATGTCATGGAGGCTGCATTGGCACAGATTCTAGAGAAGTTGGAGATGGTAAATAACAACTTGGCCGCGACGATGACCGCGAAGATGACCGAATTAACAGCAAAGACGGAAACAGTAAACAACAACCTGGCCGCGAAGATAACCTAATTGACCACGGAAATTAAAGCGACGAACGAGGCCCTCGCCGCAAGTTTCGAGGAGCAGTTGGCCGGCGTAAAGGAGGACGTCACGGAGTTAGGCGAGCGAGTCGAAGATCTGGCGAGCCGCGTTAATGAGCTGGAAGGAAAGGCCGACAGCAGGGTCAGGTCTCTGAACGCTATGGTGGAGGACGTCGTCGGCAGGAGGTTAAACGATTTGAAGGCCGACGCGCCGGGATACGACACAACTGCGCGCGTCAAACCTCCCAAATACGACCGCGCGTCAAAGTTCGAGGTCTTCCGCCGCCAGTTCGACACGGTGGCCAGGCATAACAAGTGGTCACCGGAGGAAGAGGCCGCACAGCTAATAGCCAGCCTCCAGGGACGGGCCGCAGAAGTCCTAAACGTGGTCCATACAGCGGCGGCTCCCAAGGAAATCTGGGAGGCCCTGGAGATCCGTTTCGGGAACCACAGACCAGCTGCAGCCTACCGTAGTCAGGTGAAGACGCTGCAGGTGTTCACCCTGGCAATTGAGCAGCTGGCTAGCAAGGCCTTAGGTGACCTCCCGCCGGAGTTCATATCCCGGGAAGCCGTTTACGCCTTTGTTGACGGGGTACGAGACGCCCAGATACCTTAGCACCTAACGCTCGGCGATTACTCAACTATTCATGAGGCGCTAACGGCATCATTGAGGATGGATGAGGCCAAGGTGACGGCTACCCCGACGTCAAGAACCAGAAGTATCCATTACAAGGGAGACCGAAGTCCAGCCGAGGGACACCGGCGAAGACCTAGCGGCAAGTGTTGGGGGTGTGGAGAGCGGGCACACCTGGAGAGAGACTGTCCACACCAGTGAGAGCAGCCGGGAAACGAGTAAGGGCCGTCGTGACGAGGGGTACTCCGGGGCCATCACCACCATCCCCTCGAGTGACATTGCGCGCCATCAGCTGGCGGATGGACGACAACCTCGTCGCGAACGGTTGGGTGAGAGTGAAGCCATGCCGCGTGCTCGTAGGCACCGGGGCAGCCACGACCGTCATCAGATCAGACATAGCTGAGGGTTTGCCGTCGAGGAAGCCCAGCCGACCATACCTCCTGATGACGGCATCGGGCGACAGCTTGCCAGTGGAGGAGGCCCTATAGAAGTTGACCTTGGGACGGAGTATCGTGCGTCTGAGGGTGTTCGTCGTGAAGGTGGCTGAGGAGGTGATAATGGGATTGGATGTCCTCAGGAGCCACGAGGCGACGGTCCACGTAGGCAGGAAGGTCCTGCGGCTTAACGGAGAAGAGGTCATACTCCATCAACCTGAAGAGCGCCTTGGTATCTGCAGGGTCATCTTTAAGGAAGACGTGGTTGTCCCAGCGAGAAGCGAAGTAGTGGTAACGGTGTGACTGGGAGGCCAGCGAACCAGGAATATGATGCTGGACCAGAAGACGCCTGTACATGGGCTATGAGTAGCCAGAACATTTTACCGTGCCGAGAGGAGGTGTCAGTGAGGCTACTCAACCTGATGGACACCAATAACGACATCCAGGCTGGGACGGAGTTGGGGACTTGCAAGCCCGTGATCAGCGTGACAGCAATCGACAAGACCAAGGAGCCGGTGCCGACGCAACACCTGGGGCCCCAGCTGGAGCACTTACTGGAGAGAGCGGCCGACCTCCTGACCGCATAACAGCTGGAGAAGGTTCGACAACTGCTGAGACGATACCAGCGAGTCTTCAGCCAAGGTAACAGTGTCTACGGCTGCACGGACAAAGTGCTTCACTGCATCGACTCCGGAGACGACCGGCCTATTCGGCAACCACCTAGACGCGTTCCGCTGGCAAAACAAGCGGCGGTACGAGACATGCTGGAGGATATGAGATCCAGGGGAGTAATCGAAAAGTCTGACAGCCGTTGGTGTTCCCCTGTAGTTCTGGTGACGAAGAAGAACGGTGAGTTACGCTTCTGCGTGGACTACAGGAAGTTGAACGCTGTCACCAGAAAGGATTGCTTCCCCTTACCCCAGTTTGACGACACTTTAGACACGCTTACTGGTGCAAAGTGGTTCATGAACCTGGACCTAAAGTCCGGTTACTGGCAGGTAGCTCTGGACCCAAGAGACAAGGATAAGACTGCATTCTCGACAGGCCAATGGCTTTGGCAGTTCACAGTTATGCCCTTTGGCCTCTGCATCGTGCCAGCCACCTTCCAACGTCTCATGGAATCAGTGATCAGAGGATTGAACTATGGCGCTTTCTGTTATACCTGGACGACATCATCATCGTCGGCAAGACCTTCGAAGACCATCTGGAAAACCTGAGCAAGGTGCTACAGAGACTGCAGGCGACCAACCTGAAGCTGAACGCGAAGTAATGCCAGCTCTTCCGCAAGGAAGTGAACTACTTGGACCACATAGTCTCAGTAACCTGAGTGGCCACAGACCCGGAGAAGACACAGGCTGTGAGAGATTGGTCTCGCCCAGGGGATAAGCGAGAGTTGCGCAGTTTCCTGGGGCTGTGCAGTTATTACCGTAGCTCCATAAAGTGGTACTCCAACATCGCCAAACACCTCAACCGCCTGACAGAGGAACACCGACCCTATGTGTGGACGGATGACGCTGAAGGCAATTTCCAGCAGCTGAAGAAGAGGCTGTGCAGTGCTCCTGGGATTCCCACATTCAGGTGGCGCTTTCATTGTAGGCACCAACGCCAGCGACCGATGTATCGGAGGCGTCCTATCCCAAGTCCAGGACGGCCATGAGCTGGTGATAGCCTACTACAGCAATACGCTATCCAAGGCAGAGAAGAACTACTGCGTCACCCAACGAGAATTACTGGCGGTAGTAAAGACCTTAGAGCACTTCCACCAATACCTGTATGGTCAGCCATTCCACTTGAGGGCTGAAAATTCCGCCCTAACCTGGCTACTTGGTTTTAGGAACTTGGAAGGCCAGACAGCACGTTGGGTCCAGAGGCTACAGGAGTTCGACTTCACCTCTAAACATCGTAGAGGGAAGAGCCACGGCAACGAATATGCCATGTCCCGAAGACCCTGTCCAGAAGAGTGCGGCCAATGCACAAGAGTGGAAGAGAAGGAGCGTGACGCAGCTGTCAGAGTGGTCACGGCAGTGCCTGCGGATGGCTGGGATAGCGCAGGCCTGAGGAGGGAGCAGCTGGCGTCGCCGAATTGGGGCCACTTTTGAGGGAAGTGAAGGCAGGATCGAGACCAACCTGGGAGGACATCGCACCCAGGAGCGCCACCTACAAGTCGTACTGGGCCAAATGGGACTCGCTGAAGATCAGAGAGAGCGTGCTGTTCCGGGTTTAAGCCCAGAGGTTCCACCCCATTAGTCCTGAACCCGTAGGAACAGGATCCGGGCCTCTTGCTACCAGGGAGTTATCCGAGCTGTCCCAAAGGGCGCTCGGCGTCCTCCATGGGTCTTTCCATAAGGCAAGACCTTGATACCTAACAAGCCCCCCATCTGGTCCTATGGACTCAAGACGGGATGGAAGTGGATACGCCACTTACGCGCGCCAACACCAAAGGTGAAGACTACCGAAAGCCTCGGTGGGGCCGCCTGGTGATCTAGCACACCTTCTACTAGCTTTGCAGGCTAGTACCCGGGAGAATTAATGGCTTCCCTCAACCCCGTCCGAAGACGTACCCGATTCCCACAGGTATCGGGAACACACTGCCCTCTCGAGTCCAACCCAATCCGAACAACTCCCGAAGGAGTGACTCAGATGTTCGGCCCGAGGTTCCTCTAGTATCGTCAGAGGTACCACGAGTGCTAAAGGTCCGCAGCGCCCGCACCACGGCAGCTGAAGGGGACGGATCCCCTCCCCTACGGGAGCGGTTCCGGGTATGGGAATCACCCGATGGGAAGACGAGAGAGAGCAGTTGGTACTTCCCCGAAGTAAGGTCCCACGGGTCTTAGAGGAAGTGCACGCCGGTGCTTCAGGAGGACACCTGGGAGCAGACCGGACGATTGACAAACTCCGACTGCGCTACTACTGGCTGAGGCTCCGAGCAGACGCAGAAAGATGATGTCGTCAATGCCACGATTGCGTGGCGATTCGCGGCCCCCAGACTACGAGCCGGGGTCGCATGCAGCAGTACAACGTCGGTACGCCATTCGGACGGATCGCCGTCGACATAGCTGGACCATTTCCGGTGTCCTACCGAGGCAACAAGTACCTGATGGTAGTCGTGGACTACTTCACCAAGTGGCCGGAGGTGTATGCCATCCCGAACCAAGAGGCAAAGATAATCACAGACTGCCTCGTGGAGCAAGTGTTCTGCCGATCTGGGGTGCCGTTAGAGCTCCACAGTGACCAGGGCACCAATTTTGATTCCAACCGAATGAAAGACTTGGGGTGAACAAGAACCGCACAATACCCCTACACACACAGTCGGACGGCATGGTCGAAAGGTACATCAAGACCTTAGAGGAACATTTGAGGAAGGTCGTGGCCAGCCATCAGCAAGAGTGAGACCTCAAGGTGCCACTGTTCCTGCTCGCCTACCGTTCGTCAATACACGACACCACGGGAATGACGCCAGCCAGTTTAATGTTCGGCCGAGAGTTACGCCTCCCTTGTGACCTGGCTTTTGGAAGCCCTCCGGAAGCGAAACAGCCAGCAACCGAGTATGTGGAGAACCTGGTGGAGTACCTGCACGACATGCAGGAGATGGCTCGCCAGAAAATCCAGAAGGCGAGCGATTGCATAAAGACTCGACACGACAGGCAAGCCAACAGCAAAGGGTTCCAGCAGGGTGACCTGGTCTGGTTGTACCGCCCTTTCCAGACCAAGGGACGCTGCCCGAAACTTTAGGAGCCATGGCAAGGACCGTATCGGGGGGTGAAGAGGACTAACGACGTGTTCTACCTCATCCAGAAGGTGCCCAGAGGAAAGATTTTGGTGGTACATTTGGATCGTCTGGCCCGCTACGATGGTGCTGTTCAGTACGACCAGCCGTGAGGAGGGAGCAGTGTCACTCGATCATACCAGCTGGCAGAAAGACAGGGACAGATTGCATCGAAGCCACGCCAACTCGTGTGACGGAATGGCTCTTGCTGTGGGAGCAAGGAAGATGGATGGTGCTAGGCCACACCTAAGCTAATGCTTAGCGCTAATGAGTAGCCGAGTACAGACGGAGAGGGGAGAGAAATAGCCAGAAACTACTGGACCCCCCTCTCCTACCGCCTTGAAAGACTGATTCTTTGCTAATTGACGGAAACTTCCAGATACTGCGATTTCTGTATATAAGTGATGCATTGGACGAGTCAGTCAGTTGTAGAGTTCTGAGTCAGAGTTTACCGCAAGGTGCCAAGTAGTGTGGACCTGCGAACTGGTGGATCGTAATTGTGCCTGTTACATAATTGTGTGTCATACGTAATTCTGCTGTGAATTGCAAATGTAGGAAGACTAACTCGGGGGAAATAAAGAACATTTTGAATTTGTGCAACTTGGATTTTTAATTCTTCTTACCCGCAAAGTCACAATATTTTGTAAATATTGTAAATAGTGCTTTGCAATGCAAACATGTTAGACGTTTAAGACATTCTCATTAACTTTGTAGTTTTCGTCATAAGCTATACATTTAAGAGTGAATAGAACTGTACAGTCTAAGAAACCAAAGTTTGTAACCAAAAGGAAAACAAAGCATGTAATATTACTCTGTAATGAGGCATGTTGTAAATAATTTTTTTTAAGCGAGGAATGAAGTGGAGAGGAGCTTGAACTGTTTATATCTGCTCTGGTAGTGGATCTGTTTACTAAAAAAAGCTGTGTGAGGGTACATATAACTCAACCATGCTGCCAGACTAATGCTTGTTTCAGTAACTGCAGTAATAGGTAATATACATGGGTGACTTATGTGATATTACTGTGTATTTTACATGAAATCCATATCACATCCAAAAGGCGAGCATAAATACAGCAAAATTATTATGTTACATGTTCCTCTGCCTTGTCTTCTTGTGGTGGGCAGACAGTAAACGAATAATGACCTTCTATTTGAGAAAAGTATAGTGCAGCATAATCTTCCTAGAGAATTTATCAATAAAACCCCAACGTCTCCTGAAGCATACCTATCTCCGAGCTACAGTAGATAATCCCCTTAACATTAGAAGTGATAGACTCTGCTATCTGGGTGCTTCCACCTCAGAAATGAGTCCAGTCACTACTTGGTGGAGGAAGGTTATCCCGTGAAGATCATAAACCATATTGTGAGTATTAGAGGTGAGGTAAATTTTATGCTATATTTTAAAAAGATTAGGTACCTATGCAAATTTCGAAAATTAATTGTAAAGCCATCTGTAGCGCATTTGCATTAGGCTCAATTTATAGTAATATGTTAAACTAATATACATAATTTGGGTGAATGATTTAAGGGGAAACTTGGAGTAAACTGAAAAACATACTGACTCGTGCAAAAGTATATTGGAGATATGTGTATGTTTGGAAGAATTTAGTAACAGTAAAATGAAAATTAATCGTAAAAACTATTTGTAGTTGATTTATTGACACTCGTCACTAACTTTTTATATTATTAAGGGACTAGTTTCAAAGGCCATTGCTTCCATTTTCAACCTCTCTCCAACTAGCATCTGTTGTTGTCTGCTCTCCTCTCTCTGGTGGTGGAACTATGAACTTCTTTGTCAAATTATCTACTGGTGAGGTTTCAAACTTCATTACGCAGTCCTTATTTTTCCATATGAAAATGTTCTCCCATGTTGTTAGTTTATTATGGTTTATCACTCCTTTTGGAAAGATAATCATGACATTGATCCAAATCCAAAATTATTAAAAGGAGTAATAAACCAAAATAAACTAGCAACATGGGAGAACATTATTAAATTTTAGATGAGTCGCATTTTTTAACACATCTGCTTCACTTTCGTACCTATTTTGAGGACATGTTTCGCAAATCTTTGCTTGCATCTACGGCTCTTGTGCGACTCTACGGCTCTTGAGTCGCACAAGAGCCGTAGATGCAAGCGAAGGTTTGCGAAACATGTCCTCAAAATAGGTACGAAAGTGAAGCAGATGTGTTAAAAAATGCGACTCATCTAAAATTTAATAATCTTTCGCTTCACTGTGGTGTTCCAATACAGTTGAATCTCGATATAGATGGGAGAACATATTCATATGGAAAAATAAGGACCAAGTAATGAACTTTGAAATCCCACCAGTAGATAATTTGACAAAGAAGTTCATAGTTCCACTGCCAGAGAGAGGAGTGTAGACAACAACAGATGGTAGTTGGAGAGAGGTTGAAAATGGAGGCAACAGCCTTTGAAATTAGTCCCTCAATAATATAAAAAGTAAGTGACGAGTGTCAATAAACCAACTACAAATAGTTTTTACGTTTATATTGGAGATAATTGAAACTAGTTCAGCTTCTTAAAAATGGGTGTGTTGTACATTGAAATTCCTAGTATAGGTAAAAACCTTCAAGAGAAATCAATATGCACCTTTTGAGAAAACTTAATCTAAATTTAGAAGTTAAGAACTGTTGACAACTATACAATTTTGTTTAAATATGAAATTTTGTTCCAATATGTAAGGACTATGATACAATGAAGCACAAATTAAAATAATTTTGAGTCGAACTAATACTCAATGCTCCACTTATTGCTAGCATTTACCTAGAACACGTTTCGTTTGGATCTTCCTAACATCATCAGCTGTTGTCAACTAATGGACGTTGGTTTGGTGAACTCATTAGAGGCATTGAGTATTATTTCGACTCAAAATTATATGGAATTTTGTGTTTGAATTTCATATACTTTTGGGTGCATGAGACTTATAAACCATTCATTTATTTTCTGTACTTCCACTTCTATAAACTAGTTTAACGATCAAAGTATAAAAATTGAAAGGATCGGAGAGAAAGTGAATCACAAGCTAAATAAAAGTGAATCAAGAAGATATTGGCACATTGCTTCACTTACACTGTTTTTCATAGGACATGTTTCAAGAGCTATTGCTCCCATCTTCAGCTGAATCTCGAGACTCAGTGGAAGATGGGACCAACAGCTCTTGGAACATGTCCTATAAAAAACAGTGTAAGTAAAGCAATGTGTCAATATCTTCTCGATTCACTTTTAGTTTAATAATGTTTATTTGAAGCTATTAACAAGGAGGCACTTTGGCTAAAAATGCTTGAGAAAGGTGTGAGTAAATCATTTATAAATAATATAAAGGACTTAATACAAATAATGACTGTTGTGTGAAAATAACCAAGGGAGAAATTATTGAAGAGAACAAAAATATTCCAGGGCTTGCACAAGGGTGCAAGCTTAGTTCAATGCTATTTAATCATTTATAGATGATTTTATAGAAGAGATAGTTTTAATAAGCATTCCCCAAACATTAATAATAAGGAAATACCAGAGATATGGAAGCTGGGAAAAGGCCAGAAAGATGTAGATGTAGCCACAGGAAGTTTTACAAAATAACTCTGTGGTTCCCAAGAAGTTCACCAAATGTAATACCATTAGCAGGAGGAGTGATAGTAAAAGGTAAACTTGTAGAAAGTGCAATCAATTATTGGTTCAGAGTAAATCTTTTAGAGAAAAACAATGCATGTTTATACAGGAGGAAAGGGAGCAACCTAGTTATGTAAGTTACAGATGACATTAGATGAAACAAGAATGGGGGAAATGGGCAAGAAGAAGCAATAAAAGTAAAGGTTTCTAGAAATAAATTAAAATAAGAGTCAAGGATATTGAAAAGCAAGGAATGCTAACCAATTTTAATGAAATGAGGATATTGGTTGGTTGGTTGCTAATGCTCATGGAGTTGGAGAATTTCCATTTTCCTTCTGGCCTCCCAATAACGTGTGACTAGTTGTGCTGTCAGTTCTCCATCTGTTTTTATCAGGGCACTACACTGGAGCAGATGATCTCCGTCTATCAATGAGTTCAGGTCCTTACACAGCGTGCAGATCGGGGATTCAAAAATATTAATCCTGCGTAGATGAGCGGCCAAACAGTCGTGACCAGTAATCAGTCAGAGGATGGCAACAGTACTGCTTCTTGGGTATCAGGGATGGGATTTTTACTTCCTTGTAGAATTTTCCATTGCTTGTTGGTACTTTTTTCTTTGCATTCTTCTTTCCAAAATAAGTTGATTCTATTGTTTATATGTAGTTTTGATGTGTGGAATGAGGCTTTTTTGTTGGCAGCTTTGTTTTGTTTGTGTTCCTTTCTTTGCCAAGGAATCTGCTATTTCATTGCCTGTAATTCCACAGTGGGATGGAATCCACTGCAAGTGTATTTCTATATTTTAGACCTTGTAGTATTCGTAATGAACTGTAAATTTCAAGTATTCTATTGTTGTTAGTGTACACTGAGGATAGGGCTTGAAGTGTTGATTTAGAATCGCTTAGAATCACTGCTTTAGAGAAAGAGTTCACATGGTTGAAGAGTTGTTTCAGCGAGGTGTTGATTGCTTCTAATTCTCTATCATAGGGTTGCTAGTGTGCCCAAACAGATGTAAAAATTGAATATTTTACTATGTATTCCTGCTCCAGCATTACTTTCTTTGTCAAATAGGGAGCCGTCTGTGTATATGTGTAGCCATAAGTCTTGTGGATAATAAGTTTCAATTATTTCTAGAGCTAGCATTTTAAGTGTTTCTGTACTTACATCCCTTTTGACTCTATATTTTGCAGAAGGTTTACTCTGCTATTTATTTTAGGTTGTGATAGAGGGCAGATTGGAAGTGGGAGATGTTCAATTTTGTTTGTGTCTTCAAGGTTGTATTTTCTCTGTATGTTATAGGCTTTCTGCATAAATCCTTCTTGTGTTTTTAAGGTCCTTTCTCTGCTTTTGTAGTTCTTCCAGTGAGTATTAAAGGGGAGCCTTTGTAGTTTTTCATTTAGGAGGAGATTCTGTTTTTCCATTTCATATTTAATTGGCAAGTTATTTGTAGCAATTTGCGTTGCAGTAATTGGTGCTGATTTGACTGCTCCCATTGTTAGTCTGAGTGCTTGGTTCTGTAATGTTTCAAGTTGTGCTAGTTTGCTTTGACTTGCTGTAAGTATCACCTCGCTTCCATAGAGGAGTACTGGTTTGAAATGAGGATATTATTAGGTTATAGGTATTTAAAAATAGAACTGGGAACAGAAAAGTACATTGTGGAATGTATAGTGAGAAAGTGGCAAAAATAGGGCATGTACGGTCAGGGACAGGTGTAATTAATTTAAGGGACTTAAGAGGGAGACATCAGGGCTCTTAGATTCAGATGATTGGGGTATGTGGAAAGAATTGGAAGTTATACAGTTGAAATGAGAATACTATATGCCAAACCGGAAGGGGGGTTGACAGGCGGGGCAACTGAGACAGACTGTCTCCGACATGCGGCACATTAGTCAAAGTAGCTTAATGGTTAAAAACAACCGGGCGGAGAATCTGTGGTTCACTGAATTTTTCAGTCTGACTCTACCTATTCAAACCTTAGCCTACACTTGGCTAGTGTGGAAGTAGGATTAATTTCTATCAGTTAATCTAACAATCACAAGTTATTGAGAAGAAATGTATGACTGTACAAACACTACCTAATTAAAAATGTTTCAAACTCTGTTAAATATGCAACAAAGACATTTTTTGCCACTTGAGTTAAGGTTTTATTTTAATTGAAATAACTGCTTTTTGTTTTTGTTAAATTTTAAAATTATTCTCCACTCATCTGTTAATTTCTCATTTGGTGTTTTACATGAAAGTAAATGCGGAAGTTCTTTGTACATAACGGAAAATCACTTTTGTTCTAATTTGGATATTACCTACTGTAGTGTGCATATCATTGATGACAGCCTTTCATTTAATTAATGGCAAACTGGTGTACATAAAGAATTACATTATATAGTACCAAATCACAGGCTTTCCTGTTTTCCCACATTATTGTAAATAAGTAAAACCATTGTCAATTTACGACAATTAAAAATAATAATGGCAGTTGGTATTCTAAAATAAGATAAACTTAAAGCAGTAAAGATTGTGGCATCACATATGTGTATAATATTTTTCTCCCCAGTTAGAAAAAACCATTAAAAACGCTAGTAATGTTACTGAAACCTTGCACTCCTTTCGCTTTGTTACATTTTAAAGGTGAGGTGCATGTGTGCAACCACAGGCATCAACGAAGTCAGTAACAGATTAGATTAAGCGGCAAGCACGAGCGGTTGATAGTAAGGGTAGCTGCATTACCGACTGTTGTAGTTGTTCCTTTAATTACCACGAGTTATTCCAAACTTGTGAATATGTAGATGGCGTTGATGTAACAATTGCTGTTTGTCAACCTTCTGTCAACAAAACTGTTACCATGTGGTTTGTCTTTTTGTTCTCTTCTTTTTTGGATGCTTCAAGTTTATTTATCTACAAATATTTTTTTGAAATTCTGTTGGGGTAAGTACATTTTTCCATACGCAAACAGTTTACAATGAATATGATCGATATATTGTATAAAATATAATAGAACGACAAACATATCCATAACATACATATTTATAGTTAGATGTGTCGAAAGAAGTGTCGCGAACTCGTTTTATTGAACCGAGAAAACATAAATTAATATGTATAGGTTGTTAACAAAAACGTGTTATATATTTTACAGCTTGTCTTCCTTAATGTTGCTGGAATAATTCAATTCAATTTTATTCGTTCAACTTAACATAGAATAGAAAGTATTCGTACACCACTAAAACTTTAAGGGAAATTAATATTTCAGAGAGTATTTAAATGATAAATTAAAGCTTACTGACTCAAAAGAAGGCATTCTCAAAATAATTTACATTTTATACGAAAATAGGAACAATGTACTAACAAAATGCCACTTGTATAAAAATAAAATTAACTTGTAAATTTTTCGGGCACAAAAAGTATTCGTACACTCACAAAAACAATACACAGTACAACAAAAATGCTGTTAATCAGTACTTCTTTGGGTACCGCTTAGCTTTAATTATAGCCTCCTGTATCCTTGGAGGCCGCGCCGTGGCTCAGTGGTTTGACCGCTTGGCTCTCACCAAGGCGGCCCGGGTTCGATCCCAGGTGACTCAAAGTGAGATTTGTGATGGACAACACGGCGCTGGGGCGGGTTTTCTCCTGGACCCCGGTTTCCCCCGCCATCTCATTCCACCGGTACTCCATCTTCATCTCATGTACCATCAGTATCACCGCCTGCGGTGCCGTATGTAGTAAAAACGGGCGTTAAACACTACACATTTCATTTTTTCATTTTTGTCTCCTTGGAAAGAAATGGACAAATTTTTTAACCTCCGCCTTTTGGTATTCGGTCCCATTCTTCCGAAAGAGCAGTTTTCATTACTTCTTTGTTGGAAATTGCCTTTTTCTTACGCGTTGTGCGAGGATACTTCACACTTTTCAATAGGATTAATGTTTGGAGATTGGGGAGAGGTATGAAGCTGTTTTGCAACATTGTATAATATCCACAATCGTGTATTAAGCGCAGTATGTTTTGTACCATTATCCTGCATAAACATCCAGTATTCTTGCAGGCCTACACTTGCATGCAACTCTTGCTTAAGATTTTTGTAATTTACGTCCTCCAACGTTAAGTCATATCAGACGATGAATGAAATGGATGAAATGATGCTCAAATGAGCCCGGAGTCCATAGAGTTGCTTAAGAATGCCCATGTACTTCCTATGATCCATTATTCCCTCGATAACATGCAGATTGCTGAGGCCTGATGCGATTACACAACACCAGACAAGGATGGATCTGCCGCCGTGCTTTACTGTGGAAACAAGAATTTTTGGCTCCAGTTCCATAAATTGCGACTGCGATCTGCACCGAATACCTTGAACAAGCTGTCATACAACTTTTTCCCAGAAGTCCACGCCCTTATCACGGTACTTACAAGCGAATTCTTAATGCAGCGAAGAATGCTGCTTTTATCTTTAACCTTGAGGACTTCAGGTTGACCACTTCTGGGTATATTTAGAACAGATTTTCTGGTTCCTTCTCTGTCAATGATGAATTATATCGTTGACCGTGGTCTCCCCACTATCTGAGATATCTTCGAAAATGTTTTGTATACATTGTGTAGTTTAATTGCTATTTTTCTCTCTTCTTGCGCCTCTTCGGCCCATTTTATGTTGCCTGTGCAACCTACTGTGTTCGATGTCAGACTGGTGTGTGCAGACCACTTGCTGTGAAACAGCTAAATGCAGACTGTCCACAAAGGAGAGCTAGTTTCTAATATGACCACAGTGTTCAATCTGGATACCTTTGGTGTACGAATATATTTTGTGCCAAATTTTCGGTATTACCGTAGAAAACTATTGATTTTAGAAAACTTGCAGCAAAATGATGATAGCAGTAGGTAAGTAAATACACAAACCAAGTTATTTTACAAGTTTACTAAGTTTCATAAATAGTTGTTGCAACAACACACTTTGATTCTTCATTTAGGTGATGTACGAATACTTTCTGGGCTGACTGTATGCATGTTGTGGATTCGTCCAGTGTTTTAAACATTTAATTATAATATAAAATTTAAACAATAATTACTTTAAAAGAATTATATTGTACATGTAGATTAAACTTATACATTGCTAAAAAATACAAGTGAATACTCCATTAATGCAAACGCTCATCAGTTGAGTAATAACATTTTTCAGTTAAAAATTGCTTGAGATTTTTTTGAAGCATGAGATGGAATTAATATTTTTTATTTCAATAGGTGATTTGTTGTAAAATTTAATGCCTCTATAGTAGAAACTATTTCCAAACAACTTTTTATTATGTGGGATTATATGTAGTTTTGCTTTATCTCTTGTGTTATGACTAGACTTCGGATGTTTAGGTCATTAAAATGTAACTTTAGATGCCTAAAATAGGTTTTATAATGTAAGAAATAGTTTCTAAATACCAAAAAAATAGGCTTTAAAAATAATATTCTATAAAAACAAGTTTGAAATCAGAAATTTTGCTTTTAGAATTTAATCATTTAAAATGCTCCCTCTCGATATGCCCACTACTACTAGAATTACAAGAAGGATAAATATCTAACTATATCTAGCTATACAGGAATTTAAGGAATGAAATGTGACTAAAAAGTTTTGAACATAAAAATTAAGTGCACAAACAAGTCAAACAAAATTAACAATTTTTACAAATCTTTGTCCATTAATGTCCATAATTATTAGCTGTGCAATAAATTACTAATAATGTTTCTAGATTTGCAACCAACAAGCAGTGCCATCTGTCACTCAACACTAATTTGTAAGCTGAAAATGAACGCTGCACATCCATTGAAGTAACCGGTGCATATTTCAACTTCAACACTAGATGTACAGGAATGTTACATTGTACATCCCTGCCTTTACCTTCTAGGATATCCGAAGCACTGCATAGGTTCTTCAATCCCACATTTCTCTGCAGAGCTTCCTGCAGTTTATCCCATATGTTATCTCCAGCAGAACCAGGAACAGCTTTTATCCTCTGTTGCATAGCATTAAATATTTGCATTGTTCATACAGAGGTTTTCCTTTTGAAAGTAATGAGTGAGTAATTGAAACAACAAACGTCACTCAAAATATCCTTACTTGGACATGTTTCGGAGAACGGTTTGTCCCCATCGTTAGCAGTTATCCGACTGGTTGGGTCCGTGGTTTCCTGAAGTGAGCTGTTTGTCTGTGGTGGCATCTGTTGACTGTGACATGAACTTCCAAAGAGACTTTTCAGGTGTGCAATTCGAAATTTAAAGTTTGCTGTTTGTTTTTTATAATCAGCAACCTTTCCCAAACATCGAGTTCGGCTGCATAACTGGCTGGTTTTAATAGTTTTATATTTGGTACAATTTCATGATTGGTAGACTAGAAATGGTGGGCTATTGCTGATTTTTCTATTTGTTTGTATTTCACACATCTCATATGTTCCTGTAATATAATATGTTAACTTCTTTTGGTTTTTCCTATGTAGAACTTATTGCAGTCTGAGCAGTTGATTTTGTGTATACCTGATTTCCTGTTTTCAGGTACTGGGTCTTTCATGTTGTTGCATAATAAGTTTTTTAAACTGAATTTATTTATTGGGGCTAGAGTGATGTTGTACTTCTTGAAAATATTGTTGAATTTATGATGCACTCTGGGATGATATGTGAATTACCTGAACTGTGTCTCAGTTTTTGATTCTGTTAATTTTGTGCTTTCCAATATGTGTTTCTGTTTATTGAATTTCCAAATTTTCTTTTCTACTAATTGTTTACTGTATCCATTAATTGCAGCTATGTTAATCATGAGGATATATTCTTTGTTGTATTCATTCTGTTTCTATGGGATGCAGACTAGTCTATGTGCTAAACTGTTCAAAACTGCATGTTTGTTGGGTGTAGGGTTGTAGCTATCGTTCTTGATGTAATTTTCTTTTTGTGTTGGCTTCCTGTAGACGCCAAAAGATATGTTATTTAATTCATGGATTATCTTCAGATCTAAGAAAGGTAGGTAGCCATCTTTTTCTATCTCTATTATGAACTTTATTGTTCTATTCTGTATGCTCAATAGTTTTAAGGAATTTTGTATCAATTTGTGTGGAACAATGACAAAAATGTCATCAACATACCTGTACCAACATTTGAAGATGTATGGGAAGGTTTTCCTGCTGCTTCAAGTGATGCAATAACGTACATAAGGAAGGTGTAGTGCTACTTTAAAAATACCAGAACCTTCCATCACTTGCTTTGCAGACACAGTGCATGCAGACTCGTCATCTAGACTTGAAACATCTTTCACTTCACTAAAGTGGTCGTTGTAGTATTCTGCAGCTTAGAGCCATGTCCCCCAGCAGCTATGTACAGTTTCGGGAGGCAGAGAAATTTTGGGCAGTTTCTCACAGAAAACCTGTACCCTTGTTGGTACCTTGATGAAATTCCTTTTACTGTAGAACTAAATTTGTTGACATTTGGGTACTTAGCAACTGCACTGCAGCAATCATGTATGCTGCTGCGTCAATGTATATTAGTAGTACGAGGGCTGTTCAATAAAGAATGATCATATTTTTTATGCTCATAATTTTTCGCACTAAAATTCAATCTTATTATATTCTGTTAGTTAATGTGAAACAAACATGCCATAGTAGTTTCATTGCTGGTACTCCTGGTTCCCGCCTGTGAGAACCAGGCAAGTTCAGATGTGTTCAGTATCGCCTACTGCTGCAATGAAGGTAACATGCAGTTAAAGTTGATGTTAGAGGAAGATCCAGAGTTTCTACCAAACGCAATCACTGCTGATGAAACTTGGCTACATCATTTTGATCCTGAGAGCAAACAGCAAAGCTCAGTGTGGAAATCTCCCTCATCACCAACCCCAAAATAAGCAAAAGTGGTTGCTTCTGCTGGGAAAGTTATGGTCATCTCATTCTTTGATATTCATGGAATGGTTTATCAGCATATTTAATCTGCACACACATCAGTAACTGGACAATACTACAGGGATGTCCTGAAATCATTGCAAGTCCATATCAGGTGCAAAGACCACATTTCCGTGAAGCAGGCTGGATGCTGCACCACGATAATGCACAGCCGCATATTGCCAATGTTGTTGCTGAATATCTTGCAAAAATCAACGTGAAGTACATCCCTCACCCTCCCTATAGTCCGGATTTATCCCCATGTGACTTTTTTCTATTCCCTAACTTGAAAAAACGCCTTCATGGGAGGCATTATTCATCATTAGAAGCAGTGGTGAAGGCTGCTGAGGCGATTTTCGAAGGATCTCTGAAAAAATTGTTTCCAGCATGTCTTTGAAGACTGGCAGAAACGCTGGGAAAAGTGCATTGCATTTAGGGGAGACTATTTTGAGAATGACCATCAAAATTATGAGGATGAGTAAAGGTACGTTGTCAAAAAAAATTGTGATCATTCATTATTGAACAGCCCTCGTATTTTATTTTCTTCAAGACTGTTTGGGTACATAGCTTGAGACCATCATTAACCAATTACAATTCCTTTCTTGGAAGTGTTGAAAACAGTGTTGTTATAATAAATTAAATTTAAAGGGAGTCAATTAATGACACTAAACAACACTTACTTTTAAATTTTTCCAGAACATGTTTCAGAGACTTTGCCTCCATCCTCAACCGGCCATCGACTGATTCTCAAGTATTCAATTTCGACATCCCCCAGAAAGATTTGTTCAGAAAGTTCCTTGAAACGCCACCAGAGGAGACCTATGACAAAATATCGTCAACTACACCAATGAGAATCAGTCGATGGCTAGTTGAGGATGGAGGCAAAGTCTCTGAAACATGTTCCAGAAAAATTTAAAAGTAAGTGTTGTTCACTGTCATTAATTGACTCCCTTTAAATTTAATTAACCAATTACTTTATTGTCTGAGACAATAATCAGTATTCAACTTCCCAACAATTAAATGTGCTCTGTAGTGCCCATTAGTTTCATCTGCTAATAGGCGAATCACATACGACTGGCTATGTCCGAGCGAATTCTGCTCAAAGTCTCTACATATATACCGTCAACTTAATTTTTCCTTATGAGGATTCTGAGGAAGTATTTCTGTGGCAGTATTTTTCTAAATAGCCTTTGAAATGTAGATTTTCCAGTGCATTAAATGGGATATTTGCTGTGATGATTGGTCGGCATAGATAGCATAAAATTCATTATGGTTTGAAGAATAATTTACTGTCTGGGTTAGCAGAGACTCTTTTAGTTTGCTTTTCCGTTCAATGTTAATCTGATGTGCAGCTCCTTGTATATGTTGAGTTAAATGCAACTGTTTGTCGCTGGTTACCTACACAAACAGAAAAAGCACAAATGTGGTGGGTAATTAAATTCATATCTATATATGTGTTTGAAGGAATTTAGTAACAGTGACATGAAAATTAATCGCAAAAACTATTTGTAGTTGGATCATTGATACTTGTCACTTTTTTATATTAATGAGAGACTAGTTTCAGAGGCAATCGCCTTCATTTTCAATCTCTTTCCAACTAGCATCTGTTGTTGTCTGCTCTCTCTCTCTGGTGGTGGAACTATGAACTTTTTTTGTCAAATTATCTACTGGTGGAATTTGAAATATATATATAAAATGTACACTTTAAACACTTAAGACAGAAGTAAAATTTAAAAGGAGAGAGAAGATGTGACTGACTGAAGATGCACCAAGTAGAGAGTGGGAAATTGCGCTTTCTCGTTTTCCAGGAACAGACTCAATTATTGTGCATTGCAGTCACTGCTCCCAAAGTCATATAAGGGCAACCCTAAGACTAATCATGGAAGATACCTGTGTATAGTCCAGTTAAAAATAAATACACACAAAATACATTTTGGAATTCAAAACATACAGTTTTGGAAAAAGAATGGCTAGAGTTTCAGAAACAGAATGGATGTTTTAACCTAACAGAGATTTTTTTTCTCCTTTATTGATATCAACAACATGCTCCATTACATGGTAATACTACATGCTTTATAGTTACATGTCCACTTTTGAATTAGTAATTGTAAACATTACAAAAATTTTACATTGAATTATTTTCTTTTCTAGACACTATGTACATTAAATTGAGTCTACTCTTCTAGCTGATTTTTGAGAGTTCACAATCTGTAATTATTTCACTCTAAATGCTTGTCATATTTGTAGAAATGGTGCTTTATGGTTATAGTTAATTGTAAAATTATAATGAAACCAGTAAGTTGATTGTATAGAGTTCATAATTTGTCATTATTACACTCCAAAAACGTCAGTCCATATCTTTGATTTTTATAGAAGTTGCAAATTTTACGAACGACTTCAGATGATTATTCACAATCTTATCGTTGGTGGTAGGCCATTTCCCTCCATTGCTTGTTACACTTTTTTCCAATTCTAGTCTTTGTTCATCAAGTCTTCTGCAATTAAATATTATGTGGTTAACAGTCTGTTCTTCTTCTCTGCAAGGACACAATGGGTTATTTATTAATCTAAATTGGTAGAGGTATGCATTTAACTTTCCAGGGCCAGTTAACATTGAGTGAGTTCTGGGGATATTTGAATCTTTTGACCAATCTTTTTTTCACTAATGGGAAGAACGCTTTCGTTACTGCATCTTTTGTTGTGTTCGTCCAGACTTGTTGCCACCTAAGTGTGCATAATAGGCAAAATTGGGCTTTACTGTCAAAATAGGCATTTTAGGTGCTATTAAAACTGTAATTTCAGGTATGATTTTGTATGAAACATGCTTTTGCAAGTTTTTATGAAGTTATCATTCAAGAATTAATAATAATACCTAAATAATCATACCTCAAATAATAGTAATAATACCTAAAATTCGAAGTCTAGTTATGACAGTGAATTTCAGAATTTATGGTAAAATCTTTGATGTGCGTTTGCATTAATACAATTGTTTCGTATAAATATATACAGAGTATTGGCAAAATGTTTAGTTCTTTAAAGAATGGTTTGCAGCTGACAACAGAAGGTAAATTGAGAATAATTCCAATGACCCATTTTTTTTTTTAATTTGAATATTTTAATAGCTTAGCTACTATTTCCCCACAAGGACATTCCATATGAAATTAAGGACTAAAATTTGGAGAAATACATGACCTTAAGTGTATTTTTACCCACTGAGCGTTTCAGAATGTTAATTTGGAAGCAGAATTCTCACACTTTTTAATTAATTCATTAACATGAGGTTTACAACCCAGTTTTTCAAAACTAAATATTCCTAAAAATTTTTAATTGTTTGAATTGCAGGAACTGTTCTAGAGCCTTGGATGAAGTTCCCAAAAAGATGGCATCGCACTATAACTACAGAAGGCAAGGAGGATTGATTAATGTAATTAAAACCCGCACATTGGAAACCCATGTCCATAACAACTAATCATGAAAAAGACTATACAAATTTACTTATTTACACAAATCATTAACGTGTAACATAATTACACTTCTAACCTATACAGGTTTGTGCTCGTCATCTTGAAAATAGAAACAAGGAAATGTCGGAGGAGTTGTTCAAGGAAGTGGTTTTCCATGGAGGAAGAGAAATAGAAAAACAAGGCTTTGTTAAATGCCGTAGCAAATTTACCCGTAGTTCTCACAAGGGATAACACCAAAGAGCCGTTGATGCAGTTAGGTAATACAGACTGAGTGGTGTTCCTCAAAGGTTTAGAGGTAGCGGTTCCCTTGTAAATGGTCAATCCTGCTTATCGGAGAAGAAGATAAAGATGCATATGTTGTTAAATAAGGAGAAGGAGAAGTAGTTCAAGAAGATGTCGCAGTCTAAGTACAGAACGCGAGAACAATTGATAAATGTAATAAACCCCATACTTTGGATACCACAGCCAATAACACTAATAATGAACTACACCATACTAATTTATTTATTGGATAAAAACAATAATTAAAATTTTATCTAGTTACAATTCAAAATTTAACACATTGTGCTCGTCATCTTGTGAAATACAAGCAAGGATGTGGAGGATAAGAAGTTCAAGGAACAGGTTGTACATGGACGAGGAGAAAAAGAACACTTTGATAAACGTTGTAGCAAATTGACCAGTAGCTCTAATGAGGGATAACATCAAAGATCCGTTGGTGCATTTAAGTAATAAAGAGCTAGTGGAGCCGCCAAAGCAGTAAAAAGATTGGATTCCTTGAAAATAGTCAATTCAGCTTATTGGAGAATAAGATCAAGATGTGGGCATTATTCAAGGAGGAGTAAAATTTCTTCCAGAAGACGTCATCGAAATGTAAATACAGAAGCGTTGACTGACTGAACAAATGTAATGATGCTGACACGTTGGTAGCTAATGCCCAAAACAACTAATCATGATCTAAACTGTACAAATTTTATTATTGAATGCTAATTATAATTAAATGTTGTATAATGACTGTTTTAAATTAAAGCATTTGTGCTTGTCATCCTGTAATATAGGAACAAGGAGGTGGAGGAGAAAGAGCTTTTCAAGGTAGAGCTTGTCCGTGGAGGAGGAGGAAAGGAAAAACAAGACTTTGTTAAATGCCATATCAAATTTACCTGTAGTTCTCACGAGAGATAACACCAAAAATCTGTTGATGTAGTTAAGTAATACAGACCGAGTGGAGTTCCTCAAAGGCTTAGAGGTAGTGGTTCCCTTGTAAATGGTCAATTCTTCTTATCAGAGAAGAAGATCAAGCTGCATATGTTATTTAAAAAGGAGACAAAATAATTCAAGAAGATGTCACAATCTGAGTACAAAAGGCGAGAACAATTGATAAATGTAATAAAACCCTCATGTTGGACAGCAATGCCCATAACAATTAATCATCAACTAAACTATACAAATTAAATTATTGCACGCAAATAATCGTTAAAATGTGACATAATTGGAATTCTAAATTAAAGCATTTGTTCTAGACATCCTGTAATACAGAAACTAGGAGGTGGAGGAGAAGGGAGTTGTTCAGGGCACAGGTTGTCCATGGGGGAGGAAGAACAGCATGAGAAGGCTTTGTTAAATATCATAGCAAATTTACCTGTAGTTCTCACGAGGGATGACGCCAAACAGCTGTTGATGCAGTTAAGTAATACAGACCGAGTGGAGCTCCTCAAAGGCTTAGAGGTAGCAGTTCACTTGTACATGGTCCATTGTGCTCATCGGAGAGGAAGATGAAGATGCAGGAGTTGTTCAAGAAGGAGGAGAAGAAATCTTTCTAGAAGACGGCATCACAATCTGAGCACAGAGGGCTAGAAGAGTTGATGAGTGCAATGAAACCCACACATTGGAAACCACAGCCAATAACACTAATAATGAACTACACCATACTAATTTACTTTTTTGACGCAAATAATACTTAAAATTTTATGTAATTATGATTAAAAAGTTAACACAATATGCCCTTCATCTTCTCAAATACAAACAAGGATACGGAGGATAAGCAGTTCAATGTAGAGGTTGTCCATGGATGAGGAGAAACATAAGAAGAATGCTTTTTTTAATTATTAATTTTTAGATGAGTCGTATTTATTACACATCTGCTTCACTTTCGTACCTATTTTGAGGACATGTTTTGCAAATCATCGTTTGCATCTTCTGCTCTTATGCTTTTTTTAATGTTGTACCAAATTTACTCGTAGTTCCTATGAGGGATAACACCAAAGATCCGTTGGTGCATTTAAGAAATACAGAACAAGTGGAGCACCCCAAAGCCTTAAGAAGATTGGATCCCTTGAAAATTGGTAATTCTGCTTAATGGAGAATGAGATCAAGATGTGGGCATTATTCAAAGCAGTTACAGAAGATGTCATCAAAATGTAAATACAGAGGGTCAATGGATTGAATAAATGTAATGACGCTGACACGTTGGTAGCCAATGCCCATGACAACTAATCCTGATCTAAACTATACCAATTTTGCTATTGAAGGCTAATAATGATTAAAGGTTGTATAATGACAGTTGTAAATTAAAGCATTTGTGCATTTTATCCTGTAATATCGGAACAATCAGGTGGAGGAGAAAGAGCTTTTCAAGGTACAGGTTGTCCGTGGAGGAGGAAGAAAGGAAGAACAAGACTTTGTTAACTGCCGTATCGAATTTACCTGCAGTTGCCACGAGGGACAACAACAAAGATCTGTTGATGCAATTGAGTAATACAGACCGAGTGGAGTTCCTGAAAGGCTTAGAGGTAGTGGTTCCCTTGTATATGGTCAATTCTGCCTATCAGAGAAGAAGATCACGTTGCATATGTTCTTTAAAAAGGAGAAAAAGTAGTTCAAGAAAATGTTGTCGCAGTCTAAGTACAGAAGGCGTGAACTATTGATAAATGTAATAAAACCCTCACGTTGGACATCAATGCGCATAACAAATAATCCTCAACTAAACTAAACAAATTTAATTATTGAATACAAATAATCATTTGAATTTTACATGATTGGAGTTCTAAATTAAAGCATTTGTTGTAATCATCCTGTCATGCTGAAACACGGAGGTGCAGGAGAAGTTCTTCAGGGCAAAGGCTGTCAATGGGGGAGGAAAAAAGTATATGAAGGCTTTGTTAAATGCCGTTTTATATGGTCAATTCTGCTTATCGGAGAGGAACATCAAGATGCATGTGTTATTTAAAAAGGAGAAAAAATAATTCAAGAAAATGCTGTCACAGTCTAAGTACAGATGGCAAGAACAATTGATAAATGCTTATTGGAGAATGAGATGAAAATATGTGCATTATTCAAGGAGGAGTAAAGCATTTCCAGAAGACGTCATCAAAATGTAAATAAGGAAGGGTTGAAGGATTGAATAAATGTAATAATGCCGTCACGTTTGAAGCTAATGCCCATAACAACTAATCCTGATCTAAACTATACAAATTTTATTATTGACCGCTAATAATGATTAAATATTGTATCGAAACCACAACATGCATATGTTAAATTGGATGATTAAATAAATACAACTAGGAGGTGGAGGAGAAGGGAGGGCACATGTAGACCATGGGGGAGGAAGAAATGCAGGAGAAGACTTTGTTAAATGCCGTAGCAAATTTACCTGTAGTTCTCATGAGGGATGACGCCAAAGATCTCTTGATGCAGTTAAGTAATACAGGCCGAGTGGCGTTCCTCAAAGGCTTTGAGCTAGCGGTTCCGTTTTATATGGTCAATTCTGCTTATCGGAGAAGAACATCAAGATGCATATGTTATTTAAAAAGGAGAAAAAATAATTCAAGAAAATGCTGTCGCAGTCTAAGTACAGATGGCAAGAACAATTGATAAATGCTTATTGGAGAATGAGATGAAAATATGTGCATTATTCAAGGAGGAGTAAAGCATTTCCAGAAGACGTCATCAAAATGTAAATACAGAAGGGTTGAAGGATTGAATAAATGTAATGATGCCGTCACGTTTGAAGCTAATGCCCATAACAACTAATCCTGATCTAAACTATACAAATTTTATTATTGACCGCTAATAATGATTAAATATTGTATCGAATCCACAACATGCATATGTTAAATTGGATGATTAAATAAATACAACAAGGAGGTGGAGGAGAAGGGAGTAGTTCAAGGCATACTTAGACCATGGGGGAGGAAAAAAGGCAGGAGAAGACTTTGTTAAATGCCGTAGCAAATTTACCTGTAGTTCTCATGAGGGATGATGCCAAAGATCTCTTGATGGAGCTAAGTAATACAGGCCGAGTGGAGTTCCTCAAAGGCTTTGAGCTAGCGGTTCCGTTTTATATAGTCAATTCTGCTTATTGGAGAAGAACATCAAGATGCATATGTTATTTAAAAACAAGAAAAAATAATTCAAGAAAATACTGTCGCAGTCTTAAGTACTGAAGGCAAGAGCAACTGATAAATGCTTATTGGAGAATGAGATGAAAATGTATGCATTGTTCAAGGAGGAGTAAAGCATTTCCAGAAGACGTCATCAAAATGTAAATACAGAAGGGTTGAAGGATAGAATAAATATAATGACACTGAGTGAGTGTGTGGTGTTTTAGGACCCGTCGACAGCAAGGTCATTTGGGCCTGTAATGATGCTGTCACATTGGTAGCCAATGCCCATTACAACTAATCCTGATCTAAACTATACAAATTTTATTATTGACCGCTAATAAGGATAAATATTGTATTGAATCCACAACATGCATATGTTAAATTGGATGAATAATGAAATAAAACAAAGAGGTGGAGGAGAAGGGAGTTGTTCAGGGCACAGGTAGACCATGGGGGAGGAAAAAAGGCAGGAGAAGACTTTGTTAAATGCCGTAGCAAATTTACCTGTAGTTCTCATGAGGGATGACGCCAATGATCTCTTGATGCACTTAAGTAATACAGGCCGAGTGGAGTTCCTCAAAGGCTTTGAGCTAGCCGTTCTATTTTATATAGACAATTCTGCTTATCAGAGAAGAACATCAACATGCATATGTTATTTAAAGAGGAGAAAAAATAATTCTAGAAAATGCTGTCGCAGTCTAAGTACAGAAGGCAAGAACAATTGATAAATGCTTATTGGAGAATGAGATAAAAATGTATACATTATTCAAGGAGGAGTAAAGCATTATCAGAAGACGTCATCAAAATGTAAATACAGAAGGGTTGAAGGATTGAATAAATGTAATGATACTGAGTGAGTGTGCGGTGTTTTAGGACCCGTCGACAGCAAGATCATTTGGGCCTGTAATGATGATGTCACGTTGGTAGCCAATGCCCATAACAACTAATCCTGATCTAAACTATACAAATTTTATTATTGACCGCTAATAATGATTATATATTGTATTGAATCCACAACATATATATGCTAAAGTGGATCAATAAATAAATAAAACAAGGAGGTGGAGGAGAAGGGAGTTGTACAGGGCACAGGTAGACCATGGGGGAGGAAAAAAGGCAGGAGAAGACTTTGTTAAAAGCCGTAACAAATTTACCTGTAGTTCTCATGAGGGATGACGCCAAAGATCTCTTGATGCAGTTAAGTAATACAGGCCGAGTGGAGTTCCTCAAAGGCTTTGAGCTAGCCGTTCCATTTTATGTAGTCAATTCTGCTTATCAGAGAAGAACATCAAGATGCACATGTTATTTAAAGAGGAGAAAAAATAATTCTAGAAAATGCTATCGCAGTCTAAGTACAGAAGGCAAGAACAATTGATAAATGCTTATTAGAGAATGAGATGAAAATCTGCGCATTATTCAAGAAGGAGTAAAGCGTTTCCAGATGGCGTCATCAAAATGTAAATACGGAAGGGTTGAAGGATTGAATAAATATAATGACACTGAGTGAGTGTGTTGTGTTTTAGGACCCGTCGACAGCAAGGTCATTTGGGCCTGTAATGATGCTGTCACATTGGTAGCCAATGCCCATTACAACTAATCCTGATCTAAACTATACAAATTTTATTATTGACCGCTAATAAGGATAAATATTCTATTGAATCCACAACATGCATATGTTAAATTGGATGAATAATGAAATAAAACAAAGAGGTGGAGGAGAAGGGAGTTGTTCAGGGCACAGGTAGACCATGGGGGAGGAAAAAAGGCAGGAGAAGACTTTGTTAAATGCCGTAGCAAATTTACCTGTAGTTCTCATGAGGGATGACGCCAATGATCTCTTGATGCACTTAAGTAATACAGGCCGAGTGGAGTTCCTCAAAGGCTTTGAGCTAGCCGTTCCATTTTATATAGACAATTCTGCTTATCGGAGAAGAACATCAAGGTGCTTATGTTATTTAAAAAGGAGAAAAAATAATTCAAGAAAATGCTGTCGCAGTCTAAGTACAGAAGGCAAGAACAATTGATTAATGCTTATTGGAGAATGAGATAAAAATGTATACATTATTCAAGGAGGAGTAAAGCATTATCAGAAGACGTCATCAAAATGTAAATACAGAAGGGTTGAAGGATTGAATAAATGTAATGATACTGAGTGAATGTGCGGTGTTTTAGGACCCGTCGACAGCAAGATCATTTGGGCCTGTAATGATGCTGTCACGTTGGTAGCCAATGCCCATAACAACTAATCCTGATCTAAACTATACAAATTTTATTATTGACCGCTAATAATGATTAAATGTTGTATCGAATCCACAACATGCATATGTTAAATTGGATGATTAAATAAATAAAACAAGGAGGTGGAGGAGAAGGGAGGGCACAGGTAGACCATAGGGGAGGAAGAAAGGCAGAAGACTTTGTTAAATGCCGTAGCAAATTTACCTGTAGTTCTCATGAGGGATGACGCCAAAGATCTCTTGGTGCAGTTAATTAATACAGGCCGAGTGGAGTTCCTCAAAGGCTTTAAGCTAGCGGTTCCATTTTATATGGTCAATTCTGCTTATCGAAGAAGAACATCAAGATGCATATGTTATTTAAAAAGGAGAAAAAATAATTCAAGAAAACGCTGTCGCAGTCTAAGTACAGAACGCAAGAACAATTGATAAATGCTTATTGGAGAATGAGATGAAAATAAGTGCATTATTCAAGGAGGAGTAAAGCATTTCCAGAAGACGTCATCAAAATGTGAATACAGAAGGGTTGAAGGATTGAATAAATGTAATGATGCTGTCACGTTTGAAGCTAATGCCCATAACAACTAATTCTGATCTAATCTTTACAAATTTTATTATTGACTGCTAATAATGATTAAATATTGTATCGAATCCACAACATGCATATGTTAAATTGGATGAATAAATAAATAAAACAAGGATGTGGAGGAGAACGGAGGGCACAGGTAGACCATGAGGGAGGAAAAAAGGCAGGAGAACACTTTGTTAAATGCCGTAGCAAATTTACCTGTAGTCCTCATGAGGGATGACGCGAAAGATCTCTTGATGCAGTTAAGTAATACAGGCCGAGTGGAGTTCCTCAAAGGCTTTGAGCTAGCCGTTCCATTTTATATAGTCAATTCTGCTAATCGGAGAAGAACATCAAGATGCATATGTTATTTAAAAAGGAGAAAAAATAAGTCAAGAAAATGCTTTCGCAGTCTAAGTACAGAACGCAAGAACAATTGATAAATGCTTATTGGAGAATGAGATGAAAATAAGTGCATTATTCAAGGAGGAGTAAAGCATTTCCAGAAGACGTCATCAAAATGTGAATACAGAAGGGTTGAAGGATTGAATAAATGTAATGATGCTGTCACGTTTGAAGCTAATGCCCATAACAACTAATCCTGATCTAATCTTTACAAATTTTATTATTGACCGCTAATAATGATTAAATGTTGTATCGAATCCACAACATGCATATGTTAAATTGGATGATTAAATAAATAAAACAAGGAGGTGGAGGAGAAGGGAGGGCACAGGTAGACCATAGGGGAGGAAGAAAGGCAGAAGACTTTGTTAAATGCCGTAGCAAATTTACCTGTAGTTCTCATGAGGGATGACGCCAAAGATCTCTTGATGCAGTTAAGTAATACAGGCCGAGTGGCATTCCTCAAAGGCTTTGAGCTAGCGGTTCCGTTTTATATAGTCAATTCTGCTTATCGGAGAAGAACTTCAAGATGCATATGTTATTTAGAAAGGAGAAAAAATAACTCAAGAAAACGCTTTCGCAGTCTAAGTACAGAATGCGAGAACAATTGTTAAATGCTTATTGGAGAATGAGATGAAAATGTGTGCATTATTCAAGGAGGAGTAAAGCATTTCCAGAAGACGTCATCAAAATGTAAATACAGAAGGGTTGAAGGATTGAATAAATGTAATGATACTGTCACGTTGGTAGCCAATTCCCATAAAAACTAATCCTGATCTAACCTATACAAATTTAATTATTGACCGCTAATAAGGATTAAATATTGTATTGAATCCACAACATGCATATGTTAAATTGGATGAATATATAAATACAACAAGGAGGTGGAGAAGAAGGGAGAGCACAGGTAGACCATGGGGCAGGATAAAAGGCAGGAGAAGACTTTGTTAAATGCCGTAGCAAATTTACCTGTAGTTCTCATGAGGGATGACGCCAAAGATCTCTTGATGCAGCTAAGTAATACAGGCCGAGTGGAGTTCCTCAAAGGCTTTGAGCTAGCGGTTCCCTTTTATATAGTCAATTCTGCTTATCAGAGAAGAACATCAAGATGCATATGTTATTTAAAGAGGAGAAAATTTAATTCTAGAAAATGCTGTCGCAGTCTAAGTACAGAAGGCAAGAACAATTGATAAATGCTTATTAGAGAATGAGATGAAAATCTGCGCATTATTCAAGAAGGAGTAAAGCGTTTCCAGAAGGCGTCATCAAAATGTAAATACGGAAGTGTTGAAGGATTGAATAAATGTAATGATGCTGTCACGTTTGAAGCTAATGCCCATAACAACTAATCCTGATCTAAACTTTACAAATTTTATTATTGACCGCTAATAATGATTAAATGTTGTATCGAATCCACAACATGCATATGTTAAATTGGATGATTAAATAAATAAAACAAGGAGGTGGAGGAGAAGGGAGAGCACAGGTAGATCATAGGGGAGAAAGAAAGGCAGAAGACTTTGTTAAATGCCGTAGCAAATTTACCTGTAGTTCTCATGAGGGATGACGCCAAAGATCTCTTGATGCAGTAAAGTAATACAGGCCGAGTGGAGTTCCTCAAGGGCTTTGAGCTTGCGGTTCCATTTTATATGGTCAATTCTGCTTATCGAAGAAGAACATCAAGATGCATATGTTATTTAAAAAGGAGAAAAAATAATTCAAGAAAACGCTGTCGCAGTCTAAGTACAGATGGCAAGAACAATTGATAAATGCTTATTGGAGAATGAGATGAAAATATGTGCATTATTCAAGGAGGAGTAAAGCATTTCCAGAAGATGTCATCAAAATGTAAATACAGAAGGGTTGAACGATTGAATAAATGTAATGATACTGTCACGTTGGTAGCCAATGCCCATAACAACTAATCCTGATCTAAACTATACAAATTTTATTATTGACTGCTAATAATGATTAAATATTGTATTGAATCCACAACATGTATATGTTAAATTGGATGAATAAGTAAATAAAACAAGGATGTGGAGGAGAACGGAGGGCACAGGTAGACCATGGGGGAGGAAAAGAGGCAGGAGAAGACTTTGTTAAATGCCGTAGCAAATTTACCTGTAGTCCTCATGAGGGATGACGCCAAAGATCTCTTGATGCAGTTAAGTAATACAGGCCGAGTGGCGTTCCTCAAAGGCTTTGAGCTAGCCGTTCCATTTTATATAGTCAATTCTGCTAATCGGAGAAGAACATCAAGATGCTTATGTTATTTAAAAAGGAGAAAAAATAAGTCAAGAAAATGCTTTCGCAGTCTAAGTACAGAACGCAAGAACAATTGATAAATGCTTATTGAAGAGATGAGATGAAAATAAGTGCATTATTCAAGGAGGAGTAAAGCATTTCCAGAAGACGTCATCAAAATGTGAATACAGAAGGGTTGAAGGATTGAATAAATGTAATGATGCCGTCACGTTTGAAGCTAATGCCCATAACAACTAATCCTGATCTAAACTTTACAAATTTTATTATTGACTGCTAATAATGATTAAATGTTGTATCGAATCCACAACATGCATATGTTAAATTGGATGATTAAATAAATAAAACAAGGATGTGGAGGAGAAGGGAGGGCACAGGTAGACCATAGGGGAGGAAGAAAGGCAGGAGAAGACTTTGTTAAATGCCGTAGCAAATTTACCTGTAGTTCTCATGAGGGATGACGCCAAAGATCTCTTGATGCAGTTAAGTAATACAGGCCGAGTGGCATTCCTCAAAGGCTTTGAGCTAGCGGTTCCGTTTTATATAGTCAATTCTGCTTATCGGAGAAGAACTTCAAGATGCATATGTTATTTAGAAAGGAGAAAAAATAACTCAAGAAAACGCTTTCGCAGTCTAAGTACAGAATGCGAGAACAATTGATAAATGCTTATTGGAGAATGAGATGAAAATGTGTGCGTTATTCAAGGAGGAGTAAAGCATTTCCAGAAGACGTCATCAAAATGTAAATACAGAAGGGTTGAAGGATTGAATATGTGTAATGATACTGTCACGTTGGTAGCCAATTCCCATAAAAACTAATCCTGATCTAACCTATACAAATTTAATTATTGACCGCTAATAAGGATTAAATATTGTATTGAATCCACAACATGCATATGTTAAATTGGATGAATATATAAATACAACAAGGAGGTGGAGGAGATGGGAGAGCACAGGTAGACCATGGGGCAGGATAAAAGGCAGGAGAAGACTTTGTTAAATGCCGTAGCAAATTTTCCTGTAGTTCTCATGAGGGATGACGCCAAAGATCTCTTGATGCAGCTAAGTAATACAGGCCGAGTGGAGTTCCTCAAAGGCTTTGAGCTAGCGGTTCCCTTTTATATAGTCAATTCTGCTTATCAGAGAAGAACATCAAGATGCATATGTTATTTAAAAAGGAGAAAAAATAATTCAAGAAAATGCTTTCGCAGTCTAAATGCAGAACGCGAGAGCAATTGAAAAATGCTTATTGGAGAATGAGATGAAAATGTGTGCATTATTCAAGGAGGAGTAAAGCATTTCCAGAAGACGTCATCAAAATGTAAATACAGAAGGGTTGAAGGATTGAATAAATGTAATGATGCCGTCACGTTTGAAGCTAATGCCCATAACAACTAATCCTGATCTAAACTATACAAATTTTATTATTGACCGCTAATAATGATTAAATATTGTATTGAATCCACAACATGCATATGTTAAATTGGATGATTAAATAAATACAACAAGGAGGTGGAGGAGAAGGGAGTAGTTGAGGGCATACTTAGACCATGGGGGAGGAAAAACGGCAGGAGAAGACTTTTTTAAATGCCGTAGCAAATTTACCTGTAGTTCTCATGAGGGATGACGCCACTGATCTCTTGATGCACTTAAGTAACACAGGCCGAGTGGAGTTCCTCAAAGGCTTTGAGCTAGCCGTTCCATTTTATGTAGTCAATTCTGCTTATCAGAGAAGAACATCAAGATGCATATGTTATTTAAAGAGGAGAAAAAATAATTCTAGAAAATGCTATCGCAGTCTAAGTACAGAAGGCAAGAACAATTGATAAATGCTTATTAGAGAATGAGATGAAAATCTGCGCATTATTCAAGAAGGAGTAAAGCGTTTCCAGAAGGCGTCATCAAAATGTAAATACGGAAGTGTTGAAGGATTGAATAAATGTAATGATGCTGTCACGTTTGAAGCAAATGCCCATAACAACTAATCCGGATCTAAACTTTACAAATTTTATTATTGACCGCTAATAATGATTAAATGTTGTATCGAATCCACAACATGCATATGTTAAATTGGATGATTAAATAAATAAAACAAGGAGGGGGAGGACAAGGGAGGGCACAGGTAGACCATAGGGGAGGAAGAAAGGCAGGAGAAGACTTTGTTAAATGCCGTTGCAAATTTACCTGTAGTCCTCATGAGGGATGACGCGAAAGATCTCTTGATGCAGTTAAGTAATACAGGCCGAGTGGAGTTCCTCAAAGGCTTTGAGCTAGCCGTTCCATTTTATATAGTCAATTCTGCTAATCGGAGAAGAACATCAAGATGCATATGTTATTTAAAAAGGAGAAAAAATAAGTCAAGAAAATGCTTTCGCAGTCTAAGTACAGAACGCAAGAACAATTGATAAATGCTTATTGGAGAATGAGATGAAAATAAGTGCATTATTCAAGGAGGAGTAAAGCATTTCCAGAAGACGTCATCAAAATGTGAATACAGAAGGGTTGAAGGATTGAATAAATGTAATAATGCCGTCACGTTTGAAGCTAATGCCCATAACAACTAATCCTGATCTAAACTTTACAAATTTTATTATTGACCGCTAATAATGATTAAATGTTGTATCGAATCCACAACATGCATATGTTAAATTGGATGATTAAATAAATAAAACAAGGAGGTGGAGGAGAAGGGAGGGCACAGGTAGAACATAGGGGTGGAAGAAAGGCAGGAGAAGACTTTGTTAAATGCCGTAGCAAATTTACCTGTAGTTCTCATGAGGGATGACGCCAAAGATCTCTTGATGCAGTTAAGTAATACAGGCCGAGTGGCATTCCTCAAAGGCTTTGAGCTAGCGGTTCCGTTTTATATAGTCAATTCTGCTTATCGGAGAAGAACTTCAAGATGCATATGTTATTTAGAAAGGAGAAAAAATAACTCAAGAAAACGCTTTCGCAGTCTAAGTACAGAATGCGAGAACAATTGATAAATGCTTATTGGAGAATGAGATGAAAATGTGTGCATTATTCAAGGAGGAGTAAAGCATTTCCAGAAGACGTCATCAAAATGTAAATACAGAAGGGTTGAAGGATTGAATAAATGTAATGATACTGTCACGTTGGTAGCCAATTCCCATAAAAACTAATCCTGATCTAACCTATACAAATTTAATTATTGACCGCTAATAAGGATTAAATATTGTATTGAATCCACAACATGCATATGTTAAATTGGATGAATATATAAATACAACAAGGAGGTGGAGGAGATGGGAGGGCACAGGTAGACCATGGGGCAGGATAAAAGGCAGGAGAAGACTTTGTTAAATGCCGTAGCAAATTTTCCTGTAGTTCTCATGAGGGATGACGCCAAAGATCTCTTGATGCAGCTAAGTAATACAGGCCGAGTGGAGTTCCTCAAAGGCTTTGAGCTAGCGGTTCCCTTTTATATAGTCAATTCTGCTTATCAGAGAAGAACATCAAGATGCATATGTTATTTAAAAAGGAGAAAAAATAATTCAAGAAAATGCTTTCGCAGTCTAAATGCAGAACGCGAGAGCAATTGAAAAATGCTTATTGGAGAATGAGATGAAAATGTGTGCATTATTCAAGGAGGAGTAAAGCATTTCCAGAAGACGTCATCAAAATGTAAATACAGAAGGGTTGAAGGATTGAATAAATGTAATGATGCCGTCACGTTTGAAGCTAATGCCCATAACAACTAATCCTGATCTAAACTATACAAATTTTATTATTGACCGCTAATAATGATTAAATATTGTATTGAATCCACAACATGCATATGTTAAATTGGATGATTAAATAAATACAACAAGGAGGTGGAGGAGAAGGGAGTAGTTGAGGGCATACTTAGACCATGGGGGAGGAAAAACGGCAGGAGAAGACTTTTTTAAATGCCGTAGCAAATTTACCTGTAGTTCTCATGAGGGATGACGCCACTGATCTCTTGATGCACTTAAGTAACACAGGCCGAGTGGAGTTCCTCAAAGGCTTTGAGCTAGCCGTTCCATTTTATGTAGTCAATTCTGCTTATCAGAGAAGAACATCAAGATGCATATGTTATTTAAAGAGGAGAAAAAATAATTCTAGAAAATGCTATCGCAGTCTAAGTACAGAAGGCAAGAACAATTGATAAATGCTTATTAGAGAATGAGATGAAAATCTGCGCATTATTCAAGAAGGAGTAAAGCGTTTCCAGAAGGCGTCATCAAAATGTAAATACGGAAGTGTTGAAGGATTGAATAAATGTAATGATGCTGTCACGTTTGAAGCAAATGCCCATAACAACTAATCCGGATCTAAACTTTACAAATTTTATTATTGACCGCTAATAATGATTAAATGTTGTATCGAATCCACAACATGCATATGTTAAATTGGATGATTAAATAAATAAAACAAGGAGGGGGAGGACAAGGGAGGGCACAGGTAGACCATAGGGGAGGAAGAAAGGCAGAAGACTTTGTTAAATGCCGTTGCAAATTTACCTGTAGTCCTCATGAGGGATGACGCGAAAGATCTCTTGATGCAGTTAAGTAATACAGGCCGAGTGGAGTTCCTCAAAGGCTTTGAGCTAGCCGTTCCATTTTATATAGTCAATTCTGCTAATCGGAGAAGAACATCAAGATGCATATGTTATTTAAAAAGGAGAAAAAATAAGTCAAGAAAATGCTTTCGCAGTCTAAGTACAGAACGCAAGAACAATTGATAAATGCTTATTGGAGAATGAGATGAAAATAAGTGCATTATTCAAGGAGGAGTAAAGCATTTCCAGAAGACGTCATCAAAATGTGAATACAGAAGGGTTGAAGGATTGAATAAATGTAATAATGCCGTCACGTTTGAAGCTAATGCCCATAACAACTAATCCTGATCTAAACTTTACAAATTTTATTATTGACCGCTAATAATGATTAAATGTTGTATCGAATCCACAACATGCATATGTTAAATTGGATGATTAAATAAATAAAACAAGGAGGTGGAGGAGAAGGGAGGGCACAGGTAGAACATAGGGGAGGAAGAAAGGCAGGAGAAGACTTTGTTAAATGCCGTAGCAAATTTACCTGTAGTTCTCATGAGGGATGACGCCAAAGATCTCTTGATGCAGTTAATTAATACAGGCCGAGTGGCATTCCTCAAAGGCTTTGAGCTAGCGGTTCCGTTTTATATAGTCAATTCTGCTTATCGGAGAAGAACTTCAAGATGCATATGTTATTTAGAAAGGAGAAAAAATAACTCAAGAAAACGCTTTCGCAGTCTAAGTACAGAATGCGAGAACAATTGATAAATGCTTATTGGAGAGTGAGATGAAAATGTGTGCATTATTCAAGGAGGAGTAAAGCATTTCCAGAAGACGTCATCAAAATGTAAATACAGAAGGGTTGAAGGATTGAATAAATGTAATGATACTGTCACGTTGGTAGCCAATTCCCATAAAAACTAATCCTGATCTAACCTATACAAATTTAATTATTGACCGCTAATAAGGATTAAATATTGTATTGAATCCACAACATGCATATGTTAAATTGGATGAATATATAAATACAACAAGGAGGTGGAGGAGATGGGAGGGCACAGGTAGACCATGGGGCAGGATAAAAGGCAGGAGAAGACTTTGTTAAATGCCGTAGCAAATTTACCTGTAGTTCTCATGAGGGATGACGCCACTGATCTCTTGATGCACTTAAGTAACACAGGCCGAGTGGAGTTCCTCAAAGGCTTTGAGCTAGCCGTTCCATTTTATGTAGTCAATTCTGCTTATCAGAGAAGAACATCAAGATGCATATGTTATTTAAAGAGGAGAAAAAATAATTCTAGAAAATGCTATCGCAGTCTAAGTACAGAAGGCAAGAACAATTGATAAATGCTTATTAGAGAATGAGATGAAAATCTGCGCATTATTCAAGAAGGAGTAAAGCGTTTCCAGAAGGCGTCATCAAAATGTAAATACGGAAGTGTTGAAGGATTGAATAAATGTAATGATGCTGTCACGTTTGAAGCAAATGCCCATAACAACTAATCCGGATCTAAACTTTACAAATTTTATTATTGACCGCTAATAATGATTAAATGTTGTATCGAATCCACAACATGCATATGTTAAATTGGATGATTAAATAAATAAAACAAGGAGGGGGAGGACAAGGGAGGGCACAGGTAGACCATAGGGGAGGAAGAAAGGCAGAAGACTTTGTTAAATGCCGTTGCAAATTTACCTGTAGTCCTCATGAGGGATGACGCGAAAGATCTCTTGATGCAGTTAAGTAATACAGCCCGAGTGGAGTTCCTCAAAGGCTTTGAGCTAGCCGTTCCATTTTATATAGTCAATTCTGCTAATCGGAGAAGAACATCAAGATGCATATGTTATTTAAAAAGGAGAAAAAATAAGTCAAGAAAATGCTTTCGCAGTCTAAGTACAGAACGCAAGAACAATTGATAAATGCTTATTGGAGAATGAGATGAAAATAAGTGCATTATTCAAGGAGGAGTAAAGCATTTCCAGAAGACGTCATCAAAATGTGAATACAGAAGGGTTGAAGGATTGAATAAATGTAATAATGCCGTCACGTTTGAAGCTAATGCCCATAACAACTAATCCTGATCTAAACTTTACAAATTTTATTATTGACCGCTAATAATGATTAAATGTTGTATCGAATCCACAACATGCATATGTTAAATTGGATGATTAAATAAATAAAACAAGGAGGTGGAGGAGAAGGGAGGGCACAGGTAGAACATAGGGGAGGAAGAAAGGCAGGAGAAGACTTTGTTAAATGCCGTAGCAAATTTACCTGTAGTTCTCATGAGGGATGACGCCAAAGATCTCTTGATGCAGTTAATTAATACAGGCCGAGTGGCATTCCTCAAAGGCTTTGAGCTAGCGGTTCCGTTTTATATAGTCAATTCTGCTTATCGGAGAAGAACTTCAAGATGCATATGTTATTTAGAAAGGAGAAAAAATAACTCAAGAAAACGCTTTCGCAGTCTAAGTACAGAATGCGAGAACAATTGATAAATGCTTATTGGAGAATGAGATGAAAATGTGTGCATTATTCAAGGAGGAGTAAAGCATTTCCAGAAGACGTCATCAAAATGTAAATACAGAAGGGTTGAAGGATTGAATAAATGTAATGATACTGTCACGTTGGTAGCCAATTCCCATAAAAACTAATCCTGATCTAACCTATACAAATTTAATTATTGACCGCTAATAAGGATTAAATATTGTATTGAATCCACAACATGCATATGTTAAATTGGATGAATATATAAATACAACAAGGAGGTGGAGGAGATGGGAGGGCACAGGTAGACCATGGGGCAGGATAAAAGGCAGGAGAAGACTTTGTTAAATGCCGTAGCAAATTTACCTGTAGTTCTCATGAGGGATGAAACCAAAGATCTCTTGATGCAGCTAAGTAATACAGGCCGAGTGGAGTTCCTCAAAGGCTTTGAGCTAGCGGTTCCGTTTTATATAGTCAATTCTGCTTTTCAGAGAAGAACATCAAGATGCATATGTTATTTAAAAAGGAGAAAAAATAATTCAAGAAAATTCTTTCGCAGTCTAAATGCAGAACGCGAGAACAATTGAAAAATGCTTATTGGAGAATGAGATGAAAATGTGTGCATTATTCAAGGAGGAGTAAAGCATTTCCAGAAGACGTCATCAAAATGTAAATACAGAAGGGTTGAAGGATTGAAAAAATGTAATGATACTGTCACGTTGGTAGCCAATGCCCATAACAACTAATCCTGACCTAAACTATGCAAATTTTACTATTGACTGCTAATAAGGATTAAATATTGTATTGAATCCACAACATATATATGTTAAATTGGATGATTAAATAATTACAACAAGGAGGTGGAGGAAAAGGGAGTTGTTCAGGGCACAGGTAGACCATGGGGGAGGAAAAAAGGCAGGAGAAGACTTTGTTAAATGCCGTAGAAAATTTACCTGTAGTTCTCATGAGGGATGACGCCAAAGATCTCTTGATGCAGTAAAGTAATACAGGCCGAGTGGAGTTCCTCAAAGGCTTTGCGCTAGCCGTTCCATTTTATATAGTCAATTCTGCTTATCGGAGAAGAACTTCAAGATGCATATTTTATTTAGAAAGGAGAAAAAATAATTCAAGAAAATGCTTTCGCAGTCTAAGTACAGAACGCAAGAACAATTGATAAATGCTTATTGGAGAATGAGATGAAAATATGTGCATTATTCTAGGAGGAGTAAAGCATTTCCAGAAGACGTCATCAAAATGTAAATACAGAAGGGTTGAAGGATTGAATAAATGTAATGATGCCGTCACGTTTGAAGCTAATGCCCATAACAACTAATCCTGATCTAAACTATACAAATTTTATTATTGACCGCTAATAATGATTAAATATTGTATCGAATCCACAACATGCATATGTTAAATTGGATGATTAAATAAATATAACAAGGAGGTGGAGGAGAAGGGAGGGCACATGTAGACCATGGGGGAGGAAGAAATGCAGAAGAAGACTTTGTTAAATGCCATAGCAAATTTACCTGTACTTCTCATGAGGGATGACGCCAAAGATCTCTTGATGCAGTTAAGTAATACAGGCCGAGTGGCGTTCGTCAAAGGCTTTGAGCTAGCCGTTCCATTTTATGTAGTCAATTCTGCTTATCAGAGAAGAACATCAAGATGCATATGTTATTTAAAGAGGAGAAAAAATAATTCTAGAAAATGCTATCGCAGTCTAAGTACAGAAGGCAAGAACAATTGATAAATGCTTATTAGAGAATGAGATGAAAATCTGCGCATTATTCAAGAAGGAGTAAAGCGTTTCCAGAAGGCGTCATCAAAATGTAAATACGGAAGTGTTGAAGGATTGAATAAATGTAATGATGCTGTCACGTTTGAAGCTAATGCCCATAACAACTAATCCGGATCTAAACTTTACAAATTTTATTATTGACCGCTAATAATGATTAAATGTTGTATCGAATCCACAACATGCATATGTTAAATTGGATGATTAAATAAATAAAACAAGGAGGTGGAGGAGAAGGGAGGGCACAGGTAGACCATAGGGGAGGAAGAAAGGCAGAAGACTTTGTTAAATGCCGTAGCAAATTTACCTGTAGTTCTCATGAGGGATGACGCCAAAGATCTCTTGATGCAGTTAATTAATACAGGCCGAGTGGAGTTCCTCAAAGGCTTTGAGCTAGCGGTTCCATTTTATATGGTCAATTCTGCTTATCGAAGAAGAACATCAAGATGCATATGTTATTTAAAAAGGAGAAAAAATAATTCAAGAAAACGCTGTCGCAGTCTAAGTACAGATGGCAAGAACAATTGATAAATGCTTATTGGAGAATGAGATGAAAATATGTGCATTATTCAAGGAGGAGTAAAGCATTTCCAGAAGATGTCATCAAAATGGAAATACAGAAGGGTTGAACGATTGAATAAATGTAATGATACTGTCACGTTGGTATCCAATGCCCATAACAACTAATCCTGATCTAAACTTTACAAATTTTATTATTGACCGCTAATAATGATTAAATGTTGTATCGAATCCACAACATGCATATGTTAAATTGGATGATTAAATAAATAAAACAAGGAGGTGGAGGAGAAGGGAGGGCACAGGTAGACCATAGGGGAGGAAGAGAGGCAGGAGAAGACTTTGTTAAATGCCGTAGCAAATTTACCTGTAGTTCTCATGAGGGATGACGCCAAAGATCTCTTGATGCAGTTAAGTAATACAGGCCGAGTGGCATTCCTCAAAGGCTTTGAGCTAGCGGTTCCGTTTTATATACTCAATTCTGCTTATCGGAGAAGAACTTCAAGATGCATATGTTATTTAGAAAGGAGAAAAAATAACTCAAGAAAACGCTTTCGCAGTCTAAGTACAGAATGCGAGAACAATTGATAAATGCTTATTGGAGAATGAGATGAAAATGTGTGCATTATTCAAGGAGGAGTAAAGCATTTCCAGAAGACGTCATCAAAATGTAAATACAGAAGGGTTGAAGGATTGAATAAATGTAATGATACTGTCACGTTGGTAGCCAATTCCCATAAAAACTAATCCTGATCTAACCTATACAAATTTAATTATTGACCGCTAATAAGGATTAAATATTGTATTGAATCCACAACATGCATATGTTAAATTGGATGAATATATAAATACAACAAGGAGGTGGGGGAGATGGGAGGGAACAGGTAGACCATGGGGCAGGATAAAAGGCAGGAGAAGACTTTGTTAAATGCCGTAGCAAATTTACCTGTAGTTCTCATGAGGGATGACGCCAAAGATCTCTTGATGCAGCTAAGTAATACAGGCCGAGTGGAGTTCCTCAAAGTCTTTGAGCTAGCGGTTCCCTTTTATATAGTCAATTCTGCTTATCAGAGAAGAACATCAAGATGCATATGTTATTTAAAGAGGAGAAAAAATAATTCTAGAAAATGCTGTCGCAGTCTAAGTCCAGAAGGCAAGAACAATTGATAAATGCTTATTAGAGAATGAGATGAAAATCTGCGCATTATTCAAGAAGGAGTAAAGCGTTTCCAGAAGGCGTCATCAAAATGTAAATACGGAAGTGTTGAAGGATTGAATAAATGTAATGATGCTGTCACGTTTGAAGCTAATGCCCATAACAACTAATCCGGATCTAAACTTTACAAATTCTATTATTGACCGCTAATAATGATTAAATGTTGTATCGAATCCACAACATGCATATGTTAAATTGGATGATTAAATAAATAAAACAAGGAGGGGGAGGACAAGGGAGGGCACAGGTAGACCATAGGGGAGGAAGAAAGGCAGAAGACTTTGTTAAATGCCGTAGCAAATTTACCTGTAGTCCTCATGAGGGATGACGCGAAAGATCTCTTGATGCAGTTAAGTAATACAGGCCGAGTGGAGTTCCTCAAAGGCTTTGAGCTAGCCTTTCCATTTTATATAGTCAATTCTGCTAATCGGAGAAGAACATCAAGATGCATATGTTATTTAAAAAGGAGAAAAAATAAGTCAAGAAAATGCTTTCGCAGTCTAAGTACAGAACGCAAGAACAATTGATAAATGCTTATTGGAGAATGAGATGAAAATAAGTGCATTATTCAAGGAGGAGTAAAGCATTTCCAGAAGACGTCATCAAAATGTGAATACAGAAGGGTTGAAGGATTGAATAAATGTAATGATGCCGTCACGTTTGAAGCTAATGCCCATAACAACTAATCCTGATCTAAACTTTACAAATTTTATTATTGACCGCTAATAATGATTAAATATTGTATTGAATCCACAACATGCATATGTTAAATTGGATGAATATATAAATACAACAAGGAGGTGGAGGAGATGGGAGGGCACAGGTAGACCATGGGGCAGGATAAAAGGCAGGAGAAGACTTTGTTAAATGCCGTAGCAAATTTACCTGTAGTTCTCATGAGGGATGAAACCAAAGATCTCTTGATGCAGCTAAGTAATACAGGCCGAGTGGAGTTCCTCAAAGGCTTTCAGCTAGCGGTTCCGTTTTATATAGTCAATTCTGCTTTTCAGAGAAGAACATCAAGATGCATATGTTATTTAAAAAGGAGAAAAAATAATTCAAGAAAATTCTTTCGCAGTCTAAATGCAGAACGCGAGAACAATTGAAAAATGCTTATTGGAGAATGAGATGAAAATGTGTGCATTATTCAAGGAGGAGTAAAGCATTTCCAGAAGAGGTCATCAAAATGTAAATACAGAAGGGTTGAAGGATTGAATAAATGTAATGATACTGTCACGTTGGTAGCCAATGCCCATAACAACTAATCCTGACCTAAACTATGCAAATTTTACTATTGACTGCTGATAAGGATTAAATATTGTATTGAATCCACAACATATATATGTTAAATTGGATGATTAAATAATTACAACAAGGAGGTGGAGGAAAAGGGAGTTGTTCAGGGCACAGGTAGACCATGGGGGAGGAAAAAAGGCAGGAGAAGACTTTGTTAAATGCCGTAGAAAATTTACCTGTAGTTCTCATGAGGGATGACGCCAAAGATCTCTTGATGCAGTAAAGTAATACAGGCCGAGTGGAGTTCCTCAAAGGCTTTGCGCTAGCCGTTCCATTTTATATAGTCAATTCTGCTTATCGGAGAAGAACTTCAAGATGCATATGTTATTTAGAAAGGAGAAAAAATAACTCAAGAAAACGCTTTCGCAGTCTAAGTACAGAATGCGAGAACAATTGATAAATGCTTATTGGAGAATGAGATGAAAATGTGTGCATTATTCAAGGAGGAGTAAAGCATTTCCAGAAGACGTCATCAAAATGTAAATACAGAAGGGTTGAAGGATTGAATAAATGTAATGATACTGTCACGTTGGTAGCCAATTCCCATAAAAACTAATCCTGATCTAACCTATACAAATTTAATTATTGACCGCTAATAAGGATTAAATATTGTATTGAATCCACAACATGCATATGTTAAATTGGATGAATATATAAATACAACAAGGAGGCTGGGCTCCTCTTCGTGGTTGAGGGAGATGGTCAACAGGCCCACCCACGTGTAGGCCGTGCGTGGAGACCCGTGTCGGTGGAAAGGTTTGTCCTGGTGGTTGAGGGATGCGTATCTGAGCTCGTAACAGTTTTTTTCTGAATTCGGGGAGGGTGCGCATTTCTAATACACTACTTTGGCTTCTGCTTCGCCTAAACGGGAGGTTAGGGACTAACCCACCCCTAATCAATCGGCCAGGACTAGGTATTGTACCGACCTCCAGGGTGAGTGGGACGGCGAGCTCGCTATATCCCCTGTGTAGCCCTGTCATCCCAGTGGGGTGACCCCTTGTTGGACTCCGTGGTGGGTGGGGAGCACTGGGGGATGAAATTTAGACCTAATATTATGGTTAACCTACACCCCCCAAAAAACAATAAACGTGGAAAGGATCTGTTTGAAAACAGTGTTAAACAAGTAGTTGAGTGTGGTCCTCGCTACTTAGTTATTAAACGAACGGAGGAAGGTAGAACGTTTTCTACGGTTAATCCGTTTATTATACAGAAAGGTCTTGACAATATAGCTGGTGCAGTTAAATCATGTACAAAATCTAGAAATGGCACGCTGCTGGTGGAAGCAACTACAGCATCCCAGGCAGCAAAGATACTGAAAGCCAACATGCTGGGCAGTTATCCAGTCAAAGTGGAGATGCATAGGACCCTGAATTCCTCGCGCGGTGTTGTAAACACTAGCGCGTTGGATGGAATGTCCAACGAGGATATTCAGGAGAACCTCCAGGAACAAGGCGTAACTGCAGTCTATCGTGTCCAAAGGAGAGAACGAGGGGATATGGTTCCTACTCGTACCCTGTTCCTGACCTTTGATCGGGTAGATCTCCCTCAAAGGATCAGGGCAGGATATGAAGTGATTGAGGTTAGACCATACATACCTAACCCTCTGAGATGCTACCAATGTCAGCGGTTCGGTCACACTAGTGCATTCTGTAAAGGCGCACCTACATGTGTCAGCTGTGGAGCCGGCATGCATGAAAATGCATGTACATCACCTCCGGAATGCGTAAATTGTAGCGGTGAACATCCATCAAGTTCACGAGAATGCCCCCGTTATATTGAAGAGCGAGCTATTCAGGAGATCCGGGTTAAAGAAAAGGTATCCTTTTCGGAAGCCCGGAAACTTCTATGTATTCTCAAGCCCTCTTCAACCAGCTCCCGTACCTATAGCTCTGTGGCGGCTACTCCGTCACCGAAACGGGAGGCTGGTACCCAAACATCTGATATAAACGGGGCAACAATATCCGAGAAAGTTCTAGTGCCTAGATCGCAACCAAGAGCATCAGTAACAACATCTAAAACTCCGAGAACACAGACTACTGAAAATAACAAGTCAGTGAAGTCGCCTGAGAAAGCATCCACTTCTAACAACAGGACGAAATTGCCCATTGTATACCAAGCACCAGAGATCAAGTTCAAGACGCAGTATGATAGAACTGCCTTCCTGAAAGGAAGCACAAAGTCTGCTCCAGAAAAGTCCAAGAAACGTAGCCCTAGAGCGTCTCCGAGATCATCGTCGGAGTCATCTTCTGGGGAGGACCACGACCGGCGACCGTCATCTACGTCGGTCGGAATTTCCAATCGCTTCGAGCCCCTCGAATCGAAGGTTGTAGAAGGAAAACCGTCCTCTACCATAGAGGATATGGAGCATGAAACAGCTGACCACGCTGCTACATCTGCAGCAAAGAAGAGGCAGGATAAACCTGCCGAAACTAGCCCTACACCAAAGAAAAAGGGCAAATTGATTCGGCCACCCATGAAGTCGTCTTAATGCAGACTACCTTTACATCTTATATCCCATAGTTCCAAAGGCTATTCTACAATGGAACATACGAGGATTAAGAGCGCATCGACCAGAATTGGAACTTTTGCTCAGTAAGCATCACCCCTTAGTGGTATGCTTACAAGAGACTAAGCTACGACCACAAGACAACTTTAAGATCAGACGCTACACACCACTGAGGTGTGATGTTGAAACAGAAGAGGGCATTCCTGCACACGGGGGTACTATGATGCTCCTCAGGGATGACATATTTGTAGATCCGTTACAGCTACAGTCTGATTTACAATCTGTAGCTGTAAGGATTAAGCTGCCATCAATAGAATTTTGCATTTGCACTGTATATCTCCCGCCATCAGATGACCTCTCGTTAGTTGACCTTGAAGATCTGGTTTCCCAACTTTCAACACCATTTCTAATAGTTGGAGACTTTAATGCCCATCACCCACTTTGGGGCTCAAATCGGGCATGTTCGAGAGGCAACCTCATTGCAAAATTCCTGGAGAGCAATAACTTGGTTCTCCTGAACACCGGAGAGCCCACATTCCTCTCAGACGCGTTTAACACCTATTCGCACATCGATTTGGCAGTGTGTTCATCCCAGTTAGCTGTTTCATTACAGTGGAATGTCATCTCTGATTTACATTCCAGCGACCACTTTCCATGTCTTCTTAGTCTCTTAGCACAAGATGTGTCTCCCTCACGTATCCCTAGATGGCGCTTTGATCGTGCCAACTGGAATCTTTACACCCAGTTGGCTGTCTTTGAATACAACGAGCACGATTTTGTGAATGATTTAGTCGATCATCTCACAGAGAAAATTCTTTCCGCTGCAGAACAGTCTATTCCACGTTCGGCTACCCAACCCGGTCGATTTCCTGTCCCATGGTGGACCAACGACTGCCGGAATGCTATTCGTGCTCGTAGACGTGCTCTAAGGGTATTCCAACGACACCCTACGCTAAGTAATCTAATTGAGTATAAGAAAGCGCGTGCAAAATCTAGGCAAATAATTAAGGATAGCAAAAAGGCCTCATGGAACAAATTTGTATCATCTTTTAACAGATGTACACCCTCATCTGTTGTATGGGATAAATTAAGGCGCGTGGCCGGAAAATCAACCCACCTGCCAATCGCTGGTCTGAAAACAACTGCAGGAGTTGTTGTTGATCCGTTTGTTGTGGCTAACACCTTCGGCTGTGCTTTCGCTCAGGTGTCTAGCTCATGCAATTATGCTCCTGAGTTTATCTCAATTAAGACTCAGGTAGAATCTCAAGGTTTCGTGTTTAGTTCCAGAAACCTTGAAGACTATAACCGCCTCTTCATCTTGGCAGAGCTAGAACACGCTCTTTCGTCATCGCGACTGACAGCACCAGGACCGGACGGAATCCACGTTCAAATGTTACAACATCTCTCACCTGAAGGTAAGGCATTCCTGCTCGAGGTCTATAACCGTGTTTGGGTTGATGCCACGTTTCCTGATAAGTGGCGAGAAGCTACCATTATACCTATCTTGAAAGCTGGCAAGGACCGTCACCTCCCTTCTAGCTACCGCCCTATTTCCCTCACCAGTTGCGTATGCAAGGTGATGGAACGCATGATAAATGGGCGGTTGGTATGGTGGCTGGAAACGCACAACCTACTGAATAACATCCAGTGCGGTTTCCGACGACGCCGTTCAACAGTGGATCACCTTGTGTCCATGTCGACACAGATTATGAACGGATTTCTTAAGAACTGTCAAACAGTCGGAATATTTTTTGACCTTGAAAAGGCTTATGATACGTGTTGGCGGGCAGGGTTGCTACGTACTCTGCACACCTGGAATATACGTGGACGCCTACCACTCTTCCTTCAGGAATTCCTGAAAGACCGCGTATTCCGAGTTAGGGTTGGCTCGGTTTTTTCGAACCTTTTTGTTCAAGAGAACGGTGTACCACAGGGATCGGTACTAAGTGTTACGTTGTTTGCTATTGCGATTAATTCTATCTCGAAATGTGTACCTCCAGGTGTCTCGTCATGCCTATTTGTAGACGACTTTGCCGTCTACTGTACATCTCAGCGCACTCCGTTTTTAGAGCGCCGTCTTCAGACCACCTTGGACAACCTTAAGAGTTGGAGTTTAAAAAACAGCTTCCGATTTTCCGCTGAGAAAACCATCTGTGTAAACTTCTGGCGTCAGCAGAGTCGACTACCTCCAAGGCTCCGGCTAGGCGCTGATCTACTACCTTTTGCAGATGAGACGAGGTTCCTTGGATTGATATTTGATAGAAAACTTAGTTGGTCGTCGCATATAGCACAACTGAGAGCACGATGTGACCGATCTTTGAATATCTTGCGGGTACTAAGTGGAAAATCGTGGGGAGCGGATCGTGCAGTGTTATTGCGACTTTATCGGGCACTCATCCGTTCCAAATTAGACTATGGTAGTATCGTTTATGGCTCAGCACGACCATCTGTGCTGAAGAGATTAGACACAGTCCATAACTGTGGCATACGTATAGCTGTTGGGGCATTTCCAACGAGCCGAGTTATAAGCCTGTATGCTGAGTCTGCAGAACCTCCTCTGCAGTACAGGCGCAACATGTTATTAGCCAATTATGGCTGTGGACTTAATTGCATGCCCACACATCCATCGTTTACGCCGTTCTTTAATACCTTCATGGACGTGCGTTATAGGAACACTACTATTAAACCAAAGCCACCTGGTTTTCGTTTCCGGGAGCTCCTTAGACATCTTGATACTGACATGCCCAAGATGTATCCTAGGGGGGAGAGGACATACCCTCCTTGGTTGTGCAGAGCGTCCCCGGTTGATCTGGGCATGACTAAATATGATAAATCTACCATGTCTATGTCTAGTATCCGCACATGTTTTTTAGAATTTTTATCGCGATATGAGGACCATTTTGTAATTTATACTGATGGCTCCAAGAACTCAAATGGCGTTGGTTGTGCTTATGTGTGTGGAACCGAACCCTATACATTCGGATTCCACACTAGCACTTCCATTTTTACTGCAGAGCTTTATGCAATATACCGGGCCATTTTACACGTACGCCGGCGAAAGTTGGGGGACTGCTTAATCCTGAGTGATTCCCTCAGTGCACTTCAAAGCCTACGGCAGCTGTACAACTACCACCCTATTGTGCAGCGTATACAGGATGCCCTCCACGTTTTACACGCTTCTGGTGTTAACGTGGTGTGTGCATGGATCCCTGGTCACGTAGGCTTGCGGGGGAATGAAATGGCGGATTCAGCAGCCAAGACGGCTATCATGAAGCCCAGGGTTAAAATACCATCTGTGACATCGGAAGACTTTAGGGCCGAATTGCGGAGAGCTGTGCAAACCTGCTGGCAGGAAGAGTGGTCTGCTCTCCGCAATAATAAACTTAGATCTGTCAAAGAACTTCCTATTCCCTGGGTTACCTCCTGTCGGTCATCTCGTCGCGAGGAGGTGAGTTTGGCTCGGTTACGAATTGGACACTGCATTTTTACTCATAGTTTTCTTTTTAAAAAGGAGCCTTCTCCACTATGTCCGTTTTGTAATGAAGCGTTGTCTGTACGACACGTGCTGCTAGAGTGTTTTCACCTAGCAGACCTCAGAACGTCTCTGCAGCTGCCGGTCAGCTTTGCAGAAATTCTAGCGGACGATCACGCAGTAGTGGAGAAGGTTTTTAGATTCTTTTCGAGATTAGATTTTAGGATTTAGCAAATAGAATTTATGGTTTTTGGATGACATTTTTATTTTATTTATTTATTTATTTATTTATTTATTTATTTATTTTTTTTTTTTTTTTTTTTTTTCAAGGCGTATGTATTTTTTGTCTTTTTTAACATATACTGTTTTAGAATAATTTATATCTGGCTTTTGCCATGACCAGTTTCATTTAAAAAGGGCGCTGATGACCTCTGTAGTTGAGCGCCCTTATACTCATCATCATCATCATCTCTTGATGCAGCTAAGTAATACAGGCCGAGTGGAGTTCCTCAAAGGCTTTCAGCTAGCGGTTCCGTTTTATATAGTCAATTCTGCTTTTCAGAGAAGAACATCAAGATGCATATGTTATTTAAAAAGGAGAAAAAATAATTCAAGAAAATTCTTTCGCAGTCTAAATGCAGAACGCGAGAACAATTGAAAAATGCTTATTGGAGAATGAGATGAAAATGTGTGCATTATTCAAGGAGGAGTAAAGCATTTCCAGAAGAGGTCATCAAAATGTAAGTACAGAAGGGTTGAAGGATTGAATAAATGTAATGATACTGTCACGTTGGTAGCCAATGCCCATAACAACTAATCCTGACCTAAACTATGCAAATTTTACTATTGACTGCTGATAAGGATTAAATATTGTATTGAATCCACAACATATATATGTTAAATTGGATGATTAAATAATTACAACAAGGAGGTGGAGGAAAAGGGAGTTGTTCAGGGCACAGGTAGACCATGGGGGAGGAAAAAAGGCAGGAGAAGACTTTGTTAAATGCCGTAGAAAATTTACCTGTAGTTCTCATGAGGGATGACGCCAAAGATCTCTTGATGCAGTAAAGTAATACAGGCCGAGTGGAGTTCCTCAAAGGCTTTGCGCTAGCCGTTCCATTTTATATAGTCAATTCTGCTTATCGGAGAAGAACTTCAAGATGCATATTTTATTTAGAAAGGAGAAAAAATAATTCAAGAAAATGCTTTCGCAGTCTAAGTACAGAACGCAAGAACAATTGATAAATGCTTATTGGAGAATGAGATGAAAATATGTGCATTATTCTAGGAGGAGTAAAGCATTTCCAGAAGACGTCATCAAAATGTAAATACAGAAGGGTTGAAGGATTGAATAAATGTAATGATGCCGTCACGTTTGAAGCTAATGCCCATAACAACTAATCCTGATCTAAACTATACAAATTTTATTATTGACCGCTAATAATGATTAAATATTGTATCGAATCCACAACATGCATATGTTAAATTGGATGATTAAATAAATATAACAAGGAGGTGGAGGAGAAGGGAGGGCACATGTAGACCATGGGGGAGGAAGAAATGCAGAAGAAGACTTTGTTAAATGCCATAGCAAATTTACCTGTACTTCTCATGAGGGATGACGCCAAAGATCTCTTGATGCAGTTAAGTAATACAGGCCGAGTGGCGTTCGTCAAAGGCTTTGAGCTAGCCGTTCCATTTTATGTAGTCAATTCTGCTTATCAGAGAAGAACATCAAGATGCATATGTTATTTAAAGAGGAGAAAAAATTATTCTAGAAAATGCTATCGCAGTCTAAGTACAGAAGGCAAGAACAATTGATAAATGCTTATTAGAGAATGAGATGAAAATAAGTGCATTATTCAAGAAGGAGTAAAGCGTTTCCAGAAGGCGTCATCAAAATGTAAATACGGAAGTTTGAAGGATTGAATAAATGTAATGATGCTGTCACGTTTGAAGCTAATGCCCATAACAACTAATCCGGATCTAAACTTTACAAATTTTATTATTGACCGCTAATAATGATTAAATGTTGTATCGAATCCACAACATGCATATGTTAAATTGGATGATTAAATAAATAAAACAAGGAGGTGGAGGAGAAGGGAGTTCACAGGTAGACCATAGGGGAGGAAGAAAGGCAGAAGACTTTGTTAAATGCCGTAGCAAATTTACCTGTAGTTCTCATCAGGAATGACGCCAAAGATCTCTTGATGCAGTTAATTAATACAGGCCGAGTGGAGTTCCTCAAAGGCTTTGAGCTAGCGGTTCCATTTTATATGGTCAATTCTGCTTATCGAAGAAGAACATCAAGATGCATATGTTATTTAAAAAGGAGAAAAAATAATTCAAGAAAACGCTGTCGCAGTCTAAGTACAGATGGCAAGAACAATTGATAAATGCTTATTGGAGAATGAGATGAAAATATGTGCATTATTCAAGGAGGAGTAAAGCATTTCCAGAAGATGTCATCAAAATGGAAATACAGAAGGGTTGAAGGATTGAATAAATGTAATGATGCTGTCACGTTTGAAGCTAATGCCCATAACAACTAATCCGGATCTAAACTTTACAAATTTTATTATTGACCGCTAATAATGATTAAATGTTGTATCGAATCCACAACATGCATATGTTAAATTGGATGATTAAATAAATGAAACAAGGAGGGGGAGGACAAGGGAGGGCACAGGTAGACCATAGGGGAGGAAGAAAGGCAGAAGACTTTAATAAATGCCGTAGCAAATTTACCTGTAGTCCTCATGAGGGATGACGCGAAAGATCTCTTGATGCAGTTAAGTAATACAGGCCGAGTGGAGTTCCTCAAAGGCTTTGAGCTAGCCGTTCCATTTTATATAGTCAATTCTGCTAATCGGAGAAGAACATCAAGATGCATATGTTATTTAAAAAGGAGTAAAAATAAGTCAAGAAAATGCTTTCGCAGTCTAAGTACAGAACGCAAGAACAATTGATAAATGCTTATTGGAGAATGAGATGAAAATAAGTGCATTATTCAAGGAGGAGTAAAGCATTATCAGAAGACGTCATCAAAATGTAAATACAGAAGGGTTGAAGGATTGAATAAATGTAATGATGCCGTCACGTTTGAAGCTAATGCCCATAACAACTAATCCTGATCTAAACTATACAAATTTTATTATTGACCGCTAATAATGATTAAATATTGTATCGAATCCACAACATGCATATGTTAAATTGGATGATTAAATAAATATAACAAGGAGGTGGAGGAGAAGGGAGGGCACATGTAGACCATGGGGGAGGAAGAAATGCAGAAGAAGACTTTGTTAAATGCCATAGCAAATTTACCTGTACTTCTCATGAGGGATGACGCCAAAGATCTCTTGATGCAGTTAAGTAATACAGGCCGAGTGGCGTTCGTCTAAGGCTTTGAGCTAGCCGTTCCATTTTATGTAGTCAATTCTGCTTATCAGAGAAGAACATCAAGATGCATATGTTATTTAAAGAGGAGAAAAAATAATTCTAGAAAATGCTATCGCAGTCTAAGTACAGAAGGCAAGAACAATTGATAAATGCTTATTAGAGAATGAGATGAAAATCTGCGCATTATTCAAGAAGGAGTAAAGCGTTTCCAGAAGGCGTCATCAAAATGTAAATACGGAAGTGTTGAGGGATTGAATAAATGTAATGATGCTGTCACGTTTGAAGCTAATGCCCATAACAACTAATCCGGATCTAAACTTTACAAATTTTATTATTGACCGCTAATAATGATTAAATGTTGTATCGAATCCACAACATGCATATGTTAAATTGGATGATTAAATAAATAAAACAAGGAGGTGGAGGAGAAGGGAGGGCACAGGTAGACCATAGGGGAGGAAGAAAGGCAGAAGACTTTGTTAAATGCCGTAGCAAATTTACCTGTAGTTCTCATGAGGGATGACGCCAAAGATCTCTTGATGCAGTAAAGTAATACAGGCCGAGTGGAGTTCCTCAAGGGCTTTGAGCTTGCGGTTCCATTTTATATGGTCAATTCTGCTTATCGAAGAAGAACATCAAGATGCATATGTTATTTAAAAAGGAGAAAAAATAATTCAAGAAAACGCTGTCGCAGTCTAAGTACAGATGGCAAGAACAATTGATAAATGCTTATTGGAGAATGAGATGAAAATATGTGCATTATTGAAGGAGGAGTAAAGCATTTCCAGAAGATGTCATCAAAATGTAAATACAGAAGGGTTGAACGATTGAATAAATGTAATGATGCTGTCACGTTGGTAGCCAATGCCCATAACAACTAATCCTGATCTAAACTATACAAATTTTATTATTGACTGCTAATAATGATTAAATATTGTATTGAATCCACAACATGTATATGTTAAATTGGATGAATAAGTAAATAAAACAAGGATGTGGAGGAGAACGGAGGGCACAGGTAGACCATGGGGGAGGAAAAGAGGCAGGAGAAGACTTTGTTAAATGCCGTAGCAAATTTACCTGTAGTCCTCATGAGGGATGACGCGAAAGATCTCTTGATGCAGTTAAGTAATACAGGCCGAGTGGAGTTCCTCAAAGGCTTTGAGCTAGCCGTTCCATTTTATATAGTCAATTCTGCTAATCGGAGAAGAACATCAAGATGCTTATGTTATTTAAAAAGGAGAAAAAATAAGTCAAGAAAATGCTTTCGCAGTCTAAGTACAGAACGCAAGAACAATTGATAAATGCTTATTGAAGAGATGAGATGAAAATAAGTGCATTATTCAAGGAGGAGTAAAGCATTTCCAGAAGACGTCATCAAAATGTGAATACAGAAGGGTTGAAGGATTGAATAAATGTAATGATGCCGTCACGTTTGAAGCTAATGCCCATAACAACTAATCCTGATCTAAACTTTACAAATTTTATTATTGACTGCTAATAATGATTAAATGTTGTATCGAATCCACAACATGCATATGTTAAATTGGATGATTAAATAAATAAAACAAGGATGTGGAGGAGAAGGGAGGGCACAGGTAGACCATAGGGGAGGAAGAAAGGCAGGAGAAGACTTTGTTAAATGCCGTAGCAAATTTACCTGTAGTTCTCATGAGGGATGACGCCAAAGATCTCTTGATGCAGTTAAGTAATACAGGCCGAGTGGCATTCCTCAAAGGCTTTGAGCTAGCGGTTCCGTTTTATATAGTCAATTCTGCTTATCGGAGAAGAACTTCAAGATGCATATGTTATTTAGAAAGGAGAAAAAATAACTCAAGAAAACGCTTTCGCAGTCTAAGTACAGAATGCGAGAACAATTGATAAATGCTTATTGGAGAATGAGATGAAAATGTGTGCGTTATTCAAGGAGGAGTAAAGCATTTCCAGAAGACGTCATCAAAATGTAAATACAGAAGGGTTGAAGGATTGAATATGTGTAATGATACTGTCACGTTGGTAGCCAATTCCCATAAAAACTAATCCTGATCTAACCTATACAAATTTAATTATTGACCGCTAATAAGGATTAAATATTGTATTGAATCCACAACATGCATATGTTAAATTGGATGAATATATAAATACAACAAGGAGGTGGAGGAGATGGGAGAGCACAGGTAGACCATGGGGCAGGATAAAAGGCAGGAGAAGACTTTGTTAAATGCCGTAGCAAATTTTCCTGTAGTTCTCATGAGGGATGACGCCAAAGATCTCTTGATGCAGCTAAGTAATACAGGCCGAGTGGAGTTCCTCAAAGGCTTTGAGCTAGCGGTTCCCTTTTATATAGTCAATTCTGCTTATCAGAGAAGAACATCAAGATGCATATGTTATTTAAAAAGGAGAAAAAATAATTCAAGAAAATGCTTTCGCAGTCTAAATGCAGAACGCGAGAGCAATTGAAAAATGCTTATTGGAGAATGAGATGAAAATGTGTGCATTATTCAAGGAGGAGTAAAGCATTTCCAGAAGACGTCATCAAAATGTAAATACAGAAGGGTTGAAGGATTGAATAAATGTAATGATGCCGTCACGTTTGAAGCTAATGCCCATAACAACTAATCCTGATCTAAACTATACAAATTTTATTATTGACCGCTAATAATGATTAAATATTGTATTGAATCCACAACATGCATATGTTAAATTGGATGATTAAATAAATACAACAAGGAGGTGGAGGAGAAGGGAGTAGTTGAGGGCATACTTAGACCATGGGGGAGGAAAAACGGCAGGAGAAGACTTTTTTAAATGCCGTAGCAAATTTACCTGTAGTTCTCATGAGGGATGACGCCACTGATCTCTTGATGCACTTAAGTAATACAGGCCGAGTGGAGTTCCTCAAAGGCTTTGAGCTAGCCGTTCCATTTTATGTAGTCAATTCTGCTTATCAGAGAAGAACATCAAGATGCATATGTTATTTAAAGAGGAGAAAAAATAATTCTAGAAAATGCTATCGCAGTCTAAGTACAGAAGGCAAGAACAATTGATAAATGCTTATTAGAGAATGAGATGAAAATCTGCGCATTATTCAAGAAGGAGTAAAGCGTTTCCAGAAGGCGTCATCAAAATGTAAATACGGAAGTGTTGAAGGATTGAATAAATGTAATGATGCTGTCACGTTTGAAGCAAATGCCCATAACAACTAATCCGGATCTAAACTTTACAAATTTTATTATTGACCGCTAATAATGATTAAATGTTGTATCGAATCCACAACATGCATATGTTAAATTGGATGATTAAATAAATAAAACAAGGAGGGGGAGGACAAGGGAGGGCACAGGTAGACCATAGGGGAGGAAGAAAGGCAGGAGAAGACTTTGTTAAATGCCGTTGCAAATTTACCTGTAGTCCTCATGAGGGATGACGCGAAAGATCTCTTGATGCAGTTAAGTAATACAGGCCGAGTGGAGTTCCTCAAAGGCTTTGAGCTAGCCGTTCCATTTTATATAGTCAATTCTGCTAATCGGAGAAGAACATCAAGATGCATATGTTATTTAAAAAGGAGAAAAAATAAGTCAAGAAAATGCTTTCGCAGTCTAAGTACAGAACGCAAGAACAATTGATAAATGCTTATTGGAGAATGAGATGAAAATAAGTGCATTATTCAAGGAGGAGTAAAGCATTTCCAGAAGACGTCATCAAAATGTGAATACAGAAGGGTTGAAGGATTGAATAAATGTAATAATGCCGTCACGTTTGAAGCTAATGCCCATAACAACTAATCCTGATCTAAACTTTACAAATTTTATTATTGACCGCTAATAATGATTAAATGTTGTATCGAATCCACAACATGCATATGTTAAATTGGATGATTAAATAAATAAAACAAGGAGGTGGAGGAGAAGGGAGGGCACAGGTAGAACATAGGGGAGGAAGAAAGGCAGGAGAAGACTTTGTTAAATGCCGTAGCAAATTTACCTGTAGTTCTCATGAGGGATGACGCCAAAGATCTCTTGATGCAGTTAAGTAATACAGGCCGAGTGGCATTCCTCAAAGGCTTTGAGCTAGCGGTTCCGTTTTATATAGTCAATTCTGCTTATCGGAGAAGAACTTCAAGATGCATATGTTATTTAGAAAGGAGAAAAAATAACTCAAGAAAACGCTTTCGCAGTCTAAGTACAGAATGCGAGAACAATTGATAAATGCTTATTGGAGAATGAGATGAAAATGTGTGCATTATTCAAGGAGGAGTAAAGCATTTCCAGAAGACGTCATCAAAATGTAAATACAGAAGGGTTGAAGGATTGAATAAATGTAATGATACTGTCACGTTGGTAGCCAATTCCCATAAAAACTAATCCTGATCTAACCTATACAAATTTAATTATTGACCGCTAATAAGGATTAAATGTTGTATCGAATCCACAACATGCATATGTTAAATTGGATGATTAAATAAATAAAACAAGGAGGTGGAGGAGAAGGGAGGGCACAGGTAGAACATAGGGGTGGAAGAAAGGCAGGAGAAGACTTTGTTAAATGCCGTAGCAAATTTACCTGTAGTTCTCATGAGGGATGACGCCAAAGATCTCTTGATGCAGTAAAGTAATACAGGCCGAGTGGAGTTCCTCAAGGGCTTTGAGCTTGCGGTTCCATTTTATATGGTCAATTCTGCTTATCGAAGAAGAACATCAAGATGCATATGTTATTTAAAAAGGAGAAAAAATAATTCAAGAAAACGCTGTCGCAGTCTAAGTACAGATGGCAAGAACAATTGATAAATGCTTATTGGAGAATGAGATGAAAATATGTGCATTATTGAAGGAGGAGTAAAGCATTTCCAGAAGATGTCATCAAAATGTAAATACAGAAGGGTTGAACGATTGAATAAATGTAATGATGCTGTCACGTTGGTAGCCAATGCCCATAACAACTAATCCTGATCTAAACTATACAAATTTTATTATTGACTGCTAATAATGATTAAATATTGTATTGAATCCACAACATGTATATGTTAAATTGGATGAATAAGTAAATAAAACAAGGATGTGGAGGAGAACGGAGGGCACAGGTAGACCATGGGGGAGGAAAAGAGGCAGGAGAAGACTTTGTTAAATGCCGTAGCAAATTTACCTGTAGTCCTCATGAGGGATGACGCGAAAGATCTCTTGATGCAGTTAAGTAATACAGGCCGAGTGGAGTTCCTCAAAGGCTTTGAGCTAGCCGTTCCATTTTATATAGTCAATTCTGCTAATCGGAGAAGAACATCAAGATGCTTATGTTATTTAAAAAGGAGAAAAAATAAGTCAAGAAAATGCTTTCGCAGTCTAAGTACAGAACGCAAGAACAATTGATAAATGCTTATTGAAGAGATGAGATGAAAATAAGTGCATTATTCAAGGAGGAGTAAAGCATTTCCAGAAGACGTCATCAAAATGTGAATACAGAAGGGTTGAAGGATTGAATAAATGTAATGATGCCGTCACGTTTGAAGCTAATGCCCATAACAACTAATCCTGATCTAAACTTTACAAATTTTATTATTGACTGCTAATAATGATTAAATGTTGTATCGAATCCACAACATGCATATGTTAAATTGGATGATTAAATAAATAAAACAAGGATGTGGAGGAGAAGGGAGGGCACAGGTAGACCATAGGGGAGGAAGAAAGGCAGGAGAAGACTTTGTTAAATGCCGTAGCAAATTTACCTGTAGTTCTCATGAGGGATGACGCCAAAGATCTCTTGATGCAGTTAAGTAATACAGGCCGAGTGGCATTCCTCAAAGGCTTTGAGCTAGCGGTTCCGTTTTATATAGTCAATTCTGCTTATCGGAGAAGAACTTCAAGATGCATATGTTATTTAGAAAGGAGAAAAAATAACTCAAGAAAACGCTTTCGCAGTCTAAGTACAGAATGCGAGAACAATTGATAAATGCTTATTGGAGAATGAGATGAAAATGTGTGCGTTATTCAAGGAGGAGTAAAGCATTTCCAGAAGACGTCATCAAAATGTAAATACAGAAGGGTTGAAGGATTGAATATGTGTAATGATACTGTCACGTTGGTAGCCAATTCCCATAAAAACTAATCCTGATCTAACCTATACAAATTTAATTATTGACCGCTAATAAGGATTAAATATTGTATTGAATCCACAACATGCATATGTTAAATTGGATGAATATATAAATACAACAAGGAGGTGGAGGAGATGGGAGAGCACAGGTAGACCATGGGGCAGGATAAAAGGCAGGAGAAGACTTTGTTAAATGCCGTAGCAAATTTTCCTGTAGTTCTCATGAGGGATGACGCCAAAGATCTCTTGATGCAGCTAAGTAATACAGGCCGAGTGGAGTTCCTCAAAGGCTTTGAGCTAGCGGTTCCCTTTTATATAGTCAATTCTGCTTATCAGAGAAGAACATCAAGATGCATATGTTATTTAAAAAGGAGAAAAAATAATTCAAGAAAATGCTTTCGCAGTCTAAATGCAGAACGCGAGAGCAATTGAAAAATGCTTATTGGAGAATGAGATGAAAATGTGTGCATTATTCAAGGAGGAGTAAAGCATTTCCAGAAGACGTCATCAAAATGTAAATACAGAAGGGTTGAAGGATTGAATAAATGTAATGATGCCGTCACGTTTGAAGCTAATGCCCATAACAACTAATCCTGATCTAAACTATACAAATTTTATTATTGACCGCTAATAATGATTAAATATTGTATTGAATCCACAACATGCATATGTTAAATTGGATGATTAAATAAATACAACAAGGAGGTGGAGGAGAAGGGAGTAGTTGAGGGCATACTTAGACCATGGGGGAGGAAAAACGGCAGGAGAAGACTTTTTTAAATGCCGTAGCAAATTTACCTGTAGTTCTCATGAGGGATGACGCCACTGATCTCTTGATGCACTTAAGTAATACAGGCCGAGTGGAGTTCCTCAAAGGCTTTGAGCTAGCCGTTCCATTTTATGTAGTCAATTCTGCTTATCAGAGAAGAACATCAAGATGCATATGTTATTTAAAGAGGAGAAAAAATAATTCTAGAAAATGCTATCGCAGTCTAAGTACAGAAGGCAAGAACAATTGATAAATGCTTATTAGAGAATGAGATGAAAATCTGCGCATTATTCAAGAAGGAGTAAAGCGTTTCCAGAAGGCGTCATCAAAATGTAAATACGGAAGTGTTGAAGGATTGAATAAATGTAATGATGCTGTCACGTTTGAAGCAAATGCCCATAACAACTAATCCGGATCTAAACTTTACAAATTTTATTATTGACCGCTAATAATGATTAAATGTTGTATCGAATCCACAACATGCATATGTTAAATTGGATGATTAAATAAATAAAACAAGGAGGGGGAGGACAAGGGAGGGCACAGGTAGACCATAGGGGAGGAAGAAAGGCAGGAGAAGACTTTGTTAAATGCCGTTGCAAATTTACCTGTAGTCCTCATGAGGGATGACGCGAAAGATCTCTTGATGCAGTTAAGTAATACAGGCCGAGTGGAGTTCCTCAAAGGCTTTGAGCTAGCCGTTCCATTTTATATAGTCAATTCTGCTAATCGGAGAAGAACATCAAGATGCATATGTTATTTAAAAAGGAGAAAAAATAAGTCAAGAAAATGCTTTCGCAGTCTAAGTACAGAACGCAAGAACAATTGATAAATGCTTATTGGAGAATGAGATGAAAATAAGTGCATTATTCAAGGAGGAGTAAAGCATTTCCAGAAGACGTCATCAAAATGTGAATACAGAAGGGTTGAAGGATTGAATAAATGTAATAATGCCGTCACGTTTGAAGCTAATGCCCATAACAACTAATCCTGATCTAAACTTTACAAATTTTATTATTGACCGCTAATAATGATTAAATGTTGTATCGAATCCACAACATGCATATGTTAAATTGGATGATTAAATAAATAAAACAAGGAGGTGGAGGAGAAGGGAGGGCACAGGTAGAACATAGGGGAGGAAGAAAGGCAGGAGAAGACTTTGTTAAATGCCGTAGCAAATTTACCTGTAGTTCTCATGAGGGATGACGCCAAAGATCTCTTGATGCAGTTAAGTAATACAGGCCGAGTGGCATTCCTCAAAGGCTTTGAGCTAGCGGTTCCGTTTTATATAGTCAATTCTGCTTATCGGAGAAGAACTTCAAGATGCATATGTTATTTAGAAAGGAGAAAAAATAACTCAAGAAAACGCTTTCGCAGTCTAAGTACAGAATGCGAGAACAATTGATAAATGCTTATTGGAGAATGAGATGAAAATGTGTGCATTATTCAAGGAGGAGTAAAGCATTTCCAGAAGACGTCATCAAAATGTAAATACAGAAGGGTTGAAGGATTGAATAAATGTAATGATACTGTCACGTTGGTAGCCAATTCCCATAAAAACTAATCCTGATCTAACCTATACAAATTTAATTATTGACCGCTAATAAGGATTAAATGTTGTATCGAATCCACAACATGCATATGTTAAATTGGATGATTAAATAAATAAAACAAGGAGGTGGAGGAGAAGGGAGGGCACAGGTAGAACATAGGGGTGGAAGAAAGGCAGGAGAAGACTTTGTTAAATGCCGTAGCAAATTTACCTGTAGTTCTCATGAGGGATGACGCCAAAGATCTCTTGATGCAGTAAAGTAATACAGGCCGAGTGGAGTTCCTCAAGGGCTTTGAGCTTGCGGTTCCATTTTATATGGTCAATTCTGCTTATCGAAGAAGAACATCAAGATGCATATGTTATTTAAAAAGGAGAAAAAATAATTCAAGAAAACGCTGTCGCAGTCTAAGTACAGATGGCAAGAACAATTGATAAATGCTTATTGGAGAATGAGATGAAAATATGTGCATTATTGAAGGAGGAGTAAAGCATTTCCAGAAGATGTCATCAAAATGTAAATACAGAAGGGTTGAACGATTGAATAAATGTAATGATGCTGTCACGTTGGTAGCCAATGCCCATAACAACTAATCCTGATCTAAACTATACAAATTTTATTATTGACTGCTAATAATGATTAAATATTGTATTGAATCCACAACATGTATATGTTAAATTGGATGAATAAGTAAATAAAACAAGGATGTGGAGGAGAACGGAGGGCACAGGTAGACCATGGGGGAGGAAAAGAGGCAGGAGAAGACTTTGTTAAATGCCGTAGCAAATTTACCTGTAGTCCTCATGAGGGATGACGCGAAAGATCTCTTGATGCAGTTAAGTAATACAGGCCGAGTGGAGTTCCTCAAAGGCTTTGAGCTAGCCGTTCCATTTTATATAGTCAATTCTGCTAATCGGAGAAGAACATCAAGATGCTTATGTTATTTAAAAAGGAGAAAAAATAAGTCAAGAAAATGCTTTCGCAGTCTAAGTACAGAACGCAAGAACAATTGATAAATGCTTATTGAAGAGATGAGATGAAAATAAGTGCATTATTCAAGGAGGAGTAAAGCATTTCCAGAAGACGTCATCAAAATGTGAATACAGAAGGGTTGAAGGATTGAATAAATGTAATGATGCCGTCACGTTTGAAGCTAATGCCCATAACAACTAATCCTGATCTAAACTTTACAAATTTTATTATTGACTGCTAATAATGATTAAATGTTGTATCGAATCCACAACATGCATATGTTAAATTGGATGATTAAATAAATAAAACAAGGATGTGGAGGAGAAGGGAGGGCACAGGTAGACCATAGGGGAGGAAGAAAGGCAGGAGAAGACTTTGTTAAATGCCGTAGCAAATTTACCTGTAGTTCTCATGAGGGATGACGCCAAAGATCTCTTGATGCAGTTAAGTAATACAGGCCGAGTGGCATTCCTCAAAGGCTTTGAGCTAGCGGTTCCGTTTTATATAGTCAATTCTGCTTATCGGAGAAGAACTTCAAGATGCATATGTTATTTAGAAAGGAGAAAAAATAACTCAAGAAAACGCTTTCGCAGTCTAAGTACAGAATGCGAGAACAATTGATAAATGCTTATTGGAGAATGAGATGAAAATGTGTGCGTTATTCAAGGAGGAGTAAAGCATTTCCAGAAGACGTCATCAAAATGTAAATACAGAAGGGTTGAAGGATTGAATATGTGTAATGATACTGTCACGTTGGTAGCCAATTCCCATAAAAACTAATCCTGATCTAACCTATACAAATTTAATTATTGACCGCTAATAAGGATTAAATATTGTATTGAATCCACAACATGCATATGTTAAATTGGATGAATATATAAATACAACAAGGAGGTGGAGGAGATGGGAGAGCACAGGTAGACCATGGGGCAGGATAAAAGGCAGGAGAAGACTTTGTTAAATGCCGTAGCAAATTTTCCTGTAGTTCTCATGAGGGATGACGCCAAAGATCTCTTGATGCAGCTAAGTAATACAGGCCGAGTGGAGTTCCTCAAAGGCTTTGAGCTAGCGGTTCCCTTTTATATAGTCAATTCTGCTTATCAGAGAAGAACATCAAGATGCATATGTTATTTAAAAAGGAGAAAAAATAATTCAAGAAAATGCTTTCGCAGTCTAAATGCAGAACGCGAGAGCAATTGAAAAATGCTTATTGGAGAATGAGATGAAAATGTGTGCATTATTCAAGGAGGAGTAAAGCATTTCCAGAAGACGTCATCAAAATGTAAATACAGAAGGGTTGAAGGATTGAATAAATGTAATGATGCCGTCACGTTTGAAGCTAATGCCCATAACAACTAATCCTGATCTAAACTATACAAATTTTATTATTGACCGCTAATAATGATTAAATATTGTATTGAATCCACAACATGCATATGTTAAATTGGATGATTAAATAAATACAACAAGGAGGTGGAGGAGAAGGGAGTAGTTGAGGGCATACTTAGACCATGGGGGAGGAAAAACGGCAGGAGAAGACTTTTTTAAATGCCGTAGCAAATTTACCTGTAGTTCTCATGAGGGATGACGCCACTGATCTCTTGATGCACTTAAGTAATACAGGCCGAGTGGAGTTCCTCAAAGGCTTTGAGCTAGCCGTTCCATTTTATGTAGTCAATTCTGCTTATCAGAGAAGAACATCAAGATGCATATGTTATTTAAAGAGGAGAAAAAATAATTCTAGAAAATGCTATCGCAGTCTAAGTACAGAAGGCAAGAACAATTGATAAATGCTTATTAGAGAATGAGATGAAAATCTGCGCATTATTCAAGAAGGAGTAAAGCGTTTCCAGAAGGCGTCATCAAAATGTAAATACGGAAGTGTTGAAGGATTGAATAAATGTAATGATGCTGTCACGTTTGAAGCAAATGCCCATAACAACTAATCCGGATCTAAACTTTACAAATTTTATTATTGACCGCTAATAATGATTAAATGTTGTATCGAATCCACAACATGCATATGTTAAATTGGATGATTAAATAAATAAAACAAGGAGGGGGAGGACAAGGGAGGGCACAGGTAGACCATAGGGGAGGAAGAAAGGCAGAAGACTTTGTTAAATGCCGTTGCAAATTTACCTGTAGTCCTCATGAGGGATGACGCGAAAGATCTCTTGATGCAGTTAAGTAATACAGGCCGAGTGGAGTTCCTCAAAGGCTTTGAGCTAGCCGTTCCATTTTATATAGTCAATTCTGCTAATCGGAGAAGAACATCAAGATGCATATGTTATTTAAAAAGGAGAAAAAATAAGTCAAGAAAATGCTTTCGCAGTCTAAGTACAGAACGCAAGAACAATTGATAAATGCTTATTGGAGAATGAGATGAAAATAAGTGCATTATTCAAGGAGGAGTAAAGCATTTCCAGAAGACGTCATCAAAATGTGAATACAGAAGGGTTGAAGGATTGAATAAATGTAATAATGCCGTCACGTTTGAAGCTAATGCCCATAACAACTAATCCTGATCTAAACTTTACAAATTTTATTATTGACCGCTAATAATGATTAAATGTTGTATCGAATCCACAACATGCATATGTTAAATTGGATGATTAAATAAATAAAACAAGGAGGTGGAGGAGAAGGGAGGGCACAGGTAGAACATAGGGGAGGAAGAAAGGCAGGAGAAGACTTTGTTAAATGCCGTAGCAAATTTACCTGTAGTTCTCATGAGGGATGACGCCAAAGATCTCTTGATGCAGTTAAGTAATACAGGCCGAGTGGCATTCCTCAAAGGCTTTGAGCTAGCGGTTCCGTTTTATATAGTCAATTCTGCTTATCGGAGAAGAACTTCAAGATGCATATGTTATTTAGAAAGGAGAAAAAATAACTCAAGAAAACGCTTTCGCAGTCTAAGTACAGAATGCGAGAACAATTGATAAATGCTTATTGGAGAATGAGATGAAAATGTGTGCATTATTCAAGGAGGAGTAAAGCATTTCCAGAAGACGTCATCAAAATGTAAATACAGAAGGGTTGAAGGATTGAATAAATGTAATGATACTGTCACGTTGGTAGCCAATTCCCATAAAAACTAATCCTGATCTAACCTATACAAATTTAATTATTGACCGCTAATAAGGATTAAATATTGTATTGAATCCACAACATGCATATGTTAAATTGGATGAATATATAAATACAACAAGGAGGCTGGGCTCCTCTTCGTGGTTGAGGGAGATGGTCAACAGGCCCACCCACGTGTAGGCCGTGCGTGGAGACCCGTGTCGGTGGAAAGGTTTGTCCTGGTGGTTGAGGGATGCGTATCTGAGCTCGTAACAGTTTTTTCTGAATTCGGGGAGGGTGCGCATTTCTAATACACTACTTTGGCTTCTGCTTCGCCTAAACGGGAGGTTAGGGACTAACCCACCCCTAATCAATCGGCCAGGACTAGGTATTGTACCGACCTCCAGGGTGAGTGGGACGGCGAGCTCGCTATATCCCCTGTGTAGCCCTGTCATCCCAGTGGGGTGACCCCTTGTTGGACTCCGTGGTGGGTGGGGAGCACTGGGGGATGAAATTTAGACCAACATTTATGGTTAACATACACCCCCCAAAAAACAATAAACGTGGAAAGGATTTAGTTGAAAACAATGTTAAGCAAGTAGTTGAGTGTGGTCCTCGCTACTTAGTTATTAAACGAACGGAGGAAGGTAGAACTTTTTCTACGGTTAATCCGTTTATTATACAGAAAGGTCTTGACAAAATAGCTGGTGCTGTTAAATCATGTACAAAATCTAGAAATGGCACGCTGCTGGTGGAAGCAACTACAGCATCCCAGGCAGCAAAGATACTGAAAGCCAACATGCTGGGCAGTTATCCAGTCAAAGTGGAGATGCATAGGACCCTGAATTCCTCGCGCGGTGTTGTAAACACTAGCGCGTTGGATGGAATGTCCAACGAGGATATTCAGGAGAACCTCCAGGAACAAGGCGTAACTGCAGTATATCGTGTCCAAAGGAGAGAACGAGGGGATATGGTTCCTACTCGTACCCTGTTCCTGACCTTTGATCGGGTAGATCTCCCTCAAAGGATCAGGGCAGGATATGAAGTGATTGAGGTTAGACCGTACATACCTAACCCTCTGAGATGCTACCAATGTCAGCGGTTCGGTCACACTAGTGCATTCTGTAAAGGCGCACCTACATGTGTCAGCTGTGGAGCCGGCATGCATGAAAATGCATGTACATCACCTCCGGAATGCGTAAATTGTAGCGGTGAACATCCATCAAGTTCACGAGAATGCCCCCGTTATATTGAAGAGCGAGCTATTCAGGAGATCCGGGTTAAAGAAAAGGTATCCTTTTCGGAAGCCCGGAAACTTCTATGTATTCTCAAGCCCTCTTCAACCACCTCCCGTACCTATAGCTCTGTGGCGGCTACTCCGTCACCGAAACGGGAGGCTGGTACCCAAACATCTGATATAAACGGGGCAACAATATCCGAGAAAGTTCTAGTGCCTAGATCGCAACCAAGAGCATCAGTAACAACATCTAAAACTCCGAGAACACAGACTACTGAAAATAACAAGTCAGTGAAGTCGCCTGAGAAAGCATCCACTTCTAACAACAGGACGAAATTGCCCATTGTATACCAAGCACCAGAGATCAAGTTCAAGACGCAGTATGATAGAACTGCCTTCCTGAAAGAAAGCACAAAGTCTGCTCCAGAAAAGTCCAAGAAACGTAACCCTAGAGCGTCTCCGAGTTCATCGTCGGAGTCATCTTCTGGGGAGGACCACGACCGGCGACCATCATCTACGTCGGTCGGAATTTCCAATCGCTTCGAGCCCCTCGAATCGAAAGTTGTAGAAGGAAAACCGTCCTCTTCCATAGAGGATATGGAGCAGGAAACAGCTGACCACGCTGCTACATCTGCAGCAAAGAAGAGGCAGGATAAACCTGCCGAAACTAGCCCTACACCAAAGAAAAAGGGCAAATTGATTCGGCCACCCATGAAGTCGTCTTAATGTAGACTACCTTTACATCTTATATCCCATAGTTCCAATGGCTATCCTACAGTGGAACATACGAGGATTAAGAGCGCATCGACCAGAATTGGAACTTTGGCTCAGTAAGCATCACCCCTTAGTGGTATGCTTACAAGAGACTAAGCTACGACCACAAGACAACTTTAAAATCAGACGCTACACACCACTGAGGTGTGATGTTGAAACAGAAGAGGGCATTCCTGCACACGGGGGTACTATGATGCTCCTCAGGGATGACATATTTGTAGATCCGTTACAGCTACAGTCTGATTTACAATCTGTAGCTGTAAGGATTAAGCTGCCATCAATAGAATTTTGCATTTGCACTGTATATCTCCCGCCATCAGATGACCTCTCGTTAGTTGACCTTGAAGATCTGGTTTCCCAACTTTCAACACCATTTCTAATAGTTGGAGACTTTAATGCCCATCACCCACTTTGGGGCTCAAATCGGGCATGTTCGAGAGGCAACCTCATTGCAAAATTCCTGGAGAGCAATAACTTGGTTCTCCTGAACACCGGAGAGCCCACATTCCTCTCAGACGCGTTTAACACCTATTCGCACATCGATTTGGCAGTGTGTTCATCCCAGTTAGCTGTTTCATTACAGTGGAATGTCATCTCTGATTTACATTCCAGCGACCACTTTCCATGTCTTCTTAGTCTCTTAGCACAAGATGTGTCTCCCTCACGTATCCCTAGATGGCGCTTTGATCGTGCCAACTGGAATCTTTACACCCAGTTGGCTGTCTTTGAATACAACAAGCACGATTCTGTGAATGATTTAGTCGATCATCTCACAGAGAAAATTCTTTCCGCTGCAGAACAGTCTATTCCACGTTCGGCTACCCAACTCGGTCGATTTCCTGTCCCATGGTGGACCAACGACTGCCGGAATGCTATTCGTGCTCGTAGACGTGCTCTAAGGGTATTCCAACGACACCCTACGCTAAGTAATCTAATTGAGTATAAGAAAGCGCGTGCAAAATCTAGGCAAATAATTAAGGATAGCAAAAAGACCTCATGGAACAAATTTGTATCATCTTTTAACAGATGTACACCCTCATCTGTTGTATGGGATAAATTAAGGCGCGTGGCCGGAAAATCAACCCACCTGCCAATCGCTGGTCTGAAAACAACTGCAGGAGTTGTTGTTGATCCGTTTGTTGTGGCTAACACCTTCGGCTGTGCTTTCGCTCAGGTGTCTAGCTCATGCAATTATGCTCCTGAGTTTATCTCAATTAAGACTCAGGTAGAATCTCAAGGTTTCGTGTTTAGTTCCAGAAACCTTGAAGACTATAACCGCCTCTTCATCTTGGCAGAGCTAGAACATGCTCTTTCGTCATCGCGACTGACAGCACCAGGACCGGATGGAATCCACGTTCAAATGTTACAACATCTCTCACCTGAAGGTAAGGCATTCCTGCTCGAGGTCTATAACCGTGTTTGGGTTGATGCCACGTTTCCTGAAAAGTGGCGAGAAGCTAACATTATACCTATCTTGAAAGCTGGCAAGGACCGTCACCTCCCTTCTAGCTACCGCCCTATTTCCCTCACCAGTTGCGTATGCAAGGTGATGGAACGCATGATAAATGGGCGGTTGGTATGGTGGCTGGAAACGCACAACCTACTGAATAACATCCAGTGCGGTTTCCGACGACGCCGTTCAACAGTGGATCATCTTGTGTCCATGTCGACACAGATTATGAACGGATTTCTTAAGAACTGTCAAACAGTCGGAATATTTTTTGACCTCGAAAAGGCTTATGATACGTGTTGGCGGGCAGGGTTGCTACGTACTCTGCACACCTGGAATATACGTGGACGCCTACCACTCTTCCTTCAGGAATTCCTGAAAGACCGCGTATTCCGAGTAAGGGTTGGCTCGGTTTTTTCGAACCTTTTTGTTCAAGAGAACGGTGTACCACAGGGATCGGTACTAAGTGTTACGTTGTTTGCTATTGCGATTAATTCTATCTCGAAATGTGTACCTCCAGGTGTCTCGTCATGCCTATTTGTAGACGACTTTGCCGTCTACTGTACATCTCAGCGCACTCCGTTTTTAGAGCGCCGTCTTCAGACCACCTTGGACAACCTTAAGAGTTGGAGTTTAAAAAACGGCTTCCGATTTTCCGCTGAGAAAACCATCTGTGTAAACTTCTGGCGTCAGCAGAGTCGACTACCTCCAAGGCTCCGGCTAGGCGCTGATCTACTACCTTTTGCAGATGAGACGAGGTTCCTTGGATTGATATTTGATAGAAAACTTAGTTGGTCGTCGCATATAGCACAACTGAAAGCACGATGTGACCGATCTTTAAATATCTTGCGGGTACTAAGTGGAAAATCGTGGGGAGCGGATCGTGCAGTGTTATTGCGACTTTATCGGGCACTCATCCGTTCCAAATTAGACTATGGTAGTATCGTTTATGGCTCAGCACGACCATCTGTGCTGAAGAGATTAGACACAGTCCATAACTGTGGCATACGTATAGCTGTTGGGGCATTTCCAACGAGCCGAGTTATAAGCCTGTATGCTGAGTCTGCAGAACCTCCTCTGCAGTACAGGCGCAACATGTTATTAGCAAATTATGGCTGTGGACTTAATTGCATGCCCACACATCCATCGTTTACGCCGTTCTTTAATACCTTCATGGACGTGCGTTATAGGAACACTACTATTAAACCAAAGCCACCTGGTTTTCGTTTCCGGGAGCTCCTTAGACATCTTGATACTGACATGCCCAAGATGTATCCTAGGGGGGAGAGGACATACCCTCCTTGGTTGTGCAGAGCGTCCCCGGTTGATCTGGGCATGACTAAATATGATAAATCTACCATGTCTATGTCTAGTATCCGCACATGTTTTTTAGAATTTTTATCGCGATATGAGGACCATTTTGTAATTTATACTGATGGCTCCAAGAACTCAAATGGCGTTGGTTGTGCTTACGTGTGTGGAACCGAACCGTATACATTCGGATTCCACACTAGCACTTCCATTTTTACTGCAGAGCTTTATGCAATATACCGGGCCATTTTACACGTACGTCGACGAAAGTTGGGGGACTGCTTAATCCTGAGTGATTCCCTCAGTGCACTTCAAAGCCTACGGCAGCTGTACAGCTACCACCCTATTGTGCAGCGTATACAGGATGCCCTCCACGTTTTACACGCTTCTGGTGTTAACGTGGTGTGTGCATGGATTCCTGGTCACGTAGGCTTGCGGGGGAATGAAATGGCGGATTCAGCAGCCAAGACGGCTATCATGAAGCCCAGGGTTCGAATACCATCTGTGACATCGGAAGACTTTAGGGCCGAATTGCGGAGAGCTGTGCAAACCTGCTGGCAGGAAGAGTGGTCTGCTCTCCGCAATAATAAACTTAGATCTGTCAAAGAACTTCCGATTCCCTGGGTTACCTCCTGTCGGTCATCTCGTCGCGAGGAGGTGAGTTTGGCTCGGCTACGAATTGGACACTGCATTTTTACTCATAGTTTTCTTTTTAAAAAGGAGCCTTCTCCACTATGTCCGTTTTGTAATGAAGCGTTGTCTGTACGACACGTGCTGCTAGAGTGTTTTCACCTAGCAGACCTCAGGACGTCTCTGCAGCTGCCGGTCAGCTTTGCAGAAATTCTAGCGGACGATCACGCAGTAGTGGAGAAGGTTTTTAGATTCATTTCGAGATTAGATTTTAGGATTTAGCAAATAGAATTTATGGTTTTTGGATGACATTTTTATTTTATTTATTTATATATATATTTTTTTTTTTCAAGGCGTATGTATTTTTTGTCTTTTTTAACATATACTGTTTTAGAATAATTTATATCTGGCTTTTGCCATGACCAGTTTCATTTAAAAAGGGCGCTGATGACCTCTGTAGTTGAGCGCCCTTATACTCATCATCACTCACTCACAACAAGGAGGTGGAGGAGATGGGAGGGCACAGGTAGACCATGGGGCAGGATAAAAGGCAGGAGAAGACTTTGTTAAATGCCGTAGCAAATTTACCTGTAGTTCTCATGAGGGATGAAACCAAAGATCTCTTGATGCAGCTAAGTAATACAGGCCGAGTGGAGTTCCTCAAAGGCTTTGAGCTAGCGGTTCCGTTTTATATAGTCAATTCTGCTTTTCAGAGAAGAACATCAAGATGCATATGTTATTTAAAAAGGAGAAAAAATAATTCAAGAAAATTCTTTCGCAGTCTAAATGCAGAACGCGAGAACAATTGAAAAATGCTTATTGGAGAATGAGATGAAAATGTGTGCATTATTCAAGGAGGAGTAAAGCATTTCCAGAAGACGTCATCAAAATGTAAATACAGAAGGGTTGAAGGATTGAAAAAATGTAATGATACTGTCACGTTGGTAGCCAATGCCCATAACAACTAATCCTGACCTAAACTATGCAAATTTTACTATTGACTGCTAATAAGGATTAAATATTGTATTGAATCCACAACATATATATGTTAAATTGGATGATTAAATAATTACAACAAGGAGGTGGAGGAAAAGGGAGTTGTTCAGGGCACAGGTAGACCATGGGGGAGGAAAAAAGGCAGGAGAAGACTTTGTTAAATGCCGTAGAAAATTTACCTGTAGTTCTCATGAGGGATGACGCCAAAGATCTCTTGATGCAGTAAAGTAATACAGGCCGAGTGGAGTTCCTCAAAGGCTTTGCGCTAGCCGTTCCATTTTATATAGTCAATTCTGCTTATCGGAGAAGAACTTCAAGATGCATATTTTATTTAGAAAGGAGAAAAAATAATTCAAGAAAATGCTTTCGCAGTCTAAGTACAGAACGCAAGAACAATTGATAAATGCTTATTGGAGAATGAGATGAAAATATGTGCATTATTCTAGGAGGAGTAAAGCATTTCCAGAAGACGTCATCAAAATGTAAATAATGAAGGGTTGAAGGATTGAATAAATGTAATGATGCCGTCACGTTTGAAGCTAATGCCCATAACAACTAATCCTGATCTAAACTATACAAATTTTATTATTGACCGCTAATAATGATTAAATATTGTATCGAATCCACAACATGCATATGTTAAATTGGATGATTAAATAAATATAACAAGGAGGTGGAGGAGAAGGGAGGGCACATGTAGACCATGGGGGAGGAAGAAATGCAGAAGAAGACTTTGTTAAATGCCATAGCAAATTTACCTGTACTTCTCATGAGGGATGACGCCAAAGATCTCTTGATGCAGTTAAGTAATACAGGCCGAGTGGCGTTCGTCAAAGGCTTTGAGCTAGCCGTTCCATTTTATGTAGTCAATTCTGCTTATCAGAGAAGAACATCAAGATGCATATGTTATTTAAAGAGGAGAAAAAATAATTCTAGAAAATGCTATCGCAGTCTAAGTACGGAAGGCAAGAACAATTGATAAATGCTTATTAGAGAATGAGATGAAAATCTGCGCATTATTCAAGAAGGAGTAAAGCGTTTCCAGAAGGCGTCATCAAAATGTAAATACGGAAGTGTTGAAGGATTGAATAAATGTAATGATGCTGTCACGTTTGAAGCTAATGCCCATAACAACTAATCCGGATCTAAACTTTACAAATTTTATTATTGACCGCTAATAATGATTAAATGTTGTATCGAATCCACAACATGCATATGTTAAATTGGATGATTAAATAAATAAAACAAGGAGGTGGAGGAGAAGGGAGGGCACAGGTAGACCATAGGGGAGGAAGAGAGGCAGGAGAAGACTTTGTTAAATGCCGTAGCAAATTTACCTGTAGTTCTCATGAGGGATGACGCCAAAGATCTCTTGATGCAGTTAAGTAATACAGGCCGAGTGGCATTCCTCAAAGGCTTTGAGCTAGCGGTTCCGTTTTATATACTCAATTCTGCTTATCGGAGAAGAACTTCAAGATGCATATGTTATTTAGAAAGGAGAAAAAATAATTCAAGAAAACGCTGTCGCAGTCTAAGTACAGATGGCAAGAACAATTGATAAATGCTTATTGGAGAATGAGATGAAAATATGTGCATTATTCAAGGAGGAGTAAAGCATTTCCAGAAGATGTCATCAAAATGGAAATACAGAAGGGTTGAACGATTGAATAAATGTAATGATACTGTCACGTTGGTATCCAATGCCCATAACAACTAATCCTGATCTAAACTTTACAAATTTTATTATTGACCGCTAATAATGATTAAATGTTGTATCGAATCCACAACATGCATATGTTAAATTGGATGATTAAATAAATAAAACAAGGAGGTGGAGGAGAAGGGAGGGCACAGGTAGACCATAGGGGAGGAAGACAGGCAGGAGAAGACTTTGTTAAATGCCGTAGAAAATTTACCTGTAGTTCTCATGAGGGATGACGCCAAAGATCTCTTGATGCAGTTAAGTAATACAGGCCGAGTGGCATTCCTCAAAGGCTTTGAGCTAGCGGTTCCGTTTTATATACTCAATTCTGCTTATCGGAGAAGAACTTCAAGATGCATATGATATTTAGAAAGGAGAAAAAATAACTCAAGAAAACGCTTTCGCAGTCTAAGTACAGAATGCGAGAACAATTGATAAATGCTTATTGGAGAATGAGATGAAAATGTGTGCATTATTCAAGGAGGAGTAAAGCATTTCCAGAAGACGTCATCAAAATGTAAATACAGAAGGGTTGAAGGATTGAATAAATGTAATGATACTGTCACGTTGGTAGCCAATTCCCATAAAAACTAATCCTGATCAAATTTAATTATTGACCGCTAATAAGGATTAAATATTGTATTGAATCCACAACATGCATATGTTAAATTGGATGAATATATAAATACAACAAGGAGGTGGGGGAGATGGGAGGGAACAGGTAGACCATGGGGCAGGATAAAAGGCAGGAGAAGACTTTGTTAAATGCCGTAGCAAATTTACCTGTAGTTCTCATGAGGGATGACGCCAAAGATCTCTTGATGCAGCTAAGTAATACAGGCCGAGTGGAGTTCCTCAAAGTCTTTGAGCTAGCGGTTCCCTTTTATATAGTCAATTCTGCTTATCAGAGAAGAACATCAAGATGCATATGTTATTTAAAGAGGAGAAAAAATAATTCTAGAAAATGCTGTCGCAGTCTAAGTACAGAACGCAAGAACAATTGATAAATGCTTATTAGAGAATGAGATGAAAATAAGTGCATTATTCAAGGAGGAGTAAAGCATTATCAGAAGACGTCATCAAAATGTAAATACAGCAGGGTTGAAGGATTGAATAAATGTAATGATGCCGTCACGTTTGAAGCTAATGCCCATAACAACTAATCCTGATCTAAACTATACAAATTTTATTATTGACCGCTAATAATGATTAAATATTGTATCGAATCCACAACATGCATATGTTAAATTGGATGAATATATAAATACAACAAGGAGGCTGGGCTCCTCTTCGTGGTTGAGGGAGATGGTCAACAGGCCCACCCACGTGTAGGCCGTGCGTGGAGACCCGTGTCGGTGGAAAGGTTTGTCCTGGTGGTTGAGGGATGCGTATCTGAGCTCGTAACAGTTTTTTCTGAATTCGGGGAGGGTGCGCATTTCTAATACACTACTTTGGCTTCTGCTTCGCCTAAACGGGAGGTTAGGGACTAACCCACCCCTAATCAATCGGCCAGGACTAGGTATTGTACCGACCTCCAGGGTGAGTGGGACGGCGAGCTCGCTATATCCCCTGTGTAGCCCTGTCATCCCAGTGGGGTGACCCCTTGTTGGACTCCGTGGTGGGTGGGGAGCACTGGGGGATGAAATTTAGACCAACATTTATGGCTAAACAACACCCCCCAAAAAACAAACGTGGAAAGGATATATTTGAAAACAGTGATAAACAAGTAGTTGAGTGTGGTCCTCGCTACTTAGTTATTAAACGAACGGAGGAAGGTAGAACGTTTTCTACGGTTAATCCGTTTATTATACAGAAAGGTCTTGACAATATAGCTGGTGCAGTTAAATCATGTACAAAATCTAGAAATGGCACGCTGCTGGTGGAAGCAACTACAGCATCCCAGGCAGCAAAGATACTGAAAGCCAACATGCTGGGCAGTTATCCAGTCAAAGTGGAGATGCATAGGACCCTGAATTCCTCGCGCGGTGTTGTAAACACTAGCGCGTTGGATGGAATGTCCAACGAGGATATTCAGGAGAACCTCCAGGAACAAGGCGTAACTGCAGTATATCGTGTCCAAAGGAGAGAACGAGGGGATATGGTTCCTACTCGTACCCTGTTCCTGACCTTTGATCGGGTAGATCTCCCTCAAAGGATCAGGGCAGGATATGAAGTGATTGAGGTTAGACCATACATACCTAACCCTCTGAGATGCTACCAATGTCAGCGGTTCGGTCACACTAGTGCATTCTGTAAAGGCGCACCTACATGTGTCAGCTGTGGAGCCGGCATGCATGAAAATGCATGTACATCACCTCCGGAATGCGTAAATTGTAGCGGTGAACATCCATCAAGTTCACGAGAATGCCCCCGTTATATTGAAGAGCGAGCTATTCAGGAGATCCGGGTTAAAGAAAAGGTATCCTTTTCGGAAGCCCGGAAACTTCTATGTATTCTCAAGCCCTCTTCAACCACCTCCCGTACCTATAGCTCTGTGGCGGCTACTCCGTCACCGAAACGGGAGGCTGGTACCCAAACATCTGATATAAACGGGGCAACAATATCCGAGAAAGTTCTAGTGCCTAGATCGCAACCAAGAGCATCAGTAACAACATCTAAAACTCCGAGAACACAGACTACTGAAAATAACAAGTCAGTGAAGTCGCCTGAGAAAGCATCCACTTCTAACAACAGGACGAAATTGCCCATTGTATACCAAGCACCAGAGATCAAGTTCAAGACGCAGTATGATAGAACTGCCTTCCTGAAAGAAAGCACAAAGTCTGCTCCAGAAAAGTCCAAGAAACGTAGCCCTAGAGCGTCTCCGAGATCATCGTCGGAGTCATCTTCTGGGGAGGACCACGACCGGCGACCGTCATCTACGTCGGTCGGAATTTCCAATCGCTTCGAGCCCCTCGAATCGAAGGTTGTAGAAGGAAAACCGTCCTCTTCCATAGAGGATATGGAGCATGAAACAGTTGACCACGCTGCTACATCTGCAGCAAAGAAGAGGCAGGATAAACCTGCCGAAACTAGCCCTACACCAAAGAAAAAGGGCAAATTGATTCGGCCACCCATGAAGTCGTCTTAATGTAGACTACCTTTACATCTTATATCCCATAGTTCCAATGGCTATCCTACAATGGAACATACGAGGATTAAGAGCGCATCGACCAGAATTGGAACTTTTGCTCAGTAAGCATCACCCCTTAGTGGTATGCTTACAAGAGACTAAGCTACGACCACAAGACAACTTTAAAATCAGACGCTACACACCACTGAGGTGTGATGTTGAAACAGAAGAGGGCATTCCTGCACACGGGGGTACTATGATGCTCCTCAGGGATGACATATTTGTAGATCCGTTACAGCTACAGTCTGATTTACAATCTGTAGCTGTAAGGATTAAGCTGCCATCAATAGAATCCCCCCAGGGGCCTACTTCGGTAGGTACGGGTTTGGCGAACCCGGGGTCCCGAGCCAACAGTCTCCCTCGAGTGGGCTCCTCTTCGTGGTTGAGGGAGATGGTCAACAGGCCCACCCACGTGTAGGCCGTGCGTGGAGACCCGTGTCGGTGGAAAGGTTTGTCCTGGTGGTTGAGGGATGCGTATCTGAGCTCGTAACAGTTTTTTTCTGAATTCGGGGAGGGTGCGCATTTCTAATACACTACTTTGGCTTCTGCTTCGCCTAAACGGGAGGTTAGGGACTAACCCACCCCTAATCAATCGGCCAGGACTAGGTATTGTACCGACCTCCAGGGTGAGTGGGACGGCGAGCTCGCTATATCCCCTGTGTAGCCCTGTCATCCCAGTGGGTTGACCCCTTGTTGGACTCCATGGTGGGTGGGGAGCACTGGGGGATGAAATTTAGACCTAATATTATGGTTAACATACACCCCCCAAAAAACAATAAACGTGGAAAAGATGTATTTGAAAACAGTGTTAAACAAGTAGTTGAGTGTGGTCCTCGCTACTTAGTTATTAAACGAACGGAGGAAGGTAGAACTTTTTCTACGGTTAATCCGTTTATTATACAGAAAGGTCTTGACAAAATAGCTGGTGCTGTTAAATCATGTACAAAATCTAGAAATGGCACGCTGCTGGTGGAAGCAACTACAGCATCCCAGGCAGCAAAGATACTGAAAGCCAACATGCTGGGCAGTTATCCAGTCAAAGTGGAGATGCATAGGACCCTGAATTCCTCGCGCGGTGTTGTAAACACTAGCGCGTTGGATGGAATGTCCAACGAGGATATTCAGGAGAACCTCCAGGAACAAGGCGTAACTGCAGTATATCGTGTCCAAAGGAGAGAACGAGGGGATATGGTTCCCACTCGTACCCTGTTCCTGACCTTTGATCGGGTAGATCTCCCTCAAAGAATCAGGGCAGGATATGAAGTGATTGAGGTTAGACCATACATACCTAACCCTCTGAGATGCTACCAATGTCAGCGGTTCGGTCACACTAGTGCATTCTGTAAAGGCGCACCTACATGTGTCAGCTGCGGAGCCGGCATGCATGAAAATGCATGTACATCACCTCCAGCATGCGTAAATTGTAGCGGTGAACATCCATCAAGTTCACGAGAATGTCCCCGTTATATTGAAGAGCGAGCTATTCAGGAGATCCGGGTTAAGGAAAAGGTTTCCTTTTCGGAAGCCCGGAAACTTCTATGTATCCTCAAGCCCTCTTCAACCACCTCCCGTACCTATAGCTCTGTGGCGGCTACTCCGTCACCGAAACGGGAGGCTGGTACCCAAACATCTGATTTAAATGGGGCAACAATATCCGAGAAAGTTCTAGTGCCTAGATCGCAACCAAGAGCATCAGTAACACCATCTAAAACTCCGAGAACACAGACTACTGAAAATATCAGGTCAGTGAAGTCGCCTGAGAAAGCATCCACTTCTAACAACAGGACGAAATTGCCCATTGTATACCAAGCACCAGAGATCAAGTTCAAGACGCAGTATGATAGAACTGCCTTCCTGAAAGAAAGCACAAAGTCTGCTCCAGAAAAGTCCAAGAAACGTAGCCCTAGAGCGTCTCCGAGATCATCGTCGGGGTCATCTTCTGGGGAGGACTACGACCGGCGACCGTCATCTACGTCGGTCGGAGTTTCCAATCGCTTCGAGCCCCTCGAATCGAAGGTTCTAGAAGGAAAACCGTCCTCTTCCATAGAGGATATGGAGCATGAAACAGCTGACCACGCTGCTACATCTGCAACAAAGAAGAGGCAGGATAAACCTGCCGAAACTAGCCCTACACCAAAGAAAAAGGGCAAATTGATTCGGCCACCCATGAAGTCGTCTTAATGTAGACTACCTTTACATCTTATATCCCATAGTTCCAATGGCTATCCTACAATGGAACATACGAGGATTAAGAGCGCATCGACCAGAATTGGAACTTTTGCTCAGTAAGCATCACCCCTTAGTGGTATGCTTACAAGAGACTAAGCTACGACCACAAGACAACTTTAAAATCAGACGCTACACACCACTGAGGTGTGATGTTGAAACAGAAGAGGGCATTCCTGCACACGGGGGTACTATGATGCTCCTCAGGGATGACATATTTGTAGATCCGTTACAGCTACAGTCTGATTTACAATCTGTAGCTGTAAGGATTAAGCTGCCATCAATAGAATTTTGCATTTGCACTGTATATCTCCCGCCATCAGATGACCTCTCGTTAGTTGACCTTGAAGATCTGGTTTCCCAACTTTCAACACCATTTCTAATAGTTGGAGACTTTAATGCCCATCACCCACTTTGGGGCTCAAATCGGGCATGTTCGAGAGGCAACCTCATTGCAAAATTCCTGGAGAGCAATAACTTGGTTCTCCTGAACACCGGAGAGCCCACATTCCTCTCAGACGCGTTTAACACCTATTCGCACATCGATTTGGCAGTGTGTTCATCCCAGTTAGCTGTTTCATTACAGTGGAATGTCATCTCTGATTTACATTCCAGCGACCACTTTCCATGTCTTCTTAGTCTCTTAGCACAAGATGTGTCTCCCTCACGTATCCCTAGATGGCGCTTTGATCGTGCCAACTGGAATCTTTACACTCAGTTGGCTGTCTTTGAATACAACGAGCACGATTCTGTGAATGATTTAGTCGATCATCTCACAGAGAAAATTCTTTCCGCTGCAGAACAGTCTATTCCACGTTCGGCTACCCAACCCGGTCGATTTCCTGTCCCATGGTGGACCAACGACTGCCGGAATGCTATTCGTGCTCGTAGACGTGCTCTAAGGGTATTCCAACGACACCCTACGCTAAGTAATCTAATTGAGTACAAGAAAGCGCGCGCAAAATCTAGGCAAATAATTAAGGATAGCAAAAAGACCTCATGGAACAAATTTGTATCATCTTTTAACAGATGTACACCCTCATCTGTTGTATGGGATAAATTAAGGCGCGTGGCCGGAAAATCAACCCACTTGCCAATCGCTGGTCTGAAAACAGCTGCAGGAGTTGTTGTTGATCCGTTTGTTGTGGCTAACACCTTCGGCTGTGCTTTCGCTCAGGTGTCTAGCTCATGCAATTATGCTCCTGAGTTTATCTCAATTAAGACTCAGGTAGAATCTCAAGGTTTCGTGTTTAGTTCCAGAAACCTTGAAGACTATAACCGCCTCTTCATCTTGGCAGAGCTAGAACACGCTCTTTCGTCATCACGACTGACAGCACCAGGACCGGACGGAATCCACGTTCAAATGTTACAACATCTCTCACCTGAAGGTAAGGCATTCCTGCTCGAGGTGTATAACCGTGTTTGGGTTGATGCCACGTTTCCTAAAAAGTGGCGAGAAGCTACCATTATACCTATCTTGAAAGCTGGCAAGGACCGTCACCTCCCTTCTAGCTACCGCGCTATTTCCCTCACCAGTTGCGTATGCAAGGTGATGGAACGCATGATAAATGGGCGTTTGGTATGGTGGCTGGAAACGCACAACCTACTGAATAACATCCAGTGCGGTTTCCGACGACGCCGTTCAACAGTGGATCATCTTGTGTCCATGTCGACACAGATTATGAACGGATTTCTTAAGAACTGTCAAACAGTCGGAATATTTTTTGACCTCGAAAAGGCTTATGATACGTGTTGGCGGGCAGGGTTGCTACGTACTCTGCACACCTGGAATATACGTGGACGCCTACCACTCTTCCTTCAGGAATTCCTGAAAGACCGCGTATTCCGAGTAAGGGTTGGCTCGGTTTTTTCGAACCTTTTTGTTCAGGAGAACGGTGTACCACAGGGGTCGGTACTAAGTGTTACGTTGTTTGCTATTGCGATTAATTCTATCTCGAAATGTGTACCTCCAGGTGTCTCGTCATGCCTATTTGTAGACGACTTTGCCGTCTACTGTACATCTCAGCGCACTCCGTTTTTAGAGCGCCGTCTTCAGACCACCTTGGACAACCTTAAGAGTTGGAGTTTAAAAAACGGCTTCCGTTTTTCCGCTGAGAAAACCATCTGTGTAAACTTCTGGCGTCAGCAGAGTCGACTACCTCCAAGGCTCCGGCTAGGCGCTGATCTACTACCTTTTGCAGATGAGACGAGGTTCCTTGGATTGATATTTGATAGAAAACTTAGTTGGTCGTCGCATATAGAACAACTGAAAGCACGATGTGACCGATCTTTGAATATCTTGCGGGTACTAAGTGGAAAATCGTGGGGAGCGGATCGTGCAGTGTTATTGCGACTTTATCGGGCACTCATCCGTTCCAAATTAGACTATGGTAGTATCGTTTATGGCTCAGCACGACCATCTGTGCTGAAGAGATTAGACACAGTCCATAACTGTGGCATACGTATAGCTGTTGGGGCATTTCCAACGAGCCGAGTTATAAGCCTGTATGCTGAGTCTGCAGAACCTCCTCTGCACTACAGGCGCAACATGTTATTAGCCAATTATGGCTGTGGACTTAATTGCATGCCCACACATCCATCGTTTACGCCGTTCTTTAATACCTTCATGGACGTGCGTTATAGGAACACTACTATTAAACCAAAGCCACCTGGTTTTCGTTTCCGGGAGCTCCTTAGACATCTTGATACTGACATGCCCAAGATGTATCCTAGGGGGGAGAGGACATACCCTCCTTGGTTGTGCAGAGCGTCCCCGGTTGATCTGGGCATGACTAAATATGATAAATCTACCATGTCTATGTCTAGTATCCCCACATGTTTTTTAGAATTTTTATCGCGATATCAGGACCATTTTGTAATTTATACTGATGGCTCCAAGAACTCAAATGGCGTTGGTTGTGCTTACGTGTGTGGAACCGAACCCTATACATTCGGATTCCACACTAGCACTTCCATTTTTACTGCAGAGCTTTATGCAATATACCGGGCCATTTTACACGTACGCCGACGAAAGTTGGGGGACTGCTTAATCCTGAGTGATTCCCTCAGTGCTCTTCAAAGCCTACGGCAGCTGTACAACTACCACCCTATTGTGCAGCGTATACAGGATGCCCTCCACGTTTTACACGCTTCTGGCGTTAACGTGGTGTGTGCATGGATCCCTGGTCACGTAGGCTTGCGGGGGAATGAAATGGCGGATTCAGCAGCCAAGACGGCTATCATGAAGCCCAGGGTTCGAATACCATCTGTGACATCGGAAGACTTTAGGGCCGAATTGCGGAGAGCTGTGCAAACCTGCTGGCAGGAAGAGTGGTATGCTCTCCGCAATAATAAACTTAGATCTGTCAAAGAACTTCCGATTCCCTGGGTTACCTCCTGTCGGTCATCTCGTCGCGAGGAGGTGAGTTTGGCTCGGTTACGAATTGGGCACTGCATTTTTACTCATAGTTTTCTTTTTAAAAAGGAGCCTTCTCCACTATGTCCGTTTTGTAATGAAGCGTTGTCTGTACGACACGTGCTGCTAGAGTGTTTTCACCTAGCAGACCTTAGGACGTCTCTGCAGCTGCCGGTCAGCTTTGCAGAAATTCTAGCGGACGATAACGCAGTAGTGAAGAAGGTTTTTAGGTTCTTTTCGAGATTAGATTTTAGGATTTAGCAAATAGAATTTATGGTTTTTGGATGCTTTTTTTTTTCTATTCTTTTTTTTCTTTTTTCAACGCGTATATATTTTTTTTTTTTTTTTTTTTTTTTTTTTTAACATAGTTATACTGTTTTAGAATGATTTATATCTGGCTTTTGCCATGACCATTTTCTTTTAAAAAGGGCGCTGATGACCTCTGTAGTTGAGCGCCCTTATACTCATCATCACTCACTCACTCATCAATAGAATTTTGCATTTGCACTGTATATCTCCCGCCATCAGATGACCTCTCGTTAGTTGACCTTGAAGATCTGGTTTCCCAACTTTCAACACCATTTCTAATAGTTGGAGACTTTAATGCCCATCACCCACTTTGGGGCTCAAATCGGGCATGTTCGAGAGGCAACCTCATTGCAAAATTCCTGGAGAGCAATAACTTGGTTCTCCTGAACACCGGAGAGCCCACATTCCTCTCAGACGCGTTTAACACCTATTCGCACATCGATTTGGCAGTGTGTTCATCCCAGTTAGCTGTTTCATTACAGTGGAATGTCATCTCTGATTTACATTCCAGCGACCACTTTCCATGTCTTCTTAGTCTCTTAGCACAAGATGTGTCTCCCTCACGTATCCCTAGCTGGCGCTTTGATCGTGCCAACTGGAATCTTTACACCCAGTTGGCTCTCTTTGAATACAACGAGCACGATTCTGTGAATGATTTAGTCGATCATCTCACAGAGAAAATTCTTTCCGCTGCAGAACAGTCTATTCCACGTTCGGCTACCCAACCCGGTCGATTTCCTGTCCCATGGTGGACCAACGACTGCCGGAATGCTATTCGTGCTCGTAGACGTGCTCTAAGGGTATTCCAACGACACCCTACGCTAAGTAATCTAATTGAGTATAAGAAAGCGCGTGCAAAATCTAGGCAAATAATTAAGGATAGCAAAAAGACCTCATGGAACAAATTTGTATCATCTTTTAACAGATGTACACCCTCATCTGTTGTATGGGATAAATTAAGGCGCGTGGCCGGAAAATCAACCCACCTGCCAATCGCTGGTCTGAAAACAACTGCAGGAGTTGTTGTTGATCCGCTTGTTGTGGCTAACACCTTCGGCTGTGCTTTCGCTCAGGTGTCTAGCTCATGCAATTATGCTCCTGAGTTTATCTCAATTAAGACTCAGGTAGAATCTCAAGGTTTCGTGTTTAGTTCCAGAAACCTTGAAGACTATAACCGCCTCTTCATCTTGGCAGAGCTAGAACACGCTCTTTCGTCATCGCGACTGACAGCACCAGGACCGGACGGAATCCACGTTCAAATGTTACAACATCTCTCACCTGAAGGTAAGGCATTCCTGCTCGAGGTCTATAACCGTGTTTGGGTGGATCATCTTGTGTCCATGTCGACACAGATTATGAACGGATTTCTTAAGAACTGTCAAACAGTCGGAATATTTTTTGACCTCGAAAAGGCTTATGATACGTGTTGGCGGGCAGGGTTGCTACGTACTCTGCACACCTGGAATATACGTGGACGCCTACCACTCTTCCTTCAGGAATTCCTGAAAGACCGCGTATTCCGAGTAAGGGTTGGCTCGGTTTTTTCGAACCTTTTTGTTCAAGAGAACGGTGTACCACAGGGATCGGTACTAAGTGTTACGTTGTTTGCTATTGCGATTAATTCTATCTCGAAATGTGTACCTCCAGGTGTCTCGTCATGCCTATTTGTAGACGACTTTGCCGTCTACTGTACATCTCAGCGCACTCCGTTTTTAGAGCGCCGTCTTCAGACCACCTTGGACAACCTTAAGAGTTGGAGTTTAAAAAACGGCTTCCGATTTTCCGCTGAGAAAACCATCTGTGTAAACTTCTGGCGTCAGCAGAGTCGACTACCTCCAAGGCTCCGGCTAGGCGCTGATCTACTACCTTTTGCAGATGAGACGAGGTTCCTTGGATTGATATTTGATAGAAAACTTAGTTGGTCGTCGCATATAGCACAACTGAAGGCACGATGTGACCGATCTTTGAATATCTTGCGGGTACTAAGTGGAAAATCGTGGGGAGCGGATCGTGCAGTGTTATTGCGACTTTATCGGGCACTCATCCGTTCCAAATTAGACTATGGTAGTATCGTTTATGGCTCAGCACGACCATCTGTGCTGAAGAGATTAGACACAGTCCATAACTGTGGCATACGTATAGCTGTTGGGGCATTTCCAACGAGCCGAGTTATAAGCCTGTATGCTGAGTCTGCAGAACCTCCTCTGCAGTACAGGCGCAACATGTTATTAGCCAATTATGGCTGTGGACTTAATTGCATGCCCACACATCCATCGTTTACGCCGTTCTTTAATACCTTCATGGACGTGCGTTATAGGAACACTACTATTAAACCAAGGCCACCTGGTTTTCGTTTCCGGGAGCTCCTTAGACATCTTGATACTGACATGCCCAAGATGTATCCTAGGGGGGAGAGGACATACCCTCCTTGGTTGTGCAGAGCGTCCCCGGTTGATCTGGGCATGACTAAATATGATAAATCTACCATGTCTATGTCTAGTATCCGCACATGTTTTTTAGAATTTTTATCGCGATATGAGGACCATTTTGTAATTTATACTGATGGCTCCAAGAACTCAAATGGCGTTGGTTGTGCTTTCGTGTGTGGAACCGAACCCTATACATTCGGATTCCACACTAGCACTTCCATTTTTACTGCAGAGCTTTATGCAATATACCGGGCCATTTTACACGTACGCCGACGAAAGTTGGGGGACTGCTTAATCCTGAGTGATTCCCTCAGTGCACTTCAAAGCCTACGGCAGCTGTACAGCTACCACCCTATTGTGCAGCGTATACAGGATGCCCTCCACGTTTTACACGCTTCTGGTGTTAACGTGGTGTGTGCATGGATTCCTGGTCACGTAGGCTTGCGGGGGAATGAAATGGCGGATTCAGCAGCCAAGACGGCTATCATGAAGCCCAGGGTTCGAATACCATCTGTGACATCGGAAGACTTTAGGGCCGAATTGCGGAGAGCTGTGCAAACCTGCTGGCAGGAAGAGTGGTCTGCTCTCCGCAATAATAAACTTAGATCTGTCAAAGAACTTCCTATTCCCTGGGTTACCTCCTGTCGGTCATCTCGTCGCGAGGAGGTGAGTTTGGCTCGGTTACGAATTGGACACTGCATTTTTACTCATAGTTTTCTTTTTAAAAAGGAGCCTTCTCCACTATGTCCGTTTTGTAATGAAGCGTTGTCTGTACGACACGTGCTGCTAGAGTGTTTTCACCAAGCAGACCTTAGGACGTCTCTGCAGCTGCCGGTCAGCTTTGCAGAAATTCTAGCGGACGATCACGCAGTAGTGGAGAAGGTTTTTAGATTCTTTTCGAGATTAGATTTTAGGATTTAGCAAATAGAATTTATGGTTTTTGGACGACATTTTTATTTTATTTATTTATTTATTTTTTCAAGGCGTATGTATTTTTTGTCTTTTTTAACATATACTGTTTTAGAATGATTTATATCTGGCTTTTGCCATGACCAGTTTCATTTAAAAAAGGGCGCTGATGACCTCTGTAGTTGAGCGCCCTTATACTCATCATCATCATCATCATTTACCTGTACTTCTCATGAGGGATGACGCCAAAGATCTCTTGATGCAGTTAAGTAATACAGGCCGAGTGGCGTTCGTCAAAGGCTTTGAGCTAGCCGTTCCATTTTATGTAGTCAATTCTGCTTATCAGAGAAGAACATCAAGATGCATATGTTATTTAAAGAGGAGAAAAAATAATTCTAGAAAATGCCTATCGCAGTCTAAGTACAGAAGGCAAGAACAATTGATAAATGCTTATTAGAGAATGAGATGAAAATCTGCGCATTATTCAAGAAGGAGTAAAGCGTTTCCAGAAGGCGTCATCAAAATGTAAATACGGAAGTGTTGAAGGATTGAATAAATGTAATGATGCTGTCACGTTTGAAGCTAATGCCCATAACAACTAATCCGGATCTAAACTTTACAAATTTTATTATTGACCGCTAATAATGATTAAATGTTGTATCGAATCCACAACATGCATATGTTAAATTGGATGATTAAATAAATAAAACAAGGAGGTGGAGGAGAAGGGAGGGCACAGGTAGACCATAGGGGAGGAAGAAAGGCAGAAGACTTTGTTAAATGCCGTAGCAAATTTACCTGTAGTTCTCATGAGGGATGACGCCAAAGATCTCTTGATGCAGTTAATTAATACAGGCCGAGTGGAGTTCCTCAAAGGCTTTGAGCTAGCGGTTCCATTTTATATGGTCAATTCTGCTTATCGAAGAAGAACATCAAGATGCATATGTTATTTAAAAAGGAGAAAAAATAATTCAAGAAAACGCTGTCGCAGTCTAAGTACAGATGGCAAGAACAATTGATAAATGCTTATTGGAGAATGAGATGAAAATATGTGCATTATTCAAGGAGGAGTAAAGCATTTCCAGAAGATGTCATCAAAATGGAAATACAGAAGGGTTGAAGGATTGAATAAATGTAATGATGCAGTCACGTTTGAAGCTAATGCCCATAACAACTAATCCGGATCTAAACTTTACAAATTTTATTATTGACCGCTAATAATGATTAAATGTTGTATCGAATCCACAACATGCATATGTTAAATTGGATGATTAAATAAATAAAACAAGGAGGGGGAGGACAAGGGAGGGCACAGGTAGACCATAGGGGAGGAAGAAAGGCAGAAGACTTTGTTAAATGCCGTAGCAAATTTACCTGTAGTCCTCATGGGGGATGACGCGAAAGATCTCTTGATGCAGTTAAGTAATACAGGCCGAGTGGAGTTCCTCAAAGGCTTTGAGCTAGCGGTTCCGTTTTATATAGTCAATTCTGCTTATCGGAGAAGAACTTCAAGATGCATATGTTATTTAGAAAGGAGAAAAAATAACTCAAGAAAACGCTTTCGCAGTCTAAGTACAGAATGCGAGAACAATTGATAAATGCTTATTGGAGAATGAGATGAAAATGTGTGCATTATTCAAGGAGGAGTAAAGCATTTCCAGAAGACGTCATCAAAATGTAAATACAGAAGGGTTGAAGGATTGAATAAATGTAATGATACTGTCACGTTGGTAGCCAATTCCCATAAAAACTAATCCTGATCTAACCTATACAAATTTAATTATTGACCGCTAATAAGGATTAAATATTGTATTGAATCCACAACATGCATATGTTAAATTGGATGATTAAATAAATATAACAAGGAGGTGGAGGAGAAGGGAGGGCACATGTAGACCATGGGGGAGGAAGAAATGAACATGTGAATAAGACAAATGCCCAGAGTGAGCCTTGGTTCTAAAATTCTAAAATTTGATAGTTTCCTAATTACTCATCGGCCATATATCCCCCCAAGGGGCCTACATCGTTAGGTACGGGTTTGGCGAACCCGGTGTCCCGAGCCAACAGTCTCCCTCGAGTGGGATCCTCTTCATGGTTGAGGGAGATGGTCAACAGGCCCACCCACGTGTAGGCCGTGCGTGGAGACCCGTGTCGGTGGAAAGGTTTGTCCTGGTGGTTGAGGGATGCGTATCTGAGCTCGTAACAGTTTTTTCTGAATTCGGGGAGGGTGCGCATTTCTAATACACTGCTTTGGCTTCTGCTTCGCCTAAACGGGAGGTTGGGGACTAACCCACCCCTAATCAATCGGCCAGGACTAGGTATTGTACCGACCTCCAGGGTGAGTGGGACGGCGAGCTCGCTATATCCCCTGTGTAGCCCTGTCATCCCAGTGGGGTGACCCCTTGTTGGACTCCGTGGTGGGTGGGGAGCACTGGGGGATGAAATTTAGACCTAATATTATGGTTAACATACACCCCCCAAAAAACAATAAACGTGGAAAAGATTTATTTGAAAACAGTGTTAAACAAGTAGTTGAGTGTGGTCCTCGCTACTTAGTTATTAAACGAACGGAGGAAGGTAGAACTTTTTCTACGGTTAATCCGTTTATTATACAGAAAGGTCTTGACAAAATAGCTGGTGCTGTTAAATCAGGTACAAAATCTAGAAATGGCACGCTGCTGGTGGAAGCAACTACAGCATCCCAGGCAGCAAAGATACTGAAAGCCAACATGCTGGGCAGTTATCCAGTCAAAGTGGAGATGCATAGGACCCTGAATTCCTCGCGCGGTGTTGTAAACACTAGCGCGTTGGATGGAATGTCCAACGAGGATATTCAGGAGAACCTCCAGGAACAAGGCGTAACTGCAGTCTATCGTGTCCAAAGGAGAGAACGAGGGGATATGGTTCCTACTCGTACCCTGTTCCTGACCTTTGATCGGGTAGATCTCCCTCAAAGGATCAGGGCAGGATATGAAGTGATTGAGGTTAGACCATACATACCTAACCCTCTGAGATGCTACCAATGTCAGCGGTTCGGTCACACTAGTGCATTCTGTAAAGGCGCACCTACATGTGTCAGCTGTGGAGCCGGCATGCATGAAAATGCATGTACATCACCTCCGGAATGCGTAAATTGTAGCGGTGAACATCCATCAAGTTCACGAGAATGCCCCCGTTATATTGAAGAGCGAGCTATTCAGGAGATCCGGGTTAAAGAAAAGGTATCCTTTTCGGAAGCCCGGAAACTTCTATGTATTCTCAAGCCCTCTTCAACCACCTCCCGTACCTATAGCTCTGTGGCGGCTACTCCGTCACCGAAACGGGAGGCTGGTACCCAAACATCTGATATAAACGGGGTAACAATATCCGAGAAAGTTCTAGTGCCTAGATCGCAACCAAGAGCATCAGTAACAACATCTAAAACTCCGAGAACACAGACTACTGAAAATATCAAGTCAGTGAAGTCGCCTGAGAAAGCATCCACTTCTAACAACAGGACGAAATTGCCCATTGTATACCAAGCACCAGAGATCAAGTTCAAGACGCAGTATGATAGAACTGCCTTCCTGAAAGAAAGCATGAAGTCTGCTCCAGAAAAGTCCAAGAAACGTAGCCCTAGAGCGTCTCCGAGATCATCGTCGGAGTCATCTTCTGGGGAGGACCACGACCGGCGACCGTCATCTACGTCGGTCGGAATTTCCAATCGCTTCGAGCCCCTCGAATCGAAAGTTGTAGAAGGAAAACCGTCCTCTTCCATAGAGGATATGGAGCAGGAAACAGCTGACCACGCTGCTACATCTGCAGCAAAGAAGAGGCAGGATAAACCTGCCGAAACTAGCCCTACACCAAAGAAAAAGGGCAAATTGATTCGGCCACCCATGAAGTCGTCTTAATGTAGACTACCTTTACATCTTATATCCCATAGTTCCAATGGCTATCCTACAATGGAACATACGAGGATTAAGAGCGCATCGACCAGAATTGGAACTTTTGCTCAAGAAGCATCACCCCTTAGTGGTATGCTTACAAGAGACTAAGCTACGACCACAAGACAACTTTAAAATCAGACGCTACACACCACTGAGGTGTGATGTTGAAACAGAAGAGGGCATTCCTGCACACGGGGGTACTATGATGCTCCTCAGGGATGACATATTTGTAGATCCGTTACAGCTACAGTCTGATTTACAATCTGTAGCTGTAAGGATTAAGCTGCCATCAATAGAATTTTGCATTTGCACTGTATATCTCCCGCCATCAGATGACCTCTCGTTAGTTGACCTTGAAGATCTGGTTTCCCAACTTTCAACACCATTTCTAATAGTTGGAGACTTTAATGCCCATCACCCACTTTGGGGCTCAAATCGGGCATGTTCGAGAGGCAACCTCATTGCAAAATTCCTGGAGAGCAATAACTTGGTTCTCCTGAACACCGGAGAGCCCACATTCCTCTCAGACGCGTTTAACACCTATTCGCACATCGATTTGGCAGTGTGTTCATCCCAGTTAGCTGTTTCATTACAGTGGAATGTCATCTCTGATTTACATTCCAGCGACCACTTTCCATGTCTTCTTAGTCTCTTAGCACAAGATGTGTCTCCCTCACGTATCCCTAGATGGCGCTTTGATCGTGCCAACTGGAATCTTTACACCCAGTTGGCTGTCTTTGAATACAACGAGCACGATTCTGTGAATGATATAGTCCATCATCTCACAGAGAAAATTCTTTCCGCTGCAGAACAGTCTATTCCACGTTCGGCTACCCAACCCGGTCGATTTCCTGTCCCATGGTGGACCAACGACTGCCGGAATGCTATTCGTGCTCGTAGACGTGCTCTAAGGGTTTTCCAACGACACCCTACGCTAAGTAATCTAATTGAGTACAAGAAAGCGCGCGCAAAATCTAGGCAAATAATTAAGGATAGCAAAAAGACCTCATGGAACAAATTTGTATCATCTTTTAACAGATGTACACCCTCATCTGTTGTATGGGATAAATTAAGGCGCGTGGCCGGAAAATCAACCCACTTGCCAATCGCTGGTCTGAAAACAGCTGCAGGAGTTGTTGTTGATCCGTTTGTTGTGGCTAACACCTTCGGCTGTGCTTTCGCTCAGGTGTCTAGCTCATGCAATTATGCTCCTGAGTTTATCTCAATTAAGACTCAGGTAGAATCTCAAGGTTTCGTGTTTAGTTCCAGAAACCTTGAAGACTATAACCGCCTCTTCATCTTGGCAGAGCTAGAACACGCTCTTTCGTCATCACGACTGACAGCACCAGGACCGGACGGAATCCACGTTCAAATGTTACAACATCTCTCACCTGAAGGTAAGGCATTCCTGCTCGAGGTGTATAACCGTGTTTGGGTTGATGCCACGTTTCCTGAAAAGTGGCGAGAAGCTACCATTATACCTATCTTGAAAGCTGGCAAGGACCGTCATCTCCCTTCTAGCTACCGCCCTATTTCCCTCACCAGTTGCGTATGCAAGGTGATGGAACGCATGATAAATGGGCGGTTGGTATGGTGGCTGGAAACGCACAACCTACTGAATAACATCCAGTGCGGTTTCCGACGACGCCGTTCAACAGTGGATCATCTTGTGTCCATGTCGACACAGATTATGAACGGATTTCTTAAGAACTGTCAAACAGTCGGAATATTTTTTGACCTCGAAAAGGCTTATGATACGTGTTGGCGGGCAGGGTTGCTACGTACTCTGCACACCTGGAATATACGTGGACGCCTACCACTCTTCCTTCAGGAATTCCTGAAAGACCGCGTATTCCGAGTAAGGGTTGGCTCGGTTTATTCGAACCTTTTTGTTCAGGAGAACGGTGTACCACAGGGGTCGGTACTAAGTGTTACGTTGTTTGCTATTGCGATTAATTCTATCTCGAAATGTGTACCTCCAGGTGTCTCGTCATGCCTATTTGTAGACGACTTTGCCGTCTACTGTACATCTCAGCGCACTCCGTTTTTAGAGCGCCGTCTTCAGACCACCTTGGACAACCTTAAGAGTTGGAGTTTAAAAAACGGCTTCCGTTTTTCCGCTGAGAAAACCATCTGTGTATACTTCTGGCGTCAGCAGAGTCGACTACCTCCAAGGCTCCGGCTAGGCGCTGATCTACTACCTTTTGCAGATGAGGCGAGGTTCCTTGGATTGATATTTGATAGAAAACTTAGTTGGTCGTCGCATATAGCACAACTGAAAGCACGATGTGACCGATCTTTGAATATCTTGCGGGTACTAAGTGGAAAATCGTGGGGAGCGGATCGTGCAGTGTTATTGCGACTTTATCGGGCACTCATCCGTTCCAAATTAGACTATGGTAGTATCGTTTATGGCTCAGCACGACCATCTGTGCTGAAGAGATTAGACACAGTCCATAACTGTGGCATACGTATAGCTGTTGGGGCATTTCCAACGAGCCGAGTTATAAGCCTGTATGCTGAGTCTGCAGAACCTCCTCTGCAGTACAGGCGCAACATGTTATTAGCCAATTATGGCTGTGGACTTAATTGCATGCCCACACATCCATCGTTTACGCCGTTCTTTAATACCTTCATGGACGTGCGTTATAGGAACACTACTATTAAACCAAAGCCACCTGGTTTTCGTTTCCGGGAGCTCCTTAGACATCTTGATACTGACATGCCAAAGATGTATCCTAGGGGGGAGAGGACATACCCTCCTTGGTTGTGCAGAGCGTCCCCGGTTGATCTGGGCATGACTAAATATGATAAATCTACCATGTCTATGTCTAGTATCCGCACATGTTTTTTAGAATTTTTATCGCGATATGAGGACCATTTTGTAATTTATACTGATGGCTCCAAGTACTCAAATGGCGTTGGTTGTGCTTTCGTTTGTGGAACCGAACCCTATACATTCGGATTCCACACTAGCACTTCCATTTTTACTGCAGAGCTTTATGCAATATACCGGGCCATTTTACACGTACGTCGACGAAAGTTGGGGGACTGCTTAATCCTGAGTGATTCCCTCAGTGCACTTCAAAGCCTACGGCAGCTGTACAGCTACCACCCTATTGTGCAGAGTATACAGGATGCCCTCCACGTTTTACACGCTTCTGGTGTTAACGTGGTGTGTGCATGGATTCCTGGTCACGTAGGCTTGCGGGGGAATGAAATGGCGGATTCAGCAGCCAAGACGGCTATCATGAAGCCCAGGGTTCGAATACCATCTGTGACATCGGAAGACTTTAGGGCCGAATTGCGGAGAGCTGTGCAAACCTGCTGGCAGGAAGAGTGGTCTGCTCTCCGCAATAATAAACTTAGATCTGTCAAAGAACTTCCTATTCCCTGGGTTACCTCCTGTCGGTCATCTCGTCGCGAGGAGGTGAGTTTGGCTCGGTTACGAATTGGACACTGCATTTTTACTCATAGTTTTCTTTTTAAAAAGGAGCCTCCTCCACTATGTCCGTTTTGTAATGAAGCGTTGTCTGTACGACACGTGCTGCTAGAGTGTTTTCACCTAGCAGACCTTAGGACGTCTCTGCAGCTGCCGGTCAGCTTTGCAGAAATTCTAGCGGACGATCACGCAGTAGTGGAGAAGGTTTTTAGATTCTTTTCGAGATTAGATTTTAGGATTTAGCAAATAGAATTTATGGTTTTTGGATGAAATTTTACTTTATTTATTTATTTATTATTTTTTTTTTTCAAGGCGTATGTATTTTTTGTCTTTTTTAACATATACTGTTTTAGAATAATTTATATCTGGCTTTTGCCATGACCAGTTTCATTTAAAAAGGGCGCTGATGACCTCTGTAGTTGAGCGCCCTTATACTCATCATCACTCACTCACTCATCTACGTCGGTCGGAATTTCCAATCGCTTCGAGCCCCCGAATCGAAAGTTGTAGAAGGAAAACCGTCCTCTTCCATAGAGGATATGGAGCAGGAAACAGCTGACCACGCTGCTACATCTGCAGCAAAGAAGAGGCAGGATAAACCTGCCGAAACTAGCCCTACACCAAAGAAAAAGGGCAAATTGATTCGGCCACCCATGAAGTCGTCTTAATGTAGACTACCTTTACATCTTATATCCCATAGTTCCAATGGCTATCCTACAATGGAACATACGAGGATTAAGAGCGCATCGACCAGAATTGGAACTTTTTCTCAGTAAGCATCACCCCTTAGTGGTATGCTTACAAGAGACTAAGCTACGACCACTAGACAACTTTAAAATCAGACGCTACACACCACTGAGGTGTGATGTTGAAACAGAAGAAGGCATTCCTGCACACGGGGGTACTATGATGCTCCTCAGGGATGACATAGTTGTAGATCCGTTACAGCTACAGTCTGATTTACAATCTGTAGCTGTAAGGATTAAGCTGCCATCAATAGAATTTTGCATTTGCACTGTATATCTCCCGCCATCAGATGACCTCTCGTTAGTTGACCTTGAAGATCTGGTTTCCCAACTTTCAACACCATTTCTAATAGTTGGAGACTTTAATGCCCATCACCCACTTTGGGGCTCAAATCGGGCATGTTCGAGAGGCAACCTCATTGCAAAATTCCTGGAGAGAAATAACTTGGTTCTCCTGAACACCGGAGAGCCCACATTCCTCTCAGACGCGTTTAACACCTATTCGCACATCGATTTGGCAGTGTGTTCATCCCAGTTAGCTGTTTCATTACAGTGGAATGTCATCTCTGATTTACATTCCAGCGACCACTTTCCATGTCTTCTTAGTCTCTTAGCACAAGATGTGTCTCCCTCACGTATCCCTAGATGGCGCTTTGATCGTGCCAACTGGAATCTTTACACCCAGTTGGCTGTCTTTGAATACAACGAGCACGATTCTGTGAATGATTTAGTCGATCATCTCACAGAGAAAATTCTTTCCGCTGCAGAACAGTCTATTCCACGTTCGGCTACCCAACACGGTCGATTTCCTGTCCCATGGTGGACCAACGACTGCCGGAATGCTATTCGTGCTCGTAGACGTGCTCTAAGGGTATTCCAACGACACCCTACGCTAAGTAATCTAATTGAGTATAAGAAAGCGCGTGCAAAATCTAGGCAAATAATTAAGGATAGCAAAAAGACCTCATGGAACAAATTTGTATCATCTTTTAACAGATGTACACCCTCATCTGTTGTATGGGATAAATTAAGGCGCGTGGCCGGAAAATCAACCCACCTGCCAATCGCTGGTCTGAAAACAACTGCAGGAGTTGTTGATCCGTTTGTTGTGGCTAACACCTTCGGCTGTGCTTTCGCTCAGGTGTCTAGCTCATGCAATTATGCTCCTGAGTTTATCTCAATTAAGACTCAGGTAGAATCTCAAGGTTTCGTGTTTAGTTCCAGAAACCTTGAAGACTATAACCGCCTCTTCATCTTGGCAGAGCTAGAACACGCTCTTTCGTCATCGCGACTGACAGCACCAGGACCGGATGGAATCCACGTTCAAATGTTACAACATCTCTCACCTGAAGGTAAGGCATTCCTGCTCGAGGTCTATAACCGTGTTTGGGTTGATGCCACGTTTCCTGAAAAGTGGCGAGAAGCTACCATTATACCTATCTTGAAAGCTGGCAAGGACCGTCACCTCCCTTCTAGCTACCGCCCTATTTCCCTCACCAGTTGCGTATGCAAGGTGATGGAACGCATGATAAATGGGCGGTTGGTATGGTGGCTGGAAACGCACAACCTACTGAATAACATCCAGTGCGGTTTCCGACGACGCCGTTCAACAGTGGATCATCTTGTGTCCATGTCGACACAGATTATGAACGGATTTCTTAAGAACTGTCAAACAGTCGGAATATTTTTTGACCTCGAAAAGGCTTATGATACGTGTTGGCGGGCAGGGTTGCTACGTATTCTGCACACCTGGAATATGCGTGGACGCCTACCACTCTTCCTTCAGGAATTCCTGAAAGACCGCGTATTCCGAGTAAGGGTTGGCTCGGTTTTTTCGAACCTTTTTGTTCAAGAGAACGGTGTACCACAGGGATCGGTACTAAGTGTTACGTTGTTTGATATTGCGATTAATTCTATCTCGAAATGTGTACCTCCAGGTGTCTCGTCATGCCTATTTGTAGACGACTTTGCCGTCTACTGTACATCTCAGCGCACTCCGTTTTTAGAGCGCCGTCTTCAGACCACCTTGGACAACCTTAAGAGTTGGAGTTTAAAAAACGGCTTCCGATTTTCCGCTGAGAAAACCATCTGTGTAAACTTCTGGCGTCAGCAGAGTCGACTACCTCCAAGGCTCCGGCTAGGCGCTGATCTACTACCTTTTGCAGATGAGACGAGGTTCCTTGGATTGATATTTGATAGAAAACTTAGTTGGTCGTCGCATATAGCACAACTGAAGGCACGATGTGACCGATCTTTGAATATCTTGCGGGTACTAAGTGGAAAATCGTGGGGAGCGGATCGTGCAGTGTTATTGCGACTTTATCGGGCACTCATCCGTTCCAAATTAGACTATGGTAGTATCGTTTATGGCTCAGCACGACCATCTGTGCTGAAGAGATTAGACACAGTCCATAACTGTGGCATACGTATAGCTGTTGGGGCATTTCCAACGAGCCGAGTTATAAGCCTGTATGCTGAGTCTGCAGAACCTCCTCTGCAGTACAGGCGCAACATGTTATTAGCCAATTATGGCTGTGGACTTAATTGCATGCCCACACATCCATCGTTTACGCCGTTCTTTAATACCTTCATGGACGTGCGCTATAGGAACACTACTATTAAACCAAAGCCACCTGGTTTTCGTTTCCGGGAGCTCCTTAGACATCTTGATACTGACATGCCCAAGATGTATCCTAGGGGGGAGAGGACATACCCTCCTTGGTTGTGCAGAGCGTCCCCGGTTGATCTGGACATGACTAAATATGATAAATCTACCATGTCTATGTCTAGTATCCGCACATGTTTTTTAGAATTTTTATCGCGATATGAGGACCATTTTGTAATTTATACTGATGGCTCCAAGAACTCAAATGGCGTTGGTTGTGCTTTCGTGTGTGGAACCGAACCCTATACATTCGGTTTCCACACTAGCACTTCCATTTTTACTGCAGAGCTTTATGCAATATACCGGGCCATTTTACACGTACGCCGACGAAGGTTGGGGGACTGCTTAATCCTGAGTGATTCCCTCAGTGCACTTCAAAGCCTACGGCAGCTGTACAGCTACCACCCTATTGTGCAGCGTATACAGGATGCCCTCCACGTTTTACACGCTTCTGGTGTTAACGTGGTGTGTGCATGGATTCCTGGTCACGTAGGCTTGCGGGGGAATGAAATGGCGGATTCAGCAGCCAAGACGGCTATCATGAAGCCCAGGGTTCGAATACCATCTGTGACATCGGAAGACTTTAGGGCCCAATTGCGCAGAGCTGTGCAAACCTGCTGGCAGGAAGAGTGGTCTGCTCTCCGCAATAATAAACTTAGATCTGTCAAAGAACTTCCGATTCCCTGGGTTACCTCCTGTCGGTCATCTCGTCGCGAGGAGGTGAGTTTGGCTCGGTTACGAATTGGGCACTGCATTTTTACTCATAGTTTTCTTTTTAAAAAGGAGCCTTCTCCACTATGTCCGTTTTGTAATGAAGCGTTGTCTGTACGACACGTGCTGCTAGAGTGTTTTCACCTAGCAGACCTTAGGATGTCTCTGCAGCTGCCGGTCAGCTTTGCAGAAATATTAGCGGACGATAACGCAGTAGTGAAGAAGGTTTTTAGGTTCTTTTCGAGATTAGATTTTAGGATTTAGCAAATAGAATTTATGGTTTTTGGATGACATTTTTATTTTATTTATTTATTTATTTATTTATTTTTTTTTTTTTTTTTCAAGGCGTATGTATTTTTTGTCTTTTTAACATATACTGTTTTAGAATAATTTATATCTGGCTTTTGCCATGACCAGTTTCATTTAAAAAGGGCGCTGATGACCTCTGTAGTTGAGCGCCCTTATACTCATCATCATCATCATCATCATCATCATCATCTCACCTGAAGGTAAGGCATTCCTGCTCGAGGTCTATAACCGTGTTTGGGTTGATGCCACGTTTCCTGAAAAGTGGCGAGAAGCTACCATTATACCTATCTTGAAAGCTGGCAAGGACCGTCACCTCCCTTCTAGCTACCGCCCTATTTCCCTCACCAGTTGCGTATGCAAGGTGATGGAACGCATGATAAATGGGCGGTTGGTATGGTGGCTGGAAACACACAACCTACTGAATAACATCCAGTGCGGTTTCCGACGACGCCGTTCAACAGTGGATCATCTTGTGTCCATGTCGACACAGATTATGAACGGATTTCTTAAGAACTGTCAAACAGTCGGAATATTTTTTGACCTCGAAAAGGCTTATGATACGTGTTGGCGGGCAGGGTTGCTACGTACTCTGCACACCTGGAATATACGTGGACGCCTACCACTCTTCCTTCAGGAATTCCTGAAAGACCGCGTATTCCGAGTAAGGGTTGGCTCGGTTTTTTCGAACCTTTTTGTTCGGGAGAACGGTGTACCACAGGGGTCGGTACTAAGTGTTACGTTGTTTGCTATTGCGATTAATTCTATCTCGAAATGTGTACCTCCAGGTGTCTCGTCATGCCTATTTGTAGACGACTTTGCCGTCTACTGTACATCTCAGCGCACTCCGTTTTTAGAGCGCCGTCTTCAGACCACCTTGGACAACCTTAAGAGTTGGAGTTTAAAAAACGGCTTCCGTTTTTCCGCTGAGAAAACCATCTGTGTTAACTTCTGGCGTCAGCAGAGTCGACTACCTCCAAGGCTCCGGCTAGGCGCTGATCTACTACCTTTTGCAGATGAGGCGAGGTTCCTTGGATTGATATTTGATAGAAAACTTAGTTGGTCGTCGCATATAGCACAACTGAAAGCACGATGTGACCGATCTTTGAATATCTTGCGGGTACTAAGTGGAAAATCGTGGGGAGCGGATCGTGCAGTGTTATTGCGACTTTATCGGGCACTCATCCGTTCCAAATTAGACTATGGTAGTATCGTTTATGGCTCAGCACGACCATCTGTGCTGAAGAGATTAGACACAGTCCATAACTGTGGCATACGTATAGCTGTTGGGGCATTTCCAACGAGCCGAGTTATAAGCCTGTATGCTGAGTCTGCAGAACCTCCTCTGCAGTACAGGCGCAACATGTTATTAGCCAATTATGGCTGTGGACTTAATTGCATGCCCACACATCCATCGTTTACGCCGTTCTTTAATACCTTCATGGACGTGCGCTATAGGAACACTACTATTAAACCAAAGCCACCTGGTTTTCGTTTCCGGGAGCTCCTTAGACATCTTGATACTGACATGCCCAAGATGTATCCTAGGGGGGAGAGGACATACCCTCCTTGGTTGTGCAGAGCGTCCCCGGTTGATCTGGGCATGACTAAATATGATAAATCTACCATGTCTATGTCTAGTATCCGCACATGTTTTTTAGAATTTTTATCGCGATATGAGGACCATTTTGTAATTTATACTGATGGCTCCAAGAACTCAAATGGCGTTGGTTGTGCTTTCGTTTGTGGAACCGAACCCTATACATTCGGATTCCACACTAGCACTTCCATTTTTACTGCAGAGCTTTATGCAATATACCGGGCCATTTTACACGTACGTCGACGAAAGTTGGGGGACTGCTTAATCCTGAGTGATTCCCTCAGTGCACTTCAAAGCCTACGGCAGCTGTACAGCTAGCACCCTATTGTGCAGAGTATACAGGATGCCCTCCACGTTTTACACGCTTCTGGTGTTAACGTGGTGTGTGCATGGATTCCTGGTCACGTAGGCTTGCGGGGGAATGAAATGGCGGATTCAGCAGCCAAGACGGCTATCATGAAGCCCAGGGTTCGAATACCATCTGTGACATCGGAAGACTTTAGGGCCCAATTGCGCAGAGCTGTGCAAACCTGCTGGCAGGAAGAGTGGTCTGCTCTCCGCAATAATAAACTTAGATCTGTCAAAGAACTTCCTATTCCCTGGGTTACCTCCTGTCGGTCATCTCGTCGCGAGGAGGTGAGTTTGGCTCGGTTACGAATTGGACACTGCATTTTTACTCATAGTTTTCTTTTTAAAAAGGAGCCTCCTCCACTATGTCCGTTTTGTAATGAAGCGTTGTCTGTACGACACGTGCTGCTAGAGTGTTTTCACCTAGCAGACCTTAGGACGTCTCTGCAGCTGCCGGTCAGCTTTACAGAAATTCTAGCGGACGATCACGCAGTAGTGGAGAAGGTTTTTAGATTCTTTTCGAGATTAGATTTTAGGATTTAGCAAATAGAATTTATGGTTTTTGGATGACATTTTTATTTTATTTATTTATTTATTATTATTTGTTTTTCAAGGCGTATGTATTTTTTGTCTTTTTTAACATATAATGTTTTAGAATAATTTATATCTGGCTTTTGCCATGACCAGTTTCATTTAAAAAGGGCGCTGATGACCTCTGTAGTTGAGCGCCCTTATACTCATCATCACTCACTCACTCACCCCACACATCCATCGTTTACGCCGTTCTTTAATACCTTCATGGACGTGCGTTATAGGAACACTACTATTAAACCAAAGCCACCTGGTTTTCGTTTCCGGGAGCTCCTTAGACATCTTGATACTGACATGCCCAAGATGTATCCTAGGGGGGAGAGGACATACCCTCCTTGGTTGTGCAGAGCGTCCCCGGTTGATCTGGGCATGACTAAATATGATAAATCTACCATGTCTATGTCTAGTATCCGCACATGTTTTTTAGAATTTTTATCGCGATATGAGGACCATTTTGTAATTTATACTGATGGCTCCAAGAACTCAAATGGCGTTGGTTGTGCTTTCGTGTGTGGAACCGAACCCTATACATTCGGATTCCACACTAGCACTTCCATTTTTACTGCAGAGCTTTATGCAATATACCGGGCCATTTTACACGTACGCCGACGAAAGTTGGGGGACTGCTTAATCCTGAGTGATTCCCTCAGTGCACTTCAAAGCCTACGGCAGCTGTACAGCTACCACCCTATTGTGCAGTGTATACAGGATGCCCTCCACGTTTTACACGCTTCTGGTGTTAACGTGGTGTGTGCATGGATTCCTGGTCACGTAGGCTTGCGGGGGAATGAAATGGCGGATTCAGCAGCCAAGACGGCTATCATGAAGCCCAGGGTTCGAATACCATCTGTGACATCGGAAGACTTTAGGGCCGAATTGCGGAGAGCTGTGCAAACCTGCTGGCAGGAAGAGTGGTCTGCTCTCCGCAATAATAAACTTAGATCTGTCAAAGAACTTCCTATTCCCTGGGTTACCTCCTGTCGGTCATCTCGTCGCGAGGAGGTGAGTTTGGCTCGGTTACGAATTGGACACTGCATTTTTACTCATAGTTTTCTTTTTAAAAAGGAGCCTTCTCCACTATGTCCGTTTTGTAATGAAGCGTTGTCTGTACGACACGTGCTGCTAGAGTGTTTTCACCTAGCAGACCTTAGGACGTCTCTGCAGCTGCCGGTCAGCTTTGCAGAAATTCTAGCGGACGATCACGCAGTAGTGGAGAAGGTTTTTAGATTCTTTTCGAGATTAGATTTTAGGATTTAGCAAATAGAATTTATGGTTCTTGGATGACATTTTTATTTTATTTATTTATTTATTTATTTATTTTTTAAGGCGTATGCATTTTTTGTCTTTTTTAACATATACTGTTTTAGAATAATTTATATCTGGCTTTTGCCATGACCAGTTTCATTTAAAAAGGGCGCTGATGACCTCTGTAGTTGAGCGCCCTTATACTCATCATCACTCACCTGCATATGTTAAATTGGTTGATTAAATAAATACAACAAGGAGGTGGAGGAGAAGGGAGTAGTTCAGGGCATACTTAGACCATGGGGGAGGAAAAAATGCAGGAGAAGACTTTGTTAAATGCCGTAGCAAATTTACCTGTAGTTCTCATGAGGGATGACGCCAATGATCTCTTGATGCACTTAAGTAATACAGGCCGAGTGGAGTTCCTCAAAGGCTTTGAGCTAGCCGTTCCGTTTTATATGGTCAATTCTGCTTATCGGAGAAGAACTTCAAGATGCATATGTTATTTAAAAAGGAGAAAAAATAATTCAAGAAAATGCTGTCGCAGTCTAAATACAGATGGCAACAACAATTGATAAATGCTTATTGGAGAATGAGATGAAAATATGTGCATTATTCAAGGAGGAGTAAAGCATTTCCAGAAGATGTCATCAAAATGTAAATACAGAAGGGTTGAAGGATTGAATAAATGTAATGATACTGAGTGAGTGTGTGGTGTTTTAGAGCCCATCGACAGCAGGGCCATTTGGGCCTGTAATGATACTGTCACGTTGGTAGCCAATGCCCATAACAACTAATCCTGATCTAAACTATACAAATTTTTTTATTGACCGCTAATAGTGATTAAATATTGTATTGAATCCACAACGTATATATGTTAAATTGGATGAATAAATAAATAAAACAAGGAGGTAAAGGAGAAGGGAGTTTTTCAGGGCACAGGTAGACCATGGGGGAGGAAAAATGGCAGGAGAAGACTTTGTTAAAAGCTGTAGGAAATTTACCTGTAGTTCTCATGAGGGATGACGCCAAGGAGCTCTTGATGCAGTTAAGTAATACAGGCCGAGTGGAGTTCCTCAAAGGCTTTGAGCTAGCCGTTCCATTTTATATAGTCAATTCTGCTAATCGGAGAAGAACATCAAGATGCATATGTTATTTAAAAAGGAGAAAAAATAATTCAAGAAAATGCTGTCGCAGTCTAAGTACAGAAGGCAAGAACAATTGATAAATGCTTATTGGAGAATGAGATGAAAATATGTGCATTATTCAAGGAGGAGTAAAGCATTTCCAGAAGATGTCATCAAAATGTAAATACAGAAGGGTTGAACGATTGAATAAATGTAATGATACTGTCACGTTGGTAGCCAATGCCCATAGCAACTAATCCTGATCTAAACTATACAAATTTTATTATTGACCGCTAATAATGATTAAATATTGTATTGAATCCACAACATGTATATGTTAAATTGGATGAATAAATAAATAAAACAAGGATGTGGAGGAGAACGGAGGGCACAGGTACACCATGGGGGAGGAAAAAAGGCAGGAGAAGACTTTGTTAAATGCCGTAGCAAATTTACCTGCAGTTCTCATGAGGGATGACGGCAAAGATCTCTTGATGCAGTTAAGTAATGCAGGCCGAGTGGAGTTCCTCAAAGGCTTTGAGCTAGCGGTTCTGTTTTTTATAGTCAATTCTGCTTATCGGAGAAGAACATCAAGATGCATATGTTATTTAAAAAGGTGTAAAATAATTCAAGAAAATGCTGATGCAGTCTAAGTACAGAAGGCAAGAACAATTGATAAATGTAATAAAAGCCTCACATTGGACAGCAATGCCCATAACAATTAATCATCAACTAAACTATACAAATTTAATTGTTGAACATAAATAGTCATTAAAATGTTACATAATTATAATTCTAAATTAATGCATTTGTTCTAGTCATCCTGCAATACAGAAACAAGGAGGTGCAGGAGAAGTTCTTCAGGGCAAAGGTTGTCCATGGGGGAAGAAAAAAGTCAGGAGAGGGCTTTGTTAAATGCCCTAGCAAATTTACCTGTAGTTCTCACGAGGGATGACGTCAAGGATCTGTAAAGCAGTTAAGTAATACAGACCGACTAGAGTTCCTCAAAGGCTTAGAGATAGCAGTTTGCTTCGAAATGGTCGATTCTGCTCATCGGAGAGTAAGATGGAGATGCAGGAGTTGTTCCAAATTGAAGAGAAATATCTTTCTAGAAGAGGGCATCACAATCTGACCACAGAGTGCAAGAAGAAATGATAAGTGCAATGAAACCCACACATTGGAACCCACGGCCAATAACACTAATAATGAACTACAATATACTAATTTATTTTTTGGATGGAAACAATAATTAAAATTTTATGTAATTACAATTAAAAGGTTAACACATTGTGCTCTTCATCTTGTGAAATAAAAACAAGGATGTGGAGGATAAGGAGTTCAATGAAGAAGTTGTCTATGGATGAGGAGAAACAGAAGAAGAATGCTTTGATTAACATTGTAGGAAATTTACTGGTAGTTTTTATGAGGGATAATACCAAAGATCCGTTAGTGCATTTAAGAAATGCATACCGAGTGGAGCCTCCCCAAAGCCTTAAAAATATGAGATCCCTTGAAAATTGGTAATTCTACTTATTGGAGAATGAGATCAAGATGTGGGCATTATTCAAGGAGGAGTAAATGTTCTTCCAGAAGACGTCATCGAAATGCATATACAGAAGGTTCGACGGATTGAATAAATGTAATGACACTGACACGTTGGTAGCTAATGCCCATAACAACTAATCCTGATCTAAACTATACAAATTTTATTATTGAATGCTAATAATGATTAAATGCTGTGTAGTGACAGTTGTAAATTAAAGCATTTATGCTTGTCATCCTGTAATATAGGAACAAGGAGGTGGAGGGGAAAGAGCTTTTCATGGTTCAGGTTTTTTGTGGAGGAGGAAGAAAGGAAAAACAAGACTTTGTTAAATGCTGTATCGAATTTACCTGTAGTTCCTACAAGGGATAACACCACAGATCTGTTGATGCAGTTAAGTAATACAGACCATGTGGAGTTCCTCAAAGGCTTAGAGGTAGCTGTTTCCTTGTAAATGGTCAATTCTGCTGATCGGAGAAGAAGATCGAGTTGCTTATGTTTTTTAAAAAGGAGAAGAAGTAATTCAAGAATATGTTGTTGCAATCTAAGTACACAGCGCAAGAATGATTCATAATAAATAATAAAACCCATACGTTGGAAACCATTGCCCATAACAACTAATCATCAAACAAACTATATAAATTTAATTATTGAATGGAAATAAGCTTAAAATACATACCATAATTGCAGTTGAATATTAAAGCATATGTGATCATCAACTTGTAATAGAGAAACAAGGAGGTGGAGGAGAAAGGAGTTGTTCAAGGCAAAGTTTGTCCATGGGGTAGGAGAAAAGGCAAAAGAAGCCTTTGTTATATGCCGTAGAAAATTTACCCGTAGTTCTCACGAGGGATAACAGCAAAGATCTGTTGATGGAGTTAAGTAATACAGACCAAGTGGAGTTCCTCAAAGACTTAGAAGTTGCGGATCTGTTGAAAATGGTCAATTCTACTTATCGGAGGATAAAATGAGGATGCAGGAGTTGTTTAAAAAGGGGGAGAAGAGGTTTTTCTAGAAGACAGTATGTCAATCTAAGCATAGAAGGCAAGAAGTATTGATAAGTGTAGTGAAACCCACAGGTTGGAAACCAAAGTGTATAACACTAATCTTGAACTAAAGCACACAAATTTATTTATGGTACGCAAATAATCATTAAGGTTTTATGTAATTGCACTTGTAAATTATACACGTTTGTGCTAGATATCCTGTAAAATAGATACACTAAAATTTAAAAAATAAAGATGTTCCAATACTTTACAGTGAGGTACTTTTTGTGTAGATTGTAGTACCAGATTAACTCGCCACATTGTAGAACAGGTCTGAGAAACATTGCTCCAAGTAAGCAACTAAGTTGTTCCTCATGTTCTTAACTGCAGTTGGATACATACACATGCATTAGTTGCAACCGGTTTTCTTTAGGTTTTCTGCCCTAATGATCTTGAAGGGAGTAAAATAAAATTGAGTTTTTATTTACAGATGCTGTTTAACTGGTGTGGTTATCAGTGCTCCATTCCTTATTGGTTGTAAAATCTGCTTATAGTTTTGCTCAGGGGAATCTTTATCTCGTTTGAGTTTCCTTTACATGATCAAAATCTACCACACAGCTACTGGCTTTACTTTTGATCTTAATGACATAATGTTAATGATTTTATGTCCAAAAAATTCCAACACCCTTCACTAGTCGTAAAAACCACTTGTAGTCGGTTTATTGACAATCATCACTTAATCAAGGGACTAGTTTCAACGGCCATTGCCTCCATTTTCAACCTCTCTCCAACTAGCATCCTCTCTCTGGCGGTGGAACTATGAACTTCTTTGTCAAATTATCTACTGGTGGGATTTCAAAGTTCATTACTCAGTACTTATTTTTTCATTGAATATGTTCTCCCATGTTCTCAGTATATTTGGTTTATCACTACTTTTAATAATTTTGGATTTGGATCACTGTCATGATTTTCTTTCCAAAAATGAAATGCTACTGCTGACTTATCTTCTTGTTTCATTTTGATGTTTCTAAATTCCTCTTTGACTCTGGATTTTAGATTTCTTTTTGTTTGACCTATGTAGCATTTTTCACAATCTTTACAATTTATTTGGTATTTTCCGGATTTGTTAACTGATGGGATTTCATGTTTTTGTTTTTGAATTTAGCAATTTTAAAACTGAGTGTCCATTAGTAGATGCTAAGGTTATATTTTGACCCTTAAAGATTTTTTTAAATTTATTAAATGTTTTTGGGTGATATGTGAATGAACTGAATATGCTGTTGCTTTCTTTTTCTTTTGTAAATGTGGTTAGAAATAATGAAGTCTTACACACAGACCAGCCAACATACCCATGGATAAAGGAGAATTTTCAAAGAACAAAAAGCCATACTAGACATAGCAGAAGAAAATGGATACACCAAAGTCTGGTGTTCAATAAAATTAGAAAGGCTAAAGAAAATCATTAAGGAAGCAACTACATTTACAAAAGAAAAGGAAAGCAACAGCATATTCAGCTCATTCACATATCACCCAAAAACATTTAATAAATTTAAAAAGATTTTTAAGGAACAAAATATAATATTGGCACCTACTAATGGACACTCAGTTTTAAAATTGTTAAATTCCAAAACAAAAGATGAAATCCCATCAGTTAACAGATCCGGAATATATCAAATAAGTTGTAAACATTGTGGAAAATGCTACATAGGTCAAACTAAATGAAATCTAAAAACCAGAGTCAAAGAGCACTTTAGAAACATCAGATTGAAACGAGAAGAAAAGTCAACAGTAGCATTTCATTTTTGGAACGAAATCATGACATTGATCAAAATCCAAAATTATTAAAATTAGTGGTAAACCAAAATAAACTGAGAACATTTGAGAAAATATATGGAAAAATAAGGACTGCATAATGAACTTTGAAATCCCACCAGTAGATAATTTGACAAAGAAGTTCATAGTTCCACCACCAGAGAGAGAAGAAATGAAATGAAATGTGTAGTGTTTAACACCCGCTTTTACTACATACGGCATCGCAGGCGATGACACTGATGATACATGAGATGAAGATGAAGCACCGGTGGAATGAAATGGCGGGGGAAACCGGAGGTCCCGGAGAAAACCCGCCCCAGCGCCACGTTGTCCACCACAAATCTCACTTTGCTGTCACCTGGTATCGAACCCGAGCCGCCTTGGTGAGAGCCAAGCAGTCTAAGCACGGAGCCACAGTGCGGCCAGAGAGAGAAGAGCAGACAACAACAGATGCTAGTTGGAGAGAGTTTGAAAATGGAGGCAATGGCCTTTGAAACTAGTGCCTCAGTAATATAAAAAAGTAAGTGACAGGTGTCAATAAACTAACTAAAAATATTAAATTATAGATAAGTCATATTTTTTTACACATCAGCTTCACTTACGTAAGTGAAGCTGATGTGTAAAAAATACGACTCAACTATAATTTAATAATTGTTTCACTTCCCTGTGGTATTCCAATACAATTAAATTTCAACTGCAAATAGTTTTTATGATTAATTTTGACGTCACTGTTACTAAATTCCTTCAAACAAACGTGCCCTTCACTAGGTTTGAAGCTGTGACACTTGGTGAGTACTCTTTTCCAAGTCTGTTGTACAATGTGTTATTGATTTTCATTGAAGCAAATTGTTTTATTGGGTTCAATCACGACACATTCTGGTCCAGATATAATTACATAAACTCCATGAAACAAAATCACATTATAGCATTTCTCGGTACACAATGTTTTTGTATATCTTCTGGACTCTTCACAGGACTGAATGCCCCATGCCCCATGAGTAAATTCTGGTTTAGGAAGGGAGGGTAAGTTTCTTAAATATTTACCCTTGTGCCTGTTAATAGTCATAGCAGATGCTAGCTGTAATGGGAACTGTAACCTCGACAAAGGAAGCCATGTTCGGCTCAGTAAAATTAATTTTTATTTTTGGCATGAATATATTTCCCTTTCCAGTTCCAATTATAACTTGCAGCCTTACAGAACTTTACATTAAGATACACAGGAACATGTGAAATCAATTTTCCGGCCCCAAGGTTATGTTTGCAATGAGCATAACCGTAGCACCAGCTTTCAGAATGCGTTTGTTTCTTGGCATGCCTGAGGGCGTTTGATAGGCAAAGTATGTTTTTGGGATTACAATTTTTCTTTATAGTTTAGTTCCCACCTAGGTATTGCCAACAGCAAAAGCATGCATTTGCTGAAGCCACCAACACTGCGTAACCAAACTAACGATATTGTAATGCGTAAGGAAGCTGGCCAGACTAGAGTGGATCAATCATAATACTGATTCTTATAGTGCTTATTTAAAACAATGTTTTCTAAAATTAAAACTTGAGATATCGAAATTTATCTATATTGGAACACCACAGTGAAGCAAAATAATTATTAAATTCTAGATGAGTTGTATTTATTACACATCAGCTTCACTTACATACCTATATTGAGGACATGTTTCACGAACCATCGTTTGCATCATCGGCTCTAATGTGACTAAAGCTTGATCCAGTGGTGTGGGTACCTCTTGAGTTGCTACTGCCCTTGTTGATTTTGTGATGAATTTAAATATGGGGTTGTCTTCTGGTGGAATTTCAAAGTTCATTAGTTGCTTTTTATGTTTTTCTATGTATATTCTCTCCCATATGAGAGTTCACTATGTTTTTGTACGTATTTCATTAATTTGGTGCTATCTTCAATTTCATGATTTTCAGTCCAGAAATGAGCTGCTATGGTGGACTTATCAATATTTTTGTATCTTAAGTGCCTAAAATGTTCTTTCTTTCTAGTGCCTATGTTTCTTTTTGTCCTCCCAATGTAAATTTTTTCACAGTCTTTACACTTAATCTTGTAAATGCCTGACTTTTCCTCTGGTTTTATCTTATCAGTATTATTACTGTTAAGTAGGTTTTTAATGTTGTAATTGTTTTTTGATGCCAATGTTATATGGGAGAGAATATACATAGAAAAACATAAACAGCAGCTAATGAACTTTGAAATCCCACCAGAAGACAACCCCACATTTAAATTCATCAAAAAATCAACAGATGGCAGTAGCAACTCCAGAACTACCCACACCACTGGATCAAGCTTTAGTCGCATTAGAGCCGATGATGGAAACGATGGTTTGTGAAACATGTCCTCAATATAGGTACGTAAGTGAAGCTGATGTGTAAAAAATACAACTCATCTATAATTTAATAAAACTTGAGAGTTTTTTGGCAAATGTAATTTCTTTAACATATCTAATAAAAAATTGGCACTTAACCTTAGTGATCCTTTTAAGGGTTATAGTTAAAATTTCATAGGTTTCTTTTTTTCAGTTTTTCATTCTTTATAAAATGATGATAATAAATGGAACAAGAATAACCAAAAGAATGTGTGTTGGTAACATTTTGCTGTCTCGCCATAGTTTAGAACTCTATAGTTGGCAACAGCTTGTTAGTTATGTTATTGCTTGTAGCACACAACAGCCAAACAACTGCAGGATGACCAACATTAATTTCACACACACGCACGCACACACCCACACACACACATGCACACACATTCGTACTTCCAGATTCTACAGAGAGAGGATTAGTCCTTGCCAAAAGAAATCCCATCCTCTAGTTGGGAATCGAACTCTGGGCTTCTAGGTATGGAAGCTAACATGTTTTATAAATACATAAGTACCTCAGAGTATAAAACTGAAAGAAGTGTAGAGACAGTGAAGCACAACTTAGCACAAAAGTGAATCGAGAAGATATTGACACACTACTTCACTCACTGCTTGGGTCGAGTTCCAGCTGATGATAAGAGCAAAAGCTCTTGAAACATATCCTGTAAAAATACAGTGTGAGTGAAGCAGTGTGTCAGTATCTTCTCGATTCACTTTCATACATAAGTACCTCCCATAATTAGGAAGGTGTATATTGCATTATTGTCTGAAATAGTTTCTATGCAGACTTTAACGAGTTTATCTTGGAAAAAATTTTGTGGAGTGAATCGTTTCAGAGGTGTTCTTTGTTACTTGACTGAATCTTCCAATACTTACACCACTTTTGTCAAATGGAAAGTTATTATTTATTTTATTTTTCTCTTGGCCAAACAAAGAGAATGGAATATCTAAGTCAACACATGATGGACAGCTTTAAAGCGTAATGTATTTACTAGTCTTTTGCACCTACAGGTAAATTGTAAAGTGTCTGGATTATCATTAAATAGACAGAGGAATAAGCGTTTGTAAAAATAGTTTGTATAAGAGTGGAGAAGGTCACGTGAGTGCAAAACATCAGATCTTTTTAAAATTCTAGAACATAATGTGAATTGTACATTAAAAGCTCATCCGGATTAATAAGAAATAGCTAGAATAAATAGTAAGTTGTAATTATTAATTTATAGATGAGTCATATTTATTACACATCTGCTTCACTTTCGTACCTATTTTGAGGACATGTTTCGCAAATCATTGTTTGCATCTTCGGCTCTTATGCGACTAAAGCTTGATCCAGCGGTGTGGGTAATTCTGGACTTGTTGCTGCCATCTGTTGATTTAGTGATGAACTTAAATGTGGGATTCTCTTCTGGCGGGATTTCAAAGTTCATTAGTTGGTTTTTATGTTTTTCTATGTATATTCTCTCCCATATGAGAGTTCACTATGTTTTTGTAAGAATTTTAGTAATTCGGTGCTATCTTCAATTTCATGATTTTCAGACCAGAAATGAGCTGCTATTGCGGACTTATCAATATTTTTGTATCTTAAGTGCCTGAAGTGTTCTTTCTTTCCAGTGCCTATGTTTCTTTTTGTCTTCCCTATGTAATTTTTTTCACAGTCTTTACACTTAATCTTATAAATGCCTGACTTTTCCTCTGGTTTTATCTTATCAGTATTATTACTGTTAAGTAGGTTTTTAATGCTGTAATTGTTTTTTGGTGCCAATGTTATATCGTATTTCTTGAATTTTTTTGGAACTTTTTTTGTGTCCCAGGGGTGGTAAGTAAATTTAGCAAATCTAATTAAATTAATTGGGAGTCGATTAGTGACACAAAACAACACTTACTTTTAAATTTTCCCGGAACCGGTTTCTGAGGCCTTCCCTCTATCTTCAGCCGGACATCAACTTTTTCTCATTGGTGTAGCTGGCAATATTTTGTCATCGGTCTCCTCTGGTGGCGGTTCGAGGAACTTGCTGAACAAATCTTTCTAGGGGATGTCGAAATTGAATACTTTGTTCCTATTTTTTGAAATAAAGATTTGTTCCCATGTGGACAGTTCTTCTTTTCCTGTTGTATGTTTTAGTAATTTTGGTTCTGGATTTATGTTGTGGTTTTTTTCCCAAAAATGTGTCTCAACTGCTGATTTTTCTAATTGTTTACAGTTTATGTTCCTAAAGTGTTCCTTTGCTCTTGTTTCTAAATTTCTTTTGGTTTTTCCAATATAAATTTGACTACAGTCACAGCATTCAATTTGATATATACCAGATTTTTTGTTAGATGGAATGGCATCTTTGATGTTTGAGCAAATTAGGTTTTTTAAGGAGTAATGGTTCACTGGGGCTAGTTGAATGTTTTGTTTTTTGAAGACTTTTTTGAATTTATCATAGGCCCATGGATGGTAAGTGAATTTTTTGAAGATCATTTTAGTTTCTGTAGCTGAGAGGGTTGTGGTTTCCTTTAGTAGTTTCTTCTTTTTTGCTAAGTTCACTTTTTTGTCTACTAGTGATTTGGGAAAGTCATTTTTCTGTGCTATTTCAATAATTTTGTTGTATTCTATTTTGTATTCTTCTGCTGTGAGAGGGATGTTGACCAGTCTGTGTGCTAAACTATTAAAGATTGCCTGTTTGTGGGATCTTGGATTGTAGCCATTAGCTTTTATGTAGTTGTCTGTCTGTGTTGGTTTTCTGTAAATGCCAAAGTTTATTCTATTTTATTTCTGATTATTTTTAGATCTAAAAATGGTAAATACTCGTCTTTTTCAACTTCTACAGTGAACTTCAACACTTCCATGAAAGGATTTAGCAAATCTAATTTCTTTTTTTATTGGCGTGAGAGCTGTGATCTGTTTTAATCTTTTTTTGAAGTTTGAATGATTTTAGTTTTTTATTTACAAGGCTTTTTCCATATCAATTTTTAATTGCAGTTTTTAAGATTTGACAGCATTCTTTTTTATATTCTTGCTGGCTGAGGGGTAGGTTTACTAATCTGTGTGTGAGACTGTTGATGGTGGCATGTTTGTGTGGAACTGGGTTGACACTATTTGCTTTGATGTAATTATCTGTGTGTGTTGCTTTTCTATGAATACCAAATTCTAGTTTTTCATTGCATTTTGTGATTTTAAGGTCCAAGAAAAGGTAGAGTACAGTCCTCTTCAGTTTCTACTGTGAAATGTATGCTGGGTTCTTGCAGGTTGAGTAGTTTCAAAGTATCATCTAGTCGCATAAGAGCCGTAGATGCAAACGATGATTTGCGAAACATGTCCTCAAAATAGGTATGAAAGTGAAGCAGATGTGTAATAAATACGACTCATCTAAAAATTAATATCATCTATTTGTTTGTAGGGCACTATTGCAAAGTTGTCTTCTACGTATCTGTACCATGTTTTAAAAATATGAGGGAAGGCTTTAGTTATATGTGTTTCGAAAAAGCTCATGTATAAATTGGCCAAAAATGGTGATAGCGGGCTTCCCATAGCTAGTCCTGAAATTGGTTTATAATATTTTCCATCTTTGTTATTTGTTTATAATATTTTTACAGTTAAATCTCGATATAGTAAGTTGTAAGTTGGTTCAAATTCCGGCTATGGCATTGAATTTTTTAGTCTGGCTCTACCCTTTCATAGTGCGGCCTACACACGGCTTGTGTGAAAGAACAATTAATTTCCATTAATTAACAATACATTACAATACAATGTTTATTAGCCACTGGAATTCATACAGAATTATAGGCATTGTCAATATAGAGTATTTAACAATATTTACAATTCATGTATTAGGTATTTACAATCTAAAGTTTACAGATAATTTATACAAATTACTATACATACTTGAAAAACATTAAGCTACTTAAGTATAATAACAGATCAACTCAGTTATGAATTAGTATAATTTTGAGCTTCATTTTGTCATAGTCCTTACACAATGCAGACATGACTCTAGTATTTCACTTAATTTTAATGCTTAGGTCAGCTAAAATTCTTCATTGATGAGTCTTCCAATCTCGGACACATGAAACAAGAATAGAAATAGAATACATTAGTATAATTATGCACAACAAACTGATTAATTTATGCTTTACCTGATTTCTATTCTAAGTATTCATTTACTGAGTAAAACTGATTTTTTTTTTTAAAGAAATTGTTTAGCTCTGCCTTACACTTATTTATAGAGCGTATGCTTTTTATTTGATTTGGCAAGTGGTTGTAAAGCTTAAACCCATGTATTTGACTGAAGTCTCAAATAGTGTTGTTTTATTAACATAGGTGTGTAATTTGTCTTTATTACGTATGCTATGGGTGTGTATTTTACCATTCTTGACATAGTTCGCAGTATTAGTCTTCATGTAAATCAATAACTGTTTCATATATAAACTTGGTTGGGTCAAGATATTCAAGTCTCTGAAATGATTTCTGCAGCTTTCCATTTTTGGAATACCAACCATAATCCTTAATGCTTTCTTTTGTAGCTTAAATATCATCTTACTATTTGTACCATTTCCTCATAATGGTAGTCCATATGAGAGTAGTGAATGAAAGTCAGCAAAGTAACAGGTTCTGAGTGCAGTAAATTCTACTCAAGGCTTCAGATGATGTAAAACAAAACACACACGGCTCAGCTTCTCTGCTAACTTTTCTATATGTTTGTCCCAACTTAAATTTTTGTCTACCCATAGTCCTAAGAATTTAGTTTGCTGTTCAAAATTTATCAATCTGGAGCCAATTCTGATGCAAGGGTTTTCCATTTTCCTACAAGCCCTATGCTGAAAATTTAGTGCTATTGTTTTTTCTTCATTTACAAGCAACTTATTGACTAAACTAATTTAATACATTTACTATAGCTGGTGTTATATTTTGCTGAAGGCTATCATCATCCTTTCCTGCAATGAAAATACTTGTATCATCTGTATCAATAATGGTATAATATGTATCAATGTATAATATGTATCAATAATGGTTCAGAGTGTAACCTTTCATTGAGTTACTTATATGACACACATTTAGCTGTGTGTCATAGCCTGAGAGGTTTGTACTATATAGAGACCATCAATTGCCATTTTGATCAGAAAGTATATTGCTTAGTCCTACCAAAAAAAGTAAGCCATTTATTTAAAAAAAAAAAAAACTGCTGTGCACATTAAGCAAATCATACTTCACAGTCAGGTATCCACGGAAAATTTTGTCATTTAGGAAGATATTGTGTATTAAATTCTACTTTTAGAGCTACATGTTGTCTTTTTCAGCATTCATTACTGTGCTTGTATAAGTCATTAAAGCATTTACAAATTCAAGACTAATATTCTTGTGTTGTAAAGACAAAGTCAAGCTTAAGACAATTTCAAATGAGTGATACAGTTTTTATGTACTTAATATTTTTCTTAGTTACTGAACAGTAACCTTTGTTGCAATCATAATAATTTATTCTGCACTTGTGAGTGATAATGCAACCGAAGATTAAAAGCATATAAAATAGTATTATTTATTTAATTTATACCGCCAGTTGTTTACACTGTCTCATGCAACAATTTGTAAAGTTTTTACTATATTATTAATGTCATATAAATCACAAATGGAGATACAGTGCTATTTTTTTGTACATAGTTGTTGGTATCTTCATTGAAAATTTATATATCTCTAGTGGTGGTTTATTGTTCTTTTTTCATTACATTTTCATTATACTTTTCTACCAGAGTATTTTTAAATATTGTTACTGTGTACAAATAAATTGCAGTACACATACTTTTGTGGTATCCTTTCCTGTTTTCCTCTATCTACAGAATGCATTAATTTAGTGTGAAGTAACCTTTACTGTAGTCGTTAGAGTAAGAAACTCTGGAGTTGCAACTTGCATAATCTCAACAGTATTTTGAGTGATCTCATCATCTCATCTGTTTATTAAAGACATAATTATTATTATTATTATTAATATTATTATTATTATTATTATTATTATTATTATTATTATTATTATTATTATTATTATTATTATTATTATTATTATTATTATTATTATTATTATTATTATTATTATTATTATTATTATTATTATTATTATTATTATTATTATTATTATTATTATTATTATTATTATTATTATTATTATTATTATTATTATTATTATTATTATTATTATTATTATTATTATTATTATTATTATTATTATTATTATTATTATTATTATTATTATTATTATTATTATTATTATTATTATTATTATTATTATTATTATTATTATTATTATTATTATTATTATTATTATTATTATTATTATTATTATTATTATTATTATTATTATTATTATTATTATTATTATTATTATTATTATTATTATTATTATTATTATTATTATTATTATTATTATTATTATTATTATTATTATTATTATTATTATTATTATTATTATTATTATTATTATTATTATTATTATTATTATTATTATTATTATTATTATTATTATTATTATTATTATTATTATTATTATTATTATTATTATTATTATTATTATTATTATTATTATTATTATTATTATCATCATCATCATTATCATCATCATCATCATCATCATTATTATTGTTGTTGTTTAACAAAAATATTCAGGCAACCAAATGGTGAAATTTTCTCAAAAAATCAATTTTTTGATTTTGTTGAATTTACTATCTTTATATCGTATTAATTCATATCACAACTTCATTTCTTGTGATACGGGCATAATTTGACCATGACGTCATATTTTAAAGAGCTTGGCGTTGGTGGGCATGTCCACCACTTTGCCTGAGTTTTCAAATTAGTTTTTCGTGCATTCGAATTTAGCGGACTTTCTTATTTAGATACTACAGAGAGTTATGTTGGCTATTCTGTAGAACACTTATTTACTGTTGGCACTTATGTTGGTCCTTCTGTAAAACAGATGAAAGGAGAAAATTTTTGAAACTTGCATACAAAGACAGAGTTATTAATCATGTGGTCGTATGTTTTCATAGTGAATTGCTTTTTCTGTTGAGAAATACAAGAGTTAACCTTTAATTAGTGAATTTACTCGAGTTTATGTGTATGTATACAACAGTGCAACAAGGTTGTGTGAGTTTAGTGAGCAGTAATTTATTTTCAAGTTGCCTGGCAGGACTCAGCAACTACTGTTGGTTTATAGGTATATTACTGATTCTATTCACTGTAAATATGAATCGAATAAGTGATGGTAGGTGTAAGAAGAAAAGACCTAGTAAAGCAGTAAATAGAATGATAAAAGCCAACCAACAAGGAAGTAAGCCACATAAAGATAACAGTTGTGTCATGGGGGACCCATCATCTTCACTTGAAGAGGAACAAACTGATAAATCATCCACCCACAAAAAGCTAGCATTGTTTAATGACATAGTACAAAACCATAATATGAGCAGAGACGATGTTACTGAAAGCAATTGCTATATGATAGTTGATAACAGCATATGGAAGGACATTTACAAAGGGGCAAAGTGTGGCATGGAGTTCCCCTATGTAAATTTCAAGGACACTAAGGGACATTTCAAAAGTGCAAGACGCCAGCTTCATATCTCCAAATCTTCAAAGGAAGCAAAGGGCCAAACGTATGGAGTAGTGGAGTTTTAACCATCACATTTATTGGTAACATACTCTACATATTTCTGAAATCTTTAAAAGCAGTTTTCTCAAGTACATTTTTTTCATGGTTTTGCTCCACCAAAAATGCTCCACACGATGCTTTCTCATCCAATCTTAATTAAATTTTGTTTAGTTATAAAGATACTGTGTACAAGAAGGACTACGAGGGCTTTTTGATTTGTATGGGATAATTTGGCTCTTAGATAAAATCTCGTGTGATTTTTGTTTTTACAAATGTTGAAGAATGATGTATATATACCAAAGTATTTTTATCACATGAAATCCTCAAATTATTTGAAAACTTCTTTCACAGAGGTGAATACTAATATGTTTTACATCTAACATAAAAATACACGCAAAAAATTGCGAAACTTCATCGCGTGGAGCATTTTAACGTTAATTAATGTTATTTAATTAATAATTAATTTCTTAACAATGGTTATAAGCTACATTCGTTAAATTTGAGTTTAGCATGTACAGGTGGTCCTTATAAACTTTAAAATTTTCATGATTGCTGAACATATATGGATTTTAGAATTTCACCATTTGGTTGCCTTAAAGCTGTAATATTTAGTTGAAGTCGTAATTATTAATACATTATAGTGGGTAAAAGTGCAAGTTTATAATTGGCTTCTTGCGATTTTTTTTTTTTTTTTTCTCGTGAACTTAGTTTGCCAACTTCTTTCGAAGTCACATCTCGCGTACTCAAGAAGTTTACGCACAGTTCCTCCGTATAAATAGTGTATTATGTTTGCCCACCTCGGTAAATGGGAGGGTATCTACCCTCAAGTTCAAGAGGTCACGAGTTCGAATCTCGCTCAGGGTGAATTATCTGGCTTTCCCTTATCCTGAAAGACGAATGGTAACCATGGTAACTAAGCTTTATGGACCCTGGTCACATTTGAGCAACAGTTTACTCATTTCATTATCGCCCAATATGACTTAACGTAGTACGGCATAAATTTAAAAAAAATAGGATTAATTGCAGGGTGTAGGGAGCGGATGTATCATAGTTCGGTCAAAATAGAAGCTCACTGCATTACCGACGGAATCGTTCACTAAAAGCGCCCTATGTGTCATCAACCCTTATCAGAGAGTTTACGACCGGGAAGTCATCTGTGCTTTTGACTCTGCTCCCACGTATCGATTATGAGGTATGGCAATTTTACAGCGCTATCTGTGAAATGCGGTAAATACTAGTCTGACGCAATCAGTACCTTGCAGTTGACAAGAGACCTCTATGGACCTCGGCAAGAAGTAATTCAAAGTTTGGTGTTTTTTGAAGGGCAGGGTGCGCGCGTCGCGACGGCGGCGCTGCGACATAGAAAACAAGATGACGACTCCCGGATTTTAGGGAATGGGAAAGCAGTAGCTCGATTTTTCTTTTGTAATATTTGCTCTTTCTGGTTAACCTTGGATGCTATTACCTTAGTATTGCGATGCGTACTTTCTTAATGGTGCATCGTCATTGTTGAGGTCACTGTGTTTACTTATCACCCGCGCCTTTGAATTGGGTTCAACAAGCGTTAATTAAAGAGCTGAAAATAGGCTGTCTGTAGCGCTTCAAATGGACGTTGTAAATAGGAACTGAAATCGTTGCCAATACGTAAAATGATGAAATAATCTTTTAAATTGAGTGCAGCGCACTTGTTTTGAAGAGCTCTCAGTAAAACTTGTGAAGAAAATGAGCGCAGCTGGAGAGACTAGCTTGATTGCTACTATAATTCCGGAGGTTTGCTTTCCTCCAAACGTCGAGAGCAATGGTGGTATAGTAAAATCACCGTCATCCGTCAGCGAATTTATTGTCGATGAGGAGGAGGCTTCAATATGCCCTCTCTTGACGCCCTCGCCCCCTGCAGAATTATTTGAACATCCTCTCTCTGTAATTCCAACCCCAGCAGGTATGCATTGCTTTCACATTATATCCTTTTCTTTCTAGAATAAGCTTATTGCACATTTGAAATTTAGATTTATAATTTAGTCATAAATTTAAAGACAACAGTTTTACATGATAGTCTCTCTTCAGATTTATTAAGCACATATAAATATATAACGCAGTTTTTAACCATAACAATATGTAAATGCAAAAAGAAAGTATAAAACCAAATAAGAATGAAAATATATAAATAATAAAAAATAGGGCTTTAGAATAAATGGAAATGGTGCTAAATTTTCAAGTCCAATAAGTGGTAATAGTGCTTTACTCATTCAAATATGACAATATAGCCGACCTATACATAAAAGAAAAACTACAAAATGTGAGCAATATATCAGAAACCTGTGTTTACATAAAAAAGCTAAACCTCATCTATACAGAAACTTAGGCTTATATAAAAAGCGGAACCTAACCTTACCTCTCTACCACTGATTCAGATGTCTAGGTAAGCTTAAATTCTGCTACAGCATGCACATGCAGTACCTGAGAGAAGCATTACATATTATGGTCATTCTAACTGGTTTGTGTTAATGAAGGAAAGGGACAGGGTTTGTTAATATTGCAACCAGGTTTTCAAATGAAACAAATACTTGTTAAAAAGATAATTTGGGAATATTACTGCTATTGGAAGTGCTGAAATATCAAAAATGTACTTTAAATGTAATTATATGATATAGTTACTGTTGAGTTTGTCAAACTTAAAAAACTGTACAGAAAAGGTAAACAAATATTTTAAAGCCTAGACAGAAATTTCTCTTAACTTTCTCCATTCATTATACGATTTGGTTCAATATCATTGGTCTCAGCAAACAACTTTTAGGAAGTAAAGAATTTTCTTTGTCGTAAGAGAATGAATACAACTTAACAATGCACTTTGGATATTTTAATTTATATTCCAAGAGCTCTTGTATGCATAAGAAAAGGAATTTAAGGGACAGTTGAAATATTGAAATTCTTTATTTTTTGTATCTTTTCTTTTATTGTGGTATGCTTAGTAGTTTATTTTTATTTATTTTAGTGCCAAGCTATTACATAAATTGCATCTACTGGAATTGACTCTATTATGTGTTTCAAATGGGAAGAGTTCTCGCTTTTAGGGAATCGATGCGTTGGAGCTTCCAGCATTGCCACCTTGTTATCCCCACTCTTTTTATATTTCCCTCTCTCTCGCACACTTGCGAGTGTTCGTGGCGCTAGACGTAAGGGAATGCAAACTGAATTTTCCAAAGTTTTGTAATGATACAGTTGTTGAAATCACAATTGCAACATGAATATTCGTATATTATGCAAATGTTTTAAATATTTAGTTTAAAGTTCATTATTGTTTATGAATTATTTTTTCTAATCCAACAGAAACACCAGTGGTGCATCCATATAGCTGTGACTATTGCTTATGTTAAGAGATAATTTGTTATTGTCTTCAACGTCTGAGTACTGCAAATTTATGATGATAGGTTCCAAAATCTTGTTACGTGCTCTTTCTTTCCTAAACTCATCTTCTTGTAGTTTATCTGATGTCTCACGCAGTTTTCCTAGCCTTGTTGTGTTCCTTGTCAATTTCTTCGTGAATAAGTCGTTCAACGTCAGTCAGTTTAAAAATATTATTTCTGTTTGCAACATAATTTGAGCCCACATTAATTCTATTGGATTATTCTAGCAGTAGTGAGGGATGGGGGGGGGAGGTGGATCATGTTTCATTGATCCAGCTGATACACTTTTTCACGGAAGAGTAACTGAATAATGCTGCTTTGAACTCTAGAGTAAATAGAGATTATGAACCATTCATAAACAAAGATATAATGTGACCAGACATCTCAGAAACTATTTGTGGTTGGTTTATTAATACTCGTCACTTGTGACCAGACATGTTCTGCCAGACTAGCAAGAAGTGTATTGTTTCCTCTCATCATATTTAACAAACACCTTGGCTTATTCAAAGTACATATTTCTTTCACCACGTCATCTCAAATGTTTACATTTCACTTCTGAGTCATTTCAAATATACGTTCATGCATACATGCCGACCAGTAATGATATTTATTACAGTGCTTACATCGCAATGCATTGTTATAATATAATGGTATCTACTTTATTTAATTGTATTAGGAAAACTATTTGAGCTAAAAATATTATGGATCAGCTGTGGCAAAATCTGAATTTTTGTCTTGGTGCGAATAGTATTTATTAGAGATTGATTAGTTTGCCGCTCATCACACACCACTTGGGGGGAATGCAATACGACAACACTGCAGGACTCTGATTGGTTGCTCACCTAGTAGCGCTCAAGGACAAATGCCTTCCCATTTGGAACACATAATAGTCACTTATCCAGTAGATGTCCAAAATGCTACCGATCCTTCACAACCTTTTTTCTAATACATTCTATGATATAAAAACTTTGTAGTTTGAAGGGAATAATTTGGATGGTTACCACAAACTGTTTGTAGAGTAATAACCGTGTCATTGCAGCATTTTAATTACTTGTTGCAAATCACCTACATGTTTGAGATATTCTGGTCATGTTGAGTAGCGAGGTGAACATGTCTTAAATGAATATCCAAAAGAATTCCAAATCTTATTGGTGCAAGAAGCTTTCCAAATTATCATGTGCAGAATACTTTGACTGGGCCCCTTATGGTGCATAGGGAATCAACCTCATAATTTTAAATTGAACCATCCTACTTCTCTACCACACACATATTAGATTGAGAAGGTATTGTATTCCACCAGATTTCACTGGAAATACACATTTTGACATGCCCTGAATAAAAAATATATATATATATATATAGAAAAAGGTCTGTGTGTGCCTTTGAGCAGCACCTTCCAAGGATGTGATACAAATGTCCAATCCAAAACTGACCTTTGCATGGAACATTTGACATTTTTCAATAATTTTGATGTTTCCAACAATGGTTAACGATTTTGTTTAGAATAGCACATATTTAAGATACTTTCATCATAAAATGTATATGTTGAATTTGGCTGCAATAGAGTAAAGCCCCTCTTTGTACTGAATGACTTTTGCGTAACCAAAAAACCATAAGAGATAAATCTTAATGTACAGATAATTTTGATCTCTTAAAAGCACTCAGTTCATACCAGATATCTATGTATGCTTGGGATGGATTATGTGGTAAATAAGGTCAGTGTAATGAAGGCACTAGATATTTATACATTTGTATTAAAATGGGCAGGAAGAAATATGAGAAGGATAAGCTGGAATAAGAACATGATTAATGGTTGGTTCAATTTGGAATGTGGAAGTGTGAGGAATTTGGTTAGAAGAGCTGTAATAAGATGGAGGGAAGTTAATGAAAGGGCAGAGAGGGGAAAAAAATGATGCAACTTAACCCTTTACCGCATGGTGTGCCATATATGTCACACACTATATTTTACATTATAACCTAAATAGCATGCATGTCATGACCATGTATGCTTTGTTATATTTAATACTCCATGGTAGATTGTTCTGCTCAAGCAACAACTGCCATATGTGGTGATAATTGAAGCTTTTGTTCATTTCTTTACTTGGTGTACAGGTTATGTATCAGCAGATAAATGTAGCAGTTCTGTGGTCAATTTTAGAGGTTTATAAGACTGTCAACTCTAATTAAAAAATAGTAGGACGTTTTACAGTGTATTTGGATTGTATAGCAAACGTATGCCTCAATTTCCATCTATTTATTTTAGAATAAGTTGCCAAAATAGGTATGTGCCAGATATGGCACATCATGCAGCTGATGTAACATGTACTAAATAGTCAACATGAAAAATTCAATGCCATGGCCGGGATTTGAACCACGGATCTCCTGGTTTCCGTCCAGTCACTAACCCATTGAGCTACCATGGCCAATGTGCCGTCCTGACATTAAATTCTCCATTTGACTCGTATATTTCCCCAGTAGACCACTAGGGGCTCTTGCGTTCGAGATACACTGTTTGTGGTGACTTACTATCATAAGTACTTGAGTTCCAGGCTTCATCATTTAACTCTTATTATTTTAGTTAATTGATGAAAATTAATCATTTCTTCACACTAGCCGTATATAGGCTAAGGTTTTTGAAAAATTCAATGCCATGGCCAGGATTTGAACCATGGATCTCCTGGTTTCCGTCCAGTCGCTCTCACCCTTTGAGCTGCCATGGCCAACGTGCCGTCCTGTGCATCCTGAGTTCATGAATTTTTTTCTTCTAGCCAAGCAAAGAGAATATTTCAAAATTGTCATATAGCAATCAGCTTTAAAATAATTTAGCTATCACTTTATTCACTGTATTCTCCCAATCTTTTTGCTCCTGTAATGAAATATGTAAAAAAAATTCTACAACTCTATCTCAACATAAAGTAGTTGGAATAACAAGCATTTTTAAGACTAGTTTATTGAAGAACGTGTAGAGAAAGTTATATGAATGTAACACATCAGATTGTTTCTTGAAGCAATAGTTTTATGAAAAAGTACTTTTTCAACTTTTAATACACCATTCTTGGTTTTGTCTTTCTAGAATTTGATCCATTCTGCTTTCTTTTGAAACATCTCATTTTGTTAATTTCGATAGCAAGACAAATCTATTCAATCCTTTCCCTACCTTTTCATCATCATTCCAACGCAAGCTATTTTTCAACGGGAACTGAAAATATGGTACTTATAGCTAAACAAAATGAATAATTGTGTGATGAAAGTTTATGTTTATTTAGAAGCAGATAAAAGAAGCTTTTAAAATAATAGTCTGCAGAAGACTGAGTAGAGAAATCCATGTGAATGCAGCACATGAATATTCTGGTTTCTCTTAGTAAACCAAGCAGAAGTGAGTCATCACTGGAGCCCGGAAGTTTAGCAAAAAACTTGTGAAGTTAGTTGTGCAAGAGGTATAGATTGTCAACTCATGCTGTTGGTAAACAGAGAGGAAAATGGGCCTTGAGCATCTAATGTTGTTGTTGTTGTTCACTAATAGCACTGGGGATTAGTTGATTTGCATCATTTTCCCTCTGGCTTCCCTGTAGGTTCTCACTTTTGAGACCATTACATTTGTCCAGATGATGTTTGTTCATGACAGATAGTGCACTTGGGTGTAGGTATGCAGTGTATTTTATAAAGATGTTCTGCAAGACAATCATGGCCAGTTTCCATTCTAAATAGGGCCACTGCAAAATAAGACCTGAAGCTTTCCTGGCGACGAATATGCTCACTTTCTTATCGGGCAGCCAGCCAGGTGAAAAGACAATTAGATATCGACGTGCTTCTCTCCCATCATCAGGATATTTATAAAATGTTCTAACCACAAATGAAACACTGGATATAACACCAATATAAACAAAGACAAAACACCATCAAAATTTGCATTACTGAACAAAAGACTGTTTTCATTAAATTAAATGCCAGGTCAGGAGATGGCGTGAGTATAGAAAATTGTGTCAAAGAAACGTAACTACTTAATGTGATTATCAAGCTGTATTGATCTGTGCTTCTTAAATCGACGGATTTCCATTTTTAAGGCTGGTTTCCAAGAGTAGCTGAACTGAAATCCAGCATCACGATTAAGGGTACTCCTTTCAGAGGAAATGGCCAAAGCCTCCTTAATTCTCCGCTCCCAGTAACTGTTGCATATTGCCAAGATGGTCGTCTCCTGAAAATTGGCTCTATGATTATCAAAACAGTGCTCTGCCTGCCCAGACTTCTCAGGTTGCATTAAAGAATAATATAAGAATATTATTATAATATTATAGGAATATATAATAATAGTCAAACATGAACGGAGCATTCGTTTAATGCAACCTGAGCAGTCTGGGCTGGCAGAGCATTGTTTTGATAACGACCATAGAGCCAATTTTTGGGACACAACCACTTTGGCAATATGTAACAGTTACTGGGAACGGAGAATTAAGGAGGCTTTGATGATTTCCTCTGAAAGGAGCACGCTTAGTCGTGATGCTGGATTTCAGTTCAGCTCCTCTTGGAAACCAGCCTTAAAGATGGAAATCCGTCAATTTTCTAAGCAAAGATCAATACAGCTTAGTAATCAAGTTAAGTAGTTACGTTTCTTTGACACAATTAATTTTCTATACTCACGCCATCTCCTGACCTGGCATTTAATTTACTGAAAACAGTCTTTTGTTAAGTAATGCGAATTTTGATAGTGTTTTGTCTTTGTTTATATTGGTGTTATATCCACTGTTTCATTTGTGGTTGTAACATTTTATAAATATCCTGATAATGGGAGTGATGCACACTCCCGAAACGTCGATATCTAATCGTCTTTTCACCTGGCTTATTGCCTGAGAAGAAAGTGAGCAAGGTTCACTGCAGTTTTTCTTGACAATTTTTGTAAGTCAGTTTTGTCTCCAATGTTATAATCCTTGTCTTTTAGTCTATCGTCTTCATCAAGTCTTTGCTGTCTTTTAAAATGTAGCTTAATGTTGTTTAATGTTTTATTAATTTCAATTTGTCTTACAGGTTTTATATTTTGAATTGCACCTTTTTTTGCTAGTTGGTCAGCATGTTCATTACCTAAAAGTCCAACATGGGCTGGGATCCATTGCAGGGTGACAAGATTTCTTGATTCAACAGCTTTAATTAAACTTCTTATTTCTCTCATGTTTCTTGTTTTGTTTTTATAATTTACAATCCCATCTATGGCCAATTTTGAATCTGTTAAGATAACTATGTTTTGCTTTATGTACAGTTTGTATAGGACGTTCTGCAGTGCTGCTTTTATGGCTGTTAGTTCTCCAGTTTCGTCTAGTGTTAGATACTGTGCTAAATGTTTGCAGTATACTCCTGCACCAGCATCTTGTTTGTTAATAAAGGATCCATCTGTATATATTCGGAGCCATTCTTTTTCTGGATATCTTTCATTTTCTGTGGCTATTGCTATTGCTCTCATTTCATCGGGTGAATTGTTTTGCTTATGTATTGTATATAAAAAATCATCCTTATAATGTATATCAATATATTCTGTTGGGACAAAAGTGAATCGAGAAGATATTGACACATTGCTTCACTCACACTGTTTATTCACAGGACATGTTTCAAGAGCTCTTGCTCCTATCCTCAGCTGATACTCGATTAGTGTAAGTTGTAGTGGTTTCTTCTTTCTCCGTATTGTCAATAGATGGCGTGATGTACTTGTCAAAGATGTCCGGTGGTGGAGTTTCAAAATTCATGACTCTATGACGATTTTTGTTAATGAAGATTTTTTCCATACAGAAAGGTCTATGGGGTGATTAACGTATTTTATTAGAGATGTTTCCAAATTGATGTCATGTCTAGTATTCAAAAAATGAAAAGCCTGCTGATTTTTCTGTTTCACCATTTTTAATGTTTCTTATATGTTCTTTAGTTCTGATGTTAATATTTCTTTTTGTTTTTCCTATATAAATTTTAGGGCAAGTTTCACATTTGATCTCATAGATTCCTGGTTTTTCTTTGGTAGTGATTGAATTTTTGGGAGGGCCTTTTAACAAATTTCTGATATTAAAGAAAGAAAGAAGAAACCACTACATCTTGCACTAGTCGAGTATCAGCTGATGATAGGAGCAAGAGCTCTTGAAACATGTCCTGTGAATAAACAGTGTGAGTGAAGCAATGTGTCAATATATTCTCGATTCACTTTTGTACTAATTTGTGCTTCACTGTCCCTACGCTTCTTTCAAGTTTATACTTTGATATTCTGTTGGGCTCGTTTCCTCTATTGTTATATTTGTTGCTATTATGTTCTTGTGTTTTGAGCTATTGATGTATGTTCTGAAGCTTGTTTGGGTTTTTAGATTGCTTATATTATCCGCTGTGTGATACCACTTGTGTCTATTTCTGTTAACTTGCAGTTTTTGTGCTAGGGTAATTGCCTTTAGTTCATGTTCCAGTTCTATGGCCATATTTTTTGTGCAGCTTTGTAGTATGGCAATTAGTGTAGCTTTTACAGCTCCTTTTATTATTCTTAGTGAATTGTTTTGTGAAGTTTCTATTTTCCTTTTGAGTTTCTTGTTTACTGTTGCCAACAGTTCTCCAAATAGTAGGTTAGGTTTTATGTATGTTTTATATGTGTTATTAAGGACGTCCAAAATATCGCCCCATTTTTTTCCTGCTAGGCGTTTTAAGATGTTCTTTTTGTTGATCTTATTTGTTACATTGTTTACGTGTTCTTTCATTGATACTTTCTGGTTTAATTCTATTCCTAGATATGTTGTTGTAGGACATGAAGCACTTCACACCCTACTAAAAATGTTCAATAACATTTGGCCCACCAGAAATAATATACCAACATTGTGGAAAGAAGCAAAAATAATACCCATCAAGAAGAAAGGAAAACTGGCACAATAGATAGCTATAGACCGATATCATTAACTTCAAACATAGCAAAACTTCTAGAAAGAATGATAGCTACAAGACTGACATTTTACCTGGAAACACAAAACATAATAGTCCCTGAACAAGCCGGGTTTAGGAAAGATAACTCAACAATACATCAGGTTGTAAGACTCACACAAGACATTAAACAAAATTTTAATAAAAATAAGACTACTCTAGCACTATTTGTTGATTACAAAAGTGCATTTGACACAGTATGGCGGGAAATGCTACTATACAAGATGAAAACATATGGCATATCAGGTCACATGCTAAATTGGTTTCAAGCCTTCTTATCTCAAAGATAGTTTGCAGTGGAGTACAAAACAGCCACTTCCAAATTGAAACAAACCAGAGTTGGACTACCCCAAGGGTCTGTTACAAGTGCTATTCTCTTTAATATATTTGAGCATCTAATGTTAATGCAGACACAGTAGTAATATAATTTTGAGTCAAACTAATACTCAATGCTCCACTTATTGCTAGTATTTACCTAGAACACGTTTCGTTAGGATCTTCCTAACATCATCAGCTGTTGTCGACTAATGGGCATAAAGTTTTATAACATACTACCAGTCACTATCAAGAATTGTAAAGATAATAATTTTAAATCAATGCTGAAATGTTTCCTAATTGACAAAGCCTATTATAGTGTGGATGAGTTTATTAATACTAGTTAGAACTTTATTTTTATAAAGATTATTGTTATTATTATTATTATTATTATTATTATTATTATTATTATTATTATTATTATTATTATTATTAGTGTGTGTGGATTTATTAAAGCAAGTTAGTATTCTATTTATATCACACAACCTGTACAGTTGTGTTCTTAAATTGACTAAGGCTATAATAGTGTGGATTAATTTATTAATAGTCTAGTTAGTACCTCGTTTGTATCATACAATCTCTATAAATTCATATGACATGGTTCTTTTGTGTGTTTAACACTATACTGAACTGAAAATAAATAAATAAATGGACGTCGGTTCTGTGAACTCCTCGGAGGTGATAGGTGCGTCTCTTTCGGTATCTTGATGAACTTGAAATTTGGGTTTTCTTTAAAGGTAGTGTCCAAATTAAACAATTTTCTTTCGTGTTTCTTTATGAAGATTTTTTCCCACATGATTAATGCAGCTGGACCTTGGACACTTTTTAATAAGTGAATTTCTCGTTCTATATAATGATTCTCCTTTCAAAAATGGTACGCTACCGCCGATTTATCTATTTCTTTGTTCCTGATGTTCCTAAAATGCTCTTTAAGCCTAATGTTCAAGTTCCTTTTTGTTTTTCCAATGTAAAAGTTGTCACAGCCTTTGCAGTTTATCCGGTACACACCTGATTTTTTGTCTGTGGGTATCTCCTTTGCATTATGCGATTTCAAAAGGTGTTGTACACTAAATTTGTTCTGTGGGGCCAAAGTAATATTGTGTTCTTTGAAGAATTTTTGGAAAGGGTGTGTAGCTCTGTGATGATATGTACATTTTCTGTATGAAGTTTCATTGCTGATAGGGGAAAGAGTAGTTGCTTGTTTGCATCTTTGTTGTATTTTGAATTTGTCAATTTTCTTGTTAACCAATTCAGCACTGAATCCATTGTATTCTGCAAATGATATTATTGTACTCTTTGATATATTCCATCTTAGTACAAAAGTGAATCGAGAAGATATTGACACATTGCTTCACTCACACTGTTTATTCACAGGACATGTTTCAAGAGCTCTTGCTCCTATCATCAGCTGATACTCGATTAGTGTAAGTTGTAGTGGTTTCCTCTTAAGTTTTCTACAACTTACACAAATCGAGTATCAGCTGATGATAGGAGCAAGAGCTCTTGAAACATGTCCTGTGAATAAACAGTGTGAGTGAAGCAATGTGTCAATATCTTCTCAATTCACTTTTGTACTGATTTGTGCTTCACTGTCCCTACGCTTCTTTCAAGTTTATACTTTGATATTCCATCTTGTTTGTAGGTACATTAACAAGCCTGTGAGTTAAACTGTTGATAACAGCATGCTTGTGTTGTCTTGGGTTATATCCATCTGCTTTTATGAAATTTTCTGTGTGTGTTTCCTTCCTATGTATGCCAAATTCAAGTTTTGTATGTTTTCTGGTAAGTTTCAAATCTAAGAAAGGGATTTCATTGTTTGTCTCTTTTTCTATGGAAAATTTTACTGCAGGATTTTGTAAATTAAGTAATTTTAATGCATCATCCACTTGTTTCTCATTTACTATTGCCCAAATGTCATCCACATATCTATACCAATGTTTGAAAATTAGTGGGAATGCCTTTGTGATATGGGTTTCCATAAAGCTCATGAAGAGGTCTGCCAAAAATGGGGACAATAGGTTGCCCATAGAAGTTTGAAATTTTTTCTATTGAATCTAAGAAAGGACTGTTCAATGCAAATATTAGTTAAGTGAAGGTATTCCTCTATGATGTTATGGTCTAATTGTTGGGACTGAAGCAATATTTGCATGTATTCTATGAGTTTGTCTCTCGGAACACTTGGGAACAAAGAGATTACATCAAAAGATACCATTCGGTCGGTGGGAGAAAATTGTAGATTTTTAGTTTTGTTGATGAATTCCAATGAATTTTTATTCCACACAAACATGCCACCCTCAACAGTCTCACACCTACCCCTCAGACAGCAAGAATATAAAAACGAATAGCATCAAATCTTAAAAACTGCAATTGAAAATGGATATGGAAAAAGCCTTGTAGATAAAAAAATAAAGTCATTCAAACTTCAAAAAAAGATTAAAACAGATCACAGCTCTTTCACTAATGAAACAAGAAATTAGATTTGCTAAATTTACTTACCACCCCTGAGTCAAGTTCCAAAAATATTCAAGAAATACAATATAACATTGGCACCAAAAAACAATTACATTAAAAACCTACTTAACAGTAGTAATATTGATAAGATAACACCAGAAGAAAAGTCAGGCATTTACAAGATTGAGTGTAAAGACTGTGAAAAATTTTACATAGGGAGGACAAAAAGAAACAGGCACTAGAAAGAAAGAAGATTTTAGGCACTTAAGATACTAAAATATTGATAAGTCTGCAATAGCAGCTCATTTCTAGTCTGAAAATCATGAAAATGAAGGTAGCACCAAATTACTAAAATACGTACAAAAGCATATTGAACTCGTCATATGGAAGAGAATATACATAGGAAAACATAAAAACCAACTAATGAACTTTGAAATCCTGCCAGAAGACAACTCCACATTTAAACTCATCACAAAATCAACATGGCAACTACCCACACCACTGGATCAAGCTTTAGTCGCATTAGAGCCGATGATGCGAACGATGGTTTGCAAAACATGCCCTCAATATAGGTATGTAAGTGAAGCCAATGTGTAATTAATACGACTCATCTATAATTTAATAATTAAAGAGTAGTCATTTATTTTGTATTGTAAAAGTAATTTATTTTACTTTATTATTCAAAATGTGTATTGTTATACATCTACTTCTATTGAATGATTCTGAAAACGGTGACCTAATTTACATATGTTTTATTAAAAATGTTTGTTAGCACATTTATATACCCCAAGGCGACTGACCTTGTTTACTAATGGAGCTAAACCACACCCCCCTTCCTATACTGACAGCATGCACGCACAAGCCGAGTGCTAGATGTCCTATCTCTAGTCATAGCAAATTAGCTTTTCATTTACTGTGCACATTATGAATATTAATAATTTGTTTGTTTATATTCATATATCTGGAAAAGATAAGTTTTTATATAGTTTATGAATAAATTTGCTATATATCCTATGATAGATTACCGTTGCCTGTATCCTTGGTTGTATGATTACGTGAACATGGTACTCAACCTCCTCCGCTATGTTTACGAGACTTAGGTAGCACATAACCCCATCACTACTAACCAGTTGTGTTTAGTTTTGGCTGAACTTCCAGGCCCTAGTCATCACATGGCGATTAACTGTTAAAAGATTTGACTGTTGCTTAAACCTTATGTGAACCTACAAGGAAATATACAGGATTTAAATGAATAACATTAGCAGTAGATGGTTCCTAATCAGCCAATTTGGTGTACAAGTTAATGATAACTTATGCATACTCAGATTGTTAGCAATCATAGCCAGAAGGAGATATGTAAATAGCCTCCATTAGAAACAAACTGGAGCACATTAGACACTTAGTAAATTTTTTCTTTTCTTCTCTTTTTTTCAACTCTGTCAACATAAGTTATATTGGACAATGAATGAAATGGGTGAAATGATGTTAAAAAACTTAGAGTTACCAGACATTCATCTTTCAGGTTAAAGGAAAACCATGAAAGAATCTTATCTAGATAACTCACTTTGACCAAGATTCGAACTTGGACCTCTTGAATGTGAGACAGACAAGCTACCCCTCACCACAGAGACAGGCACGTCAGTAAAGTCTGTCCTTTATCTCTGAAGAGGCAATTCTAAATTGTACTGTTACCTAAATTGCTTAAATTTTAGACTGCTGTAATGAATGATGAATGCTAAAGAAACAGGGAAATGTTGATAGTTGTGCTTTGGCTGCATGATTAGTCAGGATTGACTGTCGACCTGAATAAACCTAAGAAATGAAATTCAAACTTAGAGATGGGCAGACTTGTTGGCAATGCCGTAATATTGCAAAATATTACTAGGATATATATTTATTTGATATTTATTTGTACAGTTTGCATTACAATCTCAGTACAATAAAATCTAACAATGACCATGCTGTATTATACCTCCTGTACAAATACATGAAATTGCTGACCTAAGATTTACTCGCTGACTCAGGTCCCCTGGCTATAAGCCTTTGGTTTTCCTGAGCAGCTTGTTGTCATTTCTTCTGGACCTTCGCTTCTTTTATCCTAATCCACTTTTCTCTTATCCTATATAAGAAATCTCCTATACAACTATTTTTCTTTTCTCCCATCCCCGTTAGCATCTCTTTACTTACACTGTCCCATTTCTTATCCCATATTTTTCTACTAGGATATGTAATACACACATTATTGCTTACTGTGTTTCTTTTCACATCTGCTATCTAAGGCTGGAGGGTTGTGTATGACATTGGCCTCAAGTAATTGGTTAGCAATATTTGCATATGTGTCAATAAGAGCAATTTGAATCCAACAATTAATGTGCTCTAAATAATTCACTCAACTTTGAACCAAGTAGTAGTACAAATTACTACAACTCTTCAAAAGATGCGCTGAGTACAGTTGAGCAAGATAAGTTGAGTGCTGGATTCACGGTGTGGTGTGAGCAGAGGGGAAGAAGTGAGAGCTAATGCTCTTTTGTTTCTGCAGTGTGGTCAACCTTGAAAAACACAGTTCAGCAAAATAGTATGTAAGATAAACAAAGATATCACAAGTAATGCTGCATCCTCTGAAAACATTCCTTAGTTTTGTCCACACCAGCTCAGTTGCACTCAGATCACAGTTATACGGAGGTAGACGAATAATAATGTGTCCCCTTTTGAGAGCCATAACATCCACAAATGTTCATACAAATATAAATCATTTTCAAGTAAATGCTGATGTACATTACCACCACACGTAACAAGGATAAACTGGCAATTTGACCACACCAAACGACGCTTTATGAAGGAAGCTTCAACTAGAAAGTGATAATGTTATATAATAAACTTCCAAGTTCATTTAAACAAGCTGCATCATTAAAACACTTTAAGAATAAGGTTAAGAAATTTTTGCATGCACACTGTTTTTATAGGGTTAATGCATTTTTAGAACTATAACCATGTAAATGAGCACTGGGAGCATAGTACATTCACAAACCTATAATATTCATATTATGACATTTCTTGTAGTAAATTAGTCTGTGCAAATACCACATGAAACCATAGAAAAGCTGCTTACTGTGTAAATTGTATGTAATCAATTTGACTTTATGTATATACTGTATTTATACATTTTGACATGTCTCATAACATGTATATGTTGCCAAGGACGAACTAAAATCCTAATTCTAACATACGATTGTTGTAAACTGGTTAGCTAATTAACCTCGAAATTGATAAAAACGAAATATGGCAGACGTGATAAAGCTTAGCATATTAGCCACTAGATGTCAGTGTATAGCGCATTTCAAATTTCAAAGTTGTCATCCATGTTTACGGAGTTAAACGAAGCTTATCCAATGAGGACTTGGAACCCGATCGCTCTTTTTATCGTGCTCATACTGTACCTATGTGGTAGTGTGACAAATACTAATACTGCAGTAGGTGACCTTGACACCTTTGGCAGACATGAACACCATATGGCAATTGTTTCTTAACCGCTTCGCCGATGGCCATTTAAACCCTTCAGGGGCCGGAAACGGATACCCAATAAACAGAACAGGACATTTAAATTGTTAAATGCTGTAAAAATGCATCACAAATACAATTCCGTATCTTCCGTATTTATTAAGTTATTTAAACAAAACAAAAACTGGTTTAAAACTCATTAAAGGCAGTATAAATCTACAGTAACAATAAAGTAGAGACTACATTAATAAATTGTTGAAATTCCACTAATTTGTTTCACTGTGGCAAAAGCCATTCTTTGTGCCGAACGCGCCTAATATGTGAATCATTTTGTTTTGTGTGTATATGAGCCAATGTATGTATGTATGTATGTATAGCTACGCAAGCGACTTCTCCGGTTCAAGTTTAGTTTATTTATGCTATACCAAGTGATAATCATACGAGAATATATTGCGTTACACACTCACACACTGGAAAGAAAACTGTCAGCATCTGTTACAGTGTTTCTCAACTAAGGTTTCTGGTAGCCTTATGCAGCGGTATTCACTCTGTATTTTAGTTATTTATACTGTGTTCAGAGTGACTTCTTATAGCTGTCAAGAGCTAAATGAATGGCACATTTGAAATTGTTAAATTTCAATGTTAACCATGGCTTATCCCCGTAATGTAGCAAATAAATTAGCTTGGGTATAATGTGTACGGGCTTCTGATATTACTGTAGAAAATCTGTAAGAATTGTTGTCCGATTGTGGAGGAGGTGTTTAGGATATAGGTAGCAGTGACGGTACTGGTCTACAGATGGCATGTTAGCTACTCCATTGTTTGGGGAAATGGTGGGTCAAATATGGGTGATGCGGATCAGCTATTACTAGCTATCCCTCTTTACGGAAAACAGTTAAACGGTAAAAAAAAAGTATTTTTATACCACTGGACGTAACTATGCACAGTTGTTCAGTAATTTTCAGAGCTGTAAATTCATGCAAGACATTCATCTACCTGTACTTGCGCATATATAGAGCTTCTAACCTAATTGAGTATTATAATACTCAGAGGCCTCTTTATACTAGGGGGTAGGAAATTCACCACGACATCACCCCTCATACGTGAGAGAAAACACTTTCCTAAAAGTATACCACCCACAACCAAAAAACTTGTAACCATTTCGAAAATGTGTAGGTGTTGCGAAAAAGAAGTTTGCAAGGAAACCAATATTATTTGGTGTGAATCTGCAGATGTGCCCTTGGGTGTTTATCCAGGTTTGGAGGTGTACAATTCAAAAAGAAACCTTTAAGGATATGTTTACATTCCTTATAGAACTAATTTAAATGTATTGTAAAATAGCAAGATTAAAATAATTGGCGTTAAATGAGCATTAAATGCATGTATGCGCAGGATGTCTATACACGTCCATATCGGTTTTGGGCATTTTAACCTGGACGTCATATGACGTCCATATTGGTGAAAGGGTTAATTAAGTTGTTGATAATCAAGTCCCAATATCTCATTTCCTATTTGCTTTCAGTACTCGAGGAACATGGAGCAAAATTACACTTCTGCTGTACCTGCTGTTGTACACCATATGTATGGCAAAGCAGCACAGATTTACAGCGAAAGGATTTCACTAAAAGCGCTAATTTTGAATCAGCGTTTGCCAGAATGTCGTGCAGACTGTGGTGCAACACATATCCATTGCACTCTGTAGTTTGAAGAAAACATATTACATGTACAGAAAAAGGAACTGCTAACTAGCATGTGTATTATTTTAAGTGCAATGGGCACCAAACACACAAGTGTATGACAAATCTTACATGAAGAATAGCTCTATAATGTGACTCTGTGGTTTTGTGAAATTAAAAGTCCAGGCTACAAACACCAAAAATTGCTCTTTATTTCCGTAGAAATCAATCTGACAGTTCAGAAATATGTCACATACACAATACAACTTGCAAGGTCATCGAACACAAACAGTTCACACAGCTATTCACGCATGCAAGTTCATTTAATAACTGACCCCCAGTGGTGGGCTGTGGCCCCTTTTATAGCTTACTCATTATTCTGGAATGTTCCCAAACAATCAAGACGGCGCTAGAAGAAAGACGAACTCTCCAGAAATCCGCCTCCTTCCCCTCACAGTTTTGGCAAGCTTTTATCTCCGCACTGCATTGCCCAGCTCTTTGAACTTGTCCCTCGCGCTACTTTGCCTCAACAATACGTTCGCAACAATGCTATCTGCAAAAGGTGCAAGTGTTAACTGTGGAAGATTGTAATTTATAATAAAATAAAAGTGAATCGAGAAGATATTGACACATTGCTTCACTAACACTGTTTTTCAAAGGACATGTTTCAAGAACTGTTGCTCCCATCATCAGCTCATTCTCGACTAGTGCAGGTTGTAGTGGTTTCCTCTTTCTCCGTATCGTTGATAGATGGCATTATGTATTTGTCAAAGATGTCCGGTGGTGGAGTTTTGAAGTTCATAATTCTATGACGGTTTATGTTAGTGAAGATTTTTTCCCATACGGAAAGATCTATGGGAAAATATCTTTATTAACAAAAACCTTTATAGAATTATGAACTTCGAAACTCCACCACCAGACATCTTTGACAAATACATCAGTCCATCTATCAATGATACGGAGAAAGAGGAAACCACTACAACCTGCACTAGTCGAGAATCAGCTGATGATAAGAGCAAAAGCTCTTGACACATGTCCTGTGATAAAACAGTGTGAGTGAAGCAATGTGTCAATATCTTCTTGATTCACTTTTATTATAACTTGTGCTTCGCTGTCTCTCCGCTTCTTTGTTCACTGAATAGGCTGCATTTACCAGGGATGGGCCATGTTCTTAGCTACAAACATTATCACATATGGACATAAGAAAATTTGAATGCAGCTACAACAGCAGTGTTAGTGAACATATTTCTTCATCCTCAGTTGTGTGGCAATACTCATAAAACATTTCTGAAGTATATACTGCTAGCTATTTTGCAAGAAGTGCTGCTTCAACTGCATTTCCAGCATGATAGAGCTGTACATTATTTGATAAATATACAGAAGCGTTTAATCGAATCTTCTCCAATCCTTGAATCAGATGAGGTAGTTCCTGGCCACCTTGTTCCCCAACGTCTATCCCATGGTGTATTCGTCACTAATTGATTCTGATGAGATTCCAGTGATGAAATTCAGAACATGCCAGGAATGCACAACAGTGTTCAGGAAAGATTTCTGCATCAGTGTCACCATGTATTGATGTTAATAGGAGGCCATTTTGAGCAATTCCTTTGAAACCTATGCTTACTCATAATTTGTTTGGTCACCTTTGTTCTGCCTGTATCTACTTATGTAATGCAATTTATTTTTGTAATAATTTGGTCATATTTAGTTCATTCAGATACTCATCAATTACAGTCACCGCAATGGAAATCCTTACATTTTAAATGCAAGGAAAATCTTTACATACACAATGCGCTCAGTTTGTTCTTCTCCCACCACTACAAAAAATGCAGGTGGAGCTGCAAATCACGTGATTCTCGAGTGCACAGCAGCAACTTCCTTTCATTATCAGCCCAGGTCTCAGTCAGCCTCTGGTATTTGCATACAGCAAGTTAAATTAATTGGGAGTCGATTAATAACACAAAACAACACTCACTTTTAAATTTTCCCGGAACCGGTTTCTGAGGCCTTCCCTCTAACTTCAGCCGGACATCGACTTGTTCTCATTGGTGTAGCTGGCAATATTTTGTCATCGGTCTCCTCTGGTGGCGGTTCGAGGAACTTGCTGAACAAATCTTTCCTCGAACCGCCACCAGAGGAGACCGATGACAAAATATTGCCAGCTACACCAATGAGAACAAGTCGATGTCTGGCTGAAGATAGAGGGAAGGCCTCAGAAACCGGTTCCGGGAAAATTTAAAAGTGAGTGTTGTTTTGTGTTATTAATCGACTCCCAATTAATTTAATTTATACAACAACACTGTTTTCAACACTTCCATGAAAGGATTTATACAGCAAGTTGTTTATTGTGTGTTGTTATCCGATTTTTGATCTCGGTGCTGTTTTTGAAGGTGTGTATTTCCGCATCCAATACACAAAATGGGATGCAAGAAGCTCACTTTTGAGGAGAAAACTTATGCTTTAACTCTGTTAGAGGTAGGTATCTCTGTAATTCGTATAGCTGCTGATCTAAAGGTTTCAAGACAAGTCATTTACGACCTAAAAAACGCACCACCACCTTTGCCATGTGGCACCACACCAGCTTGAAAATCAGACTCAGGTGGTAAAAGAAAGACTTCTCCAAGGACTGATGACCTTCTAAAACGTGAAGTGATAGCTAATCTGGACTATTCAGCATCAGGTTCAAAAAGACTTAGGTTTACCAATTCTGTGTGCTGCCAAGAAGTCTCTTCTAACTGAAGCTATGACGAGGAGACAAGTACATTTCTGCAAAACATATCAGCAGTGGACATCAGAGCATTGGCGCAAAGTAATGTTTTCTGATGAAAGCGCTTTCAAATTGGTCAGAGGAAAGTTCAAAAAGGTGAGAAGGCCAAAAAAATGTGTCACGGTATAATCCAAAGTTTGCGGTCAAAACTGTTAAACATCCAGAATATGTGATGGTATGGGGTGCCTTTAGTGGTAATTGTGGTAGAAGTGGCTTGTACTTTCTCCCTAAAAATGTAACAATGAAGGGAAGTAACTATTTAGAAGTGTTGCAACAGCATTTTGTCACATTTTGGCCAATTCATCAGTGTCAGTTCTTTATGCATGATGGTGCCCCTGCTCACAGAACAAAGAGAGATCAGAAGTTCCTAAAAGACAATAATACACCTGTACTTGAATGGCCTGGTAACTCTCCTGACCTAAATCCAATAGAAAATGCTTGGGATCAAATGAAAAATAAAATAGAAGAGCTGCAACCATCAAATATTAAGGAGCTGCAGGAGGCGTTGAAGAACTTATGGTTGGAAATGGACAAAAAATATTTTGAAAATCTAGCAGATTCAATGCCCAGGAGACTCATGAAGGTGATACAAGCTAACGGAAATATGACCAAGTACTAATTGTATTTAGAACTTCAATATAAAACCACGTAAAGCCAGTGTTTGTTGTGATTTGTAAGTTAAACTTGAAGCAGTTCATATAAGTACATTTTTAGTTTCCAGTGTGTATCTACTATATGTCATGAAAGTGTTAATGTTACCTCAAAGAAATTAATCATTTCTTCACACTAGCCGTATATAGATAGATAGATAGATAATTTATTCATCTTGTAAATCATACATTGTACATGAGTACTATGATATAAGACACGTCAAATTGTGAATTTACAGTGCAATTAACTATACTTGTAAATTAACAAGTCACATCCAATAAGGACAAGTCAGTGTTTGTACAAAATAATGTTTTATAAAGATATCTCAAGAAATTTTATAATATACACAATTAATTCAAAAATGTAGCAATATTATAAACTTTCCATAAATTCACTAACAATAAAAACAGTGGTCTAGCAAGTATGCCAAATCTGACTTTTTAAATGCTGAAAAATTGCAAGTGGTTTTATTGGCTATAGGCAGTTTATTAAAAAAAAAGTGATTCCTAGGTTTATTACACTGTTTTGATGAGCTCTTGTGTTACTTCTATTCACATGAATATCCATTCTCTGTCTAGTATTATGATTATGAACTGTGTCATTAAAGGTACAGTGGCCATTTCCTTTCATTAAATTTGTCTTTGTAAATTTTAAAATTTCAAAAATGAAAAGACATGGGAGAGGTAAGATTTTAAATTTTTTAAATAATGGTCTGCACGTAGATGTTGATTTAACTCTTCCAAGTATTCTTAGAATTAGTTTTTGCATTATGAATAATGATTTACAATGTGGTGAGTTACCCCATAATGTTATGCCATATTTTAAAATGGAGTGAGTAGATAAGATAAGATACTTTTATTTATCCTTTGCATACAATGATTTAAAGGACACGTCAATTACAATTTTTTATACATATATACATACATATTTTTATCTTTTTACACTTCTCTATACTTAAATTCTTCCAGACTATAGAATGCATTTTTTATTAAGAATGTTTTTATTGCCTTCAGTTTATATTCCATTTTATTAATTATTTTAATTTCTTCTGGTAACTTATTATATAGTTCTTTACCCATGCTTTTACTGCAGCGGTTGTTAAGAGTTCCCCTATACACTGATCTAAAATAGTCAATTATTTCTTAGAGTATAATTATGTATACCATGATTTTTTGGTTCTTCTTTTTCTTGTAAAATAATTTTTATTGTTTCATATATATATATGCATGGAACAGTTAAAATACCAAACTCTTGAAACTTTAATTTGCATGTCTGTCTGCTATTTACAGTGGTAAATATTGATGTTGATTTAACTCTTCCAAGTATTCTTAGAATTAGTTTTTGTATTATGAATAATGATTTACAATGTGGTGAGTTACCCCATAATGTTATGCCATATTTTAAAATGGAGTGAGTACACGCAAAATACACGCTTCTGAGAGTTTTTATGTTAACTATGTGTACCAGTTGTCTGAAATTATAACAAATTGTACTCGGTTTTTTAATTAGATGATCAACATGTGTCTCCCACTTTAGGTTACTCTGTATCCAAAGACCAAGAAATTTAGTTGTATTTACATACTTAATTACTTGATTATTACATATTAATTGTGATTGTACAGGAGACTTATTCTGAGAAAACTGAAAATGAATTACATGTGTCTTATCCAAGTTTACAATTAAATTATTATAGCTGAACCATTTAGAAATATTACTGAACATTCTGCTCGATAAGATTTGTAGCTCTTCAAGTGCATTGCTTTCAATTAATATATTTTGTGTCATTAGCATATTGAACTATTGTTTTAGCTGTAATATTTGACTAAATCATTTACAAACAATAAGAAAAGAATAGGACCCAAAATAGAACCTTGTGGTACACCAAACTTAATTTTGTGTCTGATCGGTATTCTTTAATGCAATCTTTTTCTGTATGTGAAATTTCTACTATTTGCTTCCTGTCCTTTAGATATGATTTGATCCATTCCAATGCATGCCCTCTAATACCCATATGTTCTAATTTTTGGAATAGTAAATTGTGGTTTAGTACATCGAATGCTTTAGTTAGGTTGAAAAATGCTTCTAGTATTTTGTCTTTGTTATCTAAAGTATTTATTACACTAGTTGAAGTATATTCCGGGCTTGTAGGCCGTGGTCTGCTGGGCTCTTTCTTCTTCTTCTTCCCAGACGTTTCATCTGCGACTACGGCAGACATCATCAGTGGCAGTGACGAGGTCGAAGTACTCTAGTGGGTATTTCAACAGCAACTGTGCTGTTTGCACCGTGGACCGCTGTATTTATACAAGTGGCTGGAGGGGGGGGGGGTCTGCTGTGATTGGTCCGGGTGGACGGTGGGCTGTATTGGTGTGGGAGGAGTGTTGCGCTCTGTTGGCATCTGATTGGTTCGGGTGAGGTTCTTCGTTTTCACTTTTGCTAGAGCTGTTTGCCATATTCTGTTAAGTTTAAGGCCTTCTTCTTTGCGGTTTATGTTGTTATTGTGTTTATGTATTTCGATGGTTTAGCGAAATAAGCGTGAATGGTAATGTGATGTTGATGCCAGAATATCTGTATTTTCATACTTGATTTATTACACTGTTTACAAAATCAAAAAATGCAGTTTCTGTTGACTTTTGTTTACAAAACCAATCTGAGTTTTAGATATTAAATCATTCATCTCTATAAATGCTATAAGACTTTTATAGAATATCTTTTCCAGTACTTTAGAGAAGCTGGATAAGAGTGAAATTGGCCTGTAATTTAGTAAATCGGTTTTATCTCCTTTTTTGTATAGCGGCTTTACTTTAGCAGTTTTTAAAGCTTCTGGAAACACTGCATGTTCAAGTGAGCTATTGCATACATCTGCTAACGGGTGTGCAATAAGAATAGAACATTTCTTTAGCAAAAAATCAGGAACGTCATCAATACCTGAAGAGTACTTGGATTTAAATATGGATATTACTGAAACGATTTCCTCGAAATCAGTAGGACACAAGAACATTGTTGTTTCACATATATTTACTCTATTTGTTTTAACTGATGTACACATTGTGGAGTTCCTTTGTGAAACAATATTTTCAGCAAGATTTATGAAATGATCATTAAAAGTCTCTGCTATTAAATTTGGATTTGTTATTAATTTTGAATGCTTCTGCAGTAGTACATCATCTACATTCTTATTGGGCTTTATTTCATTGTGTATTACTTTCCATGAGGCTTTCAGTTTGTTCTGGGCACTTTTGATGAATTTATTGTTTGCCATCTTTTTTGCTTGTTTTATAACTTTATGCAATGTGGCTTTATATTTTTTAACATAGTCACTGAATTGTGGGTGACAGTCACTTTGCAGAATTTCATGTAATTTTCGTTTGTGCACGCAAGATGTTATAATTCCTTTAGTAATCCACAAATTTGATTTTCCTGAGAATGATTCTTTTATTTGTACAAGTGGGAAAGCTATATCAAAATAATGCCTAAATATTTTTTGAAAAGTTTCAAATTTTTCATTAGTATCAGATGTATCATACACTTCATGCCACATTTCGCTTTTTAGTAGATGCAAGAAATAGTCTATATTTGAATCATTGAATTATCTGGTAAATTTTTGAATTGTCTGGTAAATATAGGCTAAGGTTTTTGATAGATAGAGTCATCATGAAAAATTCAAGACCATGGCTGGGATTTGAACCACGGATCTCCTGGTTTCCGTCCAGTCGCTCTTACCCATTGAGCTTCCATGGCCAACTTGCTGTCATGACATCAAATTCTCTATTTGACTCATATAATACTTTAAGTATTAAATACTTAATTTAATACTTTTAAGTATTCAAGTACTTACGATTGTAAGTCGCCACAAATGGTGTATCTCGAATGCGAGAGCCCCTAGTGGTTTACCGGGGAAATATATGAGTCAGATGGAGAATTTGATATCGTGACGGCAAGTTGGCCGACTGGATGGAAACCAGGAGACCCATGGTTCATATTCCAGCCATTGCATTGAATTTTTCATGTTGACTATGTTACCTTAAAGAATTTGAAATAAAAAGCTTAAGCATTGGTTAAATGAAAAATTGCAACACAACACAACTGAGGCACATAGAATAATAATGGCATATCCTAACCAAAGTTCATTTTGAGATAAATGCAATTTTCTGTTGTTTTTTATTTTTTATATTCAGGATATTTAAATTAAGGGATTTCAAGTCTATGTGCAAATTGTGATAAACAGTTTTCCTGACTTCATGTTGTTTATTAAAACAAAAAGAACATAAAACAGAAAAAATGGTGTAAAATAGCCTTTTCCTTCATTTAACATCTAGGAATACCAAATCCAGCTCTGTTTCCAAATCTTCACATGTTTCTTTATCATCAATACGACCATAATGAAGACTGTTTTAAAATTCATGATAGATTTATTTCAGTAATTTCATCAGGTCATTGTATTTAGCTTTCTTTATCTTTCTTTGTTCACTGTACTTCTGCTGTAACTTATGCCATGAAACTTGTGAATTTTCACCTCTTTTCTTAAAATTAACCTTTTGATACACTTCAGACTTAGAATAACATAAACCAAATTTGAGAATCTCAGGATTATTATGATCCACCATAATGGATGTAACCTATGTAAAAGCAAAGGAGCACCATCAGCATCTTTTTTCTAATTACAAAGTTTGAAGTGATATCATTCTGTAATGTCAACAGTCATCCCTGTTTAATTGATTAATGAACAATTTACAATTATTTCTGCACAACATTCTGCTGTTTATTACCCATCCATTGGCTTTATTGGATGTTCCTTTTCTTTTGGAGATTCAGAAATAACCTCTGTTACAGTGCCATATTCATTACCGTTCACTACAACAACATGAACATGTAGTGGTCAAAAAGTAAAGGATTCATTGTTGGGATATGCCATTTTTATGAGAATGTGTTCGTTTTCACTACGAACTTTAAAGGTGGAAAATGAGAGATTTGGCATATCCCAATTCTTTATCACTGGGGCAAGAACTTTAGACACTGAACCTAATAAGTTTGCTACACCGAGACCATAGAATTAGGTTTGCTTACAAAGAACTGAGGGTGAGAGAAGGACGTCTGTATTGCAAGCTACACCTGATTCTGACCTTGGGTATACAGTCAGTCGACAACAACAAACAGAGGCTCTTGACTAAGTGCATATATACTTTACAGTCAACAATCAAACATGTTTGACAGCCATCTCTTGGCTGTTGTAATTTTACGTCCTCCAACATCAAGTCATATCGGACGATGAATGAAATGGGTGAAATGATGCTCAAATGAGTCTGGAGTCCATAGAACTTAGAGTTACCCGACATTTGTCTTTAAGGATAAGGGAAAACCCTGGAAAAAACCTTATCCAGATAACTCACCGTAACCGAGATTCGAAGTCGGGACCTCTTGAATGTGAGGCAGACATGCTGCCATCTATGCTATCGAGGCGGGCTCTCTTGGCTGTGGATGAATTTTAACTTAAATGTAAAATATTGCTTTTAATTTGTATTTGATGTTGCTATGCATACCAATGTTGTCAGAAATAAAGTGATCTACTACTTGCATGATGTATGTAGTGTTACTATATTTCTAATGTTGTAGGAATGGCTTACGAGCAACAGATTAGTCCTACCAGTCTGGATGAGCTGCCAACGTTACCAACTCTGAATGGCAATACAGGAATTGGCTTTGTCGGGTTGGCAGCTGACACTCCACCCAATGAACCAAATGCTGGGCACATCATTCGTGGTAAGATTTCTGTAACTACAAGATAAAAATCAAATCTCCTGGTCAGCAGATCAAAGTATTTTGATTAATCAGAAAAACTATTTGTAGTCGGTTTATTGACACTTCGTCAGTTACATCTTTGTATTATTGAGGGACTATTATGTTTTTCAAATGGGAAGGTGTTTGTCCTTGAGCGCTACTAGGTTAGCAACCAATTGGAGTCCTGCTGTGTTGTATTGCATTCTCACTAAGTGGTGTGTGAGGAGCGCCAACCTAATCAATCTCTAATATTTACTATTCGCGCTAAAACAAAAATTAAAACTCATCCATGAGGAAGGAGAGAGTAATGTATTTAACATAACCATAAAAAAAAACCATATTTTTAGCTCAGATAGTTTTCCTAATACAAATAAATAAAGTAGATACCATTATATTATAACAATTCATTGCAACAAAAGCACTGTAATGAGTATCATTATTGGTTGGCATGTATGCGTGAATGTATATTTGAAATTACTCAGAACTGAAACGTAAACATTTGACATGATGTGGTAAAAGAAATATGTACTTTGAATAAGCCAAGGTGTTTGTTAAATTCGATTAGAGGAAACTATACACTTCTTGCTAGTCTGACAGAACGTGTCTGGTCACATTATATATTTGTTTATGAATGGTTCATATTCTCTATTTACTCTAATAGAGAGTTCAAAGCAGCATTATTCTGTTACTCTTCCATGAAAAAGTGTATCAGCTGGATCAATGAGATGCGATACACCTCCCCCCCCCCCCCCTCCTTACTACTGCTAGAACAATCCAATAGAGTTAATGTGGGCTCAAATTATGTTGCAAATAGAAATAATATTTTTAAACTGTCTGACGTTAAACGACTTATTCACAAAGAAATTGACAAGGAACACAATAAGACTGGAAAAACTGCGTGAAACATCAGATAAACTACAAGAAGACGACTTTTGGAAAGAAATAGCACGTAACGAGATTTTGGAACCTATCATCATAAATTTGCAGCACTCAGATGTTGAAGACAATGACAATGACGAATTATCACAACATAAGTAGCATTCACAGCTATACGGTTGCACCGCTGCTATTTTCGTTGGATTAGAAAAATAAGTAATTCATAAACTGTAATTAACTTTAAACGAAATATTTAAAACATTTGCGTACTATACAAATATTCATGTTGCAATTGTGATTTCAACAACTGCATTATAATAAAACTTTGGAAAATTCAGTTTGCGATCCCTTACGTCTAGCACCATGAACACTCGCAAGTGTGTGAGAGAGAGGGAAATATAAAGAGTAGGGATAACGAGGTGGTAACGGTGAAGGCTATAATGCATCTGATTCGCTACAGATGATAACTCTTCCCATTTGAAACACATAATAGTTTTGGAAGCCATTGCTTCCATTTTCAACTTCTCTCCAACTAGCTATAATAATCATCATAATCATAATCCTTTATTCACCATTAAGCTTACAAGAAGCAGTAGGTTTCGTCAGTTATAAAAAGTATTTACAATGTATTTACAAGTACAAAAGGTTTACAAATTAATGCATATAAAATTCTAGGTGAAATCAGATTATTTGCATGGCTTAAGCTGGCAATTATCGTAAGTTAACTTTACTATAGTATTAATAAAATTAAACAATCAGGTACCTACTACTATAATTTACAATAGTTTTACATAAATTCACTAGCATTTATGTTATATTCGAAGTATTCTTGTCCAATATAAAATGCTTTTTGTTTAACTATTTTGATTATCAATTTTTTTTTTATGTTTTGTTTTACACAGCAGGTTTAATTGTCATAAATATTTTTTGTTTATTTAAATAAGCTTTTTACAAAAGCTTATTTTTCGATCTAGTTCATTTTAGTTGAGATAAATGTTTAATTGGTTACACATTTTGTTATGAATACAAAGAGAACAGTGATAGTCAAATGTTTAACAAATGGAGGCTATATGCTGGTCTTAAAATTCCATACTCTATCCATTCAGTTATGAAAAACAACTGCAAATTGACAGGACTTTAAAGGAAGGGTAAAATGCTGAACTGTTTGGAAAATTAATAACAGAGTTGTCATCTACATTTTTGTCTATTATGTAATGTATGGCAGTAATATAAGGTTATATTAAATTCCTTCAGAGGTTATTCCCACAAGATTCAAGACATACATTTTATTTATCATGTAAATATGTTATATATATATGATATACCAGTGTTTCTCAAACTCTTCTGCTTCAAGGACCCCGTATCATCTAACAACTTTTTCACAGACCCCCACAATTTGGCAACTCAATTTATATAAACGAGTTGACTTTTGGTTAAATGCTATAAATGGAATTTAAATGATTGCTGTATGTATACTTTAAGATATTTTCTTGTATATTTAGTTTTAAATTTAATTAATAATAAGTTAATTGTGTACTCATTGCCATGCTACACTATCCGTCCCTTATCTCTTCGCGCCGAACCATTTTTGTGTGCATTGCCGCCAGTCGTGACACTATTATTTGTAAAACAACTAGTGTAAACTAATATTCTACACCAGCATTGAAAAATTATACACAGAAAAGTAAGATGACCTTTTAGGAACATTGGCTGACATTAATGAGTTGGCTTGCATCATTGTCTCTAACAGTATGAGAGTTAAACTCAAGTTTGGAGTTACAAACTCCTTAAATCACGGCATTTTGCATCATCTTTTAAATGTTTCAGTGTTAAATAAATGGGTTTTCCACTTCACTATATCCAACTTTTACATTGGCTCAAACTGTAAAATTTACTTTAAGGTTATCCACAAGCAGCAGTTCTTACAAAAAGTCAAAATAGGGCATCATTGTGCTCTTTCTTGATTTTATCCATTTACAGTTTCTCTTTGAAAGGTTTTGAATAACCTCTTCCCAAGTTACATTTTAACGTTATCTTTTATGAAACAACTTTCATTTGAGACTTAACAAACATTTACCAAATTAGCAGATTTAAAAAGAAAAACTGAAATACATTTATCTGGTCTTAATAAAAATAATATTAACGTGGATACTACACCATTATTCTGGATGAGGTTTACTACTTGTATAGTGATACAAGGTTTACCTTTTAGGTCAGTGAGTCTCAACTACACAGAACTCGGCCACATTTTCTTGTTGCACAGATATAGTGATAGTGTAGCAATAACTCATAGATTGACTATAGATCAGCGAGTTATGCCTGACAAGAGATGACTGTTTAGTTCCAAATGCTGATAGACTAAGGTAGCTACAAAATAGGAATGAACATAAGGCGGGGCTAGGTGTGGCTGTTCTATCACTACTAGCCAGTGCGGTACGTGCAACTTTGTACAGTTAAGCATGCATTTTGGCTCGCTTTGCCAAAGCATGTGGCTGATTTCTTTGCACGCTCTTAAGATACCATATAAAGAATTATTTTGTTTTTTCCTTGTTACAGAGCTATCTTTTCAGAGAATTACTGTCTAAACCCCATGTTTGTAGGACATCTGGTTTCGGAGATATGGAAAGATAAGGCGCCTGACTAGAAAGAAAAGAGTTATTAACTGTCAGTGAAGAAAAGCACCCACGTGCTATGCTGCAGTTGCATTTTGTACCCTGCATTCAGTAAAGTGGTGATCTTTTAAGAGCGCACACATGCTTTTCAAAATTAGTAAATGTACTGCTTTGCAAGTCTAGTACTGGTGCGCCTAGTAGTAACTGCAAAACAACTTGTAAGATTTTACATAAATAGGCTACAAATATTCTTGTTAATGTGTATTCCTTTTTCAAACAGATGTCAATTAAAGACATTTTCGAAAGTACAAATTTCCCTCAGAGTCGAGAATTAATGCAAGCTTGTCACGTGAATGCTCATTCTGTGATGAACATTGTTAAAGAAGGCAAACCGTTTACCAAATTAGGAGAAGTTTCATATTTAGATCTCCAGGGTAACATCGGGCAGCTAAAAAACGTGCTACCAACTTAGACAATTTTCGAAAGTGTGTTTCATGTAGAACAGTTTATGATTTACATGACAAGAGTGAATATTCAACTGCCAAAAGGCTGACCAATTTAATGGGGGGGAAAATAGAATTTACGGATTCTGTATCTTCTGTGCATAATATTATGAAATCTCTTGGGTTCAAATATAGGAGAACCAATGATGGTCGCAAATTTCTGCTTGAAAGAAGCGATATTGTTGCTGCAAGACTAAAATTTCTGCACAAAATGCATAACATTAATACAGGAAATTCATGGTGTAAAAATACTTCATTAATACACATTCATATCTTCCGTATTTATTAAGTATTTTAATTAAACAAAAATTGGTTTAAAGTCCATTACAGACAGTATACAAATATGGCATCATTAAAATAGAAACTATATTCACAAATCATTGAAATGTCACTATTTTGTTTCACTATAGCAAACACCTTATTTCGTACAATGCATCTAATTTGAATCATTTTGTTTTGTATGCATATGAATGATAGCTATGTAAGCAAACTGTTCTCCAGTTCAAGGTTTAAAGGTTCAGATTATGTGATAATCATTGTGTATGTTCTCACACACATGCTGAAATATTAAGCGAACTTCTGTGTCAGCATTGTATCACTGTACATCTCAGCATCTGTATGATACTTGCTAGGTTGATACAAAGACAGATATATCTTCCATCTCTCGCCCACTTGCCATGGAACTGGCAACACCAAGACAGTGCGATAACCGTATTGACTCTACCCATGTTCATTCTTATTTTGTAGCTACTCTAGGCCATCATATACTCCCAGTGAGAAGATGCAGGGAGCAAAAAGGGACTGGTAGGCTGCCAGTCAACCCACATTGTGCTGCGTAGCCATGCTAGATATTTGTTATGGTTTGGGGTAATAAGTTTGTTGGCTACCATCATTATTGCCCTGGATATGTCTAAAGTAGTGGTTCATTCAAGAACTGCTACATTGGGTATGAAATCAAACGTTAATTTCATGCATGACAAATACTCTCACAAACCTTACACTTCATAGCAACTATAATCATGTTAGCAACATGTCAACCACTGTCCTGTATCCCATTATGGTTGTACTATACTCATAATGCTAGAAAAATAAGTAAAAATTTAAAAAAAGCATAGTTTTTTCCTTCTTATGGATTGTAGTTATGCAATTTAAACCTAATTAAATGCAATCACCATCTGTGTTAAGTGCTCAAAAGTTCTATATTAACATGTCAATAGTTGAAAGAATTTATAGAAATTCACATTACACCTAGATATAAGAAATATAAATGGAAATTAATTATTCTTTCACACTGGCTGTGTGTAGGCTAAATTGTGGAAAGGTATTTTCATTGTCAAGCTCACATGAACAGGACTTTACATATAACTACGTTATATTTTATATGGTATGCTGTACTTGGGAATCAATAGTACGTTAATATTATAAATTTGAATTTGGTTTCAAATTTTAAACAGTTCTTCATTCGTTATAGTTACATATCTCGTAATATACATACCTTTCTCCCATGATTTAGTCATTTAAAGATATGATCATGTTGTTGTGTGTTTGGAGGAATTTAGTAACAGTGACGTCAAAATTAATATAAAAATTATTTGTGGTTGGTTTATTGACACTCGTCACTTACAAGTAAGTGACGAGTGTCAATAAACCAACCGCAAATAATTTTTATATGATCATGTATTGAAATAATTGTTTTGGGACAGTCCGATAACCTTGGGATGTAAGCAGGTCCATTACCCGTAAAGAGTATATTTTAGCTATACTGTAAACATGTCCCACTGTATCTGTTACAATGTTTATTTGTCAACCAGCTAACTTCCCCCTCCCCCCCATGCTACCTGACCTTTAAGTTCTGAAGTTCTGAATCTATGGGCACCAGTCAGAATTCGTGAAACTGAATCGAGATCTGGAATACAAATTCCACCTCAGTGCATCTGCACCTAACTAGAACTTCGGGCAAAAAGTGTTCGAGAGCAGCACTTAGGACAAATGCAAACGAGAACTTTGCATTGTATTCAAATACACATTCAGATTCTGAGAACATCTCGAGAACTACAAAGAATCGAATGAATCGATTTTTTGCATTCGAATTCGCCCATCACCATTATTAATTACATAGAACGCATCTTGTTCACTGATGAGGCTGGATTTACTTGCAACAGTATCTTTGTCATAATACTCCTAACACTCATTAAGTATAACAGGACAGAGGTTCTGCCTAAATGTTTGGAGTGGAATCATTCATGACCATCTTATTCCCTGTTTCTTTCCTCAAGCCTTGAATTTAGAGCCATATCTATAGTTTCTCAAAAATCAATTATATCATTTAATTATGTGCCTCTGGACATCATATAATGTATGTGCCAGCTCGTACAATGTCACCCACCGGTGTGTCCACTGGTAGGTCTCTGATGACCCTCTTACTGTCGCGACTCTTATCTAGGTCAAAGGTGAAGTAAGGGATAGACTTCTTGTCCAGTGCCCTGAGAATCAGCTGGTAGTCTTCGGCGCGTTGCTGGTTTGGAAGACAAAGTGGCTCTTCCTCCTAGTGGCCTTGCACGACGCCGATGGGGTTGGCATGACCTCCTTTAGGAATCCTACCAAGCCCCGGAAGTCGTCCACAATCACTGGAGGAATGTGCCTCCTGGTTGGCCCAGCACGACAGTTCCATCGCTGGATTTTCTGCCTCTGAGTCAGAGCAGTTATCTGAGAGCTCGCTCTCGGAAATTTTGTCTACCCGCTCTGGTGCGTTGCGGGAAGGGCCCTTGTTAGTTTGCTGTTTGGCTACAGCTAATCGTTTGGCCTTGCCATTTGCACTCTTTTCAAGCTTTCGGCACGGCCATTTGTTCCCTGCGGTCTGGATGTGAGTCCTGACTGCAGAGTGGGTGACACCACTGCTGGTGCTGGGAATAGCTTCCATTTCTGGAAGGCTGGTTGAAGTGGATGGTGCGGTTGGGATGTTTGAGTCGGGCATTTTTGCCCTGCACTGAAGTGCAGTGCACAGCACAGCTAACCTTGGCTATGTACTTACCAGACAGCACAGGTTACTAATAAGCATGAAACACAGAGGACCGAACTCGAAAGCGCCTTGTAAGCTGCCTTTTAGGCGTTGGCTAAGGTCTTGTGTTTCACCTGGCTGATGTTGTAGGACAGACCGGTGTTTTCTCTTAGGTTGGCCTCGTAGTTCTCTTGATGACCGGTAGGCATGCTGCTGCTGCTGTAGGTAGCGAAATTGCCGGGAGCTGCCCTAAGGTCGCTCCCGATGGTGGCAATTTGCTGGGCTGGCGCTCAGAAGCTCTTGAAGCTGTAGAAGAGACGTCTGCTCTGGTCGACTCCTAGAAGCCCATCATATAATGTATGTGCCAGCTCATTTCAGCCAGATAGTATGTCATTTTTTAAATGATGAATTTCCACATAGAAAAATTTGTTGAGGAGAGTTGATTACATTGTATGCTTAATCTGATTTGATACTATAAATCCATACTGGATTTGACTAAGTATGAAACACTCCAGGTATCTGCATCCAAGCAGGAGGAAAGGTTGCAATTTTTGTAACTGTTAATTTTGTCTTATAACTCAGCAATAACTGATTTTCAAACCCATGTTAATATAGAATGTTTTTAATGTTTTGACGTTGGGGAAACATTCTTGAAATATTTGATACCAATGAAGATACATTGTGTATTATGAAGCTCACAAACCACCACCTGTTGCAGAAGGCGCACAAGAGTTCAAACCAGCAAGCAGTGTACAAAGTGTGATGGACTCATCATCATCAAGCAGTTCTGTTTTACAAGAACCTACAGCCTGTGCACAACTTCTTAGCTCACACCATCACTACCAGCATCTGACCAAAGCCAGCGATGTGGACCCATTTACTTGTCAGGTAATACTGTCATTATTTTAGTGTTTTGTTTTTGTTTTTTGACACATCTACATGTTACACAAATATAGATATTTGTAACAAAGAACTTCACTTATCTTAAGAAAATAGTGTTAATTCTTCTTTCTAATAGAGATTGATTTCAAAAACAGATTGTTTTCATCATTAGTCCATCAATAAACTTCATAGTCAAGTCTTCTGGTTATCATGTTCTTATGTGTTTTCAGTGTTACCAAAATCTGAAAACAAAATAAAAAATTTAAAAATGTAAATATCAAAAAAACTGTTAATGATATTTCTACCCTTAAAAAAGTAAAAGACGATGGATAGAGTCAACATGAAAAATTCAATGCCATGGCCGGGATTTGAACCACTAGCCTATATACGGCTAGTGTGGAAAAATGATTAATTTCCATCAATTAACCAAAGTTAAAGACGATTATAATTTTAAAAAATTTACTTACCGTCCTTGGGTTAATAAACATTTTCAAAATTTTTTTAAAGAAGTTGGTATAACTTTAGTTCCTCATAATAAATATAGTATTAAAAATTTACATTTCTCTAAAAAAGATAAAATTCCGAATAATAAAAAATATGTTATTTATCAATTTAATTGTTTAGATTGTGATCAGGTTTATATTGGAAAGAAAACGTAATTTGGAAACCAGAACGAAAGAACATTTTCGTAACATTAAGTATAAACAACACCCGTGTGGTGGCCAGGTGTAAAGAATAGCCCCAAGGTAGACCATACCTGTCGTAAAAGGCGACTAAAATGGTCACCCAGCGCTCGGGGGTATAATTGGGCCACCCAGTCCCAGGGGACATAAATCTGGGACCTGGTCCTACAGGTTAGGGGTTGCGCATAGGGTTAACTCCCCTACCTCGTAAAAAGAACTTTGTTACGGATACCCTAAGGGAGGCCAAGGGTCTACATGGCCTGTAGCTCAACTATCAAGTATAAAAAAACTGCTAAATCGGCCGTAGCAGTTCATTTTTGGTCATTTAACCATGAAATAAATCCTGAAGTTAAATTATTAAAACGATTAAATGGTCCGATAGATTTAATGGTTTGGGAAAAGATATTTTAAAAAATAAACATCATGTAATGAATTTTGAATCAACCAGCAGTTGATTCAGTTTTTTTAGGTTTGTTTCATTTTCAGAATTTGGTAATACTGGAAAAACATAAGAACATGGTAACCGGAATCCTTGACTACGAAGTTTATTGATGGACTGATGATGAAAACAATCTGTTTTTGAATACGATCTCCATTACAAAGAAGAATTAGCACCATTTTCTTAAGATAAGTGAAGTTTTTTGTTACAAATATTTATATTTGTGTAATATTCATTGCTTCACTGTAGCTAGCTTCATTTTCTATTGTAATACATCTACACGTGCTTTTATAAAAATTCTCTAGAACTGCAGACTGAGTCATGAATATAGTTTCTTTGTATATTTAACTTTGGCCTCTTATTCATTCAGTGCAGGTTGTAATACAGGGGTCACCAAGTGGATAGGTTTTGTGCTAGAGCAAATGACGTAGCACTGTGCACTGCCACGAGTGCCATGCGACTTGTGTTTGAGACAAGACGTGGAACTGGACAGGAGTGTTGTCTCGTCTCTTGCGGTTTGTTTTCGTAAACATAATGTTGGTTGGAGAATGTAATGTGACACGTAGGACATCTACTCCTACATTTATGAGTGTTTCTTTTTTATAGAAAGTAATATCAGAGCATTCAAAATGAATGGGAAAGGCAGTTAACCTCAAAGAACTTAGTACATTTCCCAAAGCTCTCAACAGTTCAGCAGTTTGTTCAGGTCATGGACTTGCAAGAATATGTTCAAATATTAAGAGAGTTGAACCAAGAATTTCAGAAAAGGTTTCAAGACAAGGTGCAATTAGAGCCAATTTTCCAAATATTTGCTGAGCCTTACTCTACAGAAGTTGATAATGTTCCATCTGAATTGCAACTTGAACTTATCGATTTGCAAAGCAATCGTCAAATGAAAAATTCCAAAATAGAATTAGTTTGAGTGATTTCTATTCACATTTTCCAAGAAATACATTTCCTTGACTACATAGAAATGCCACTCGTTTTCTGAGTGTGTTCGGATCCACATATATATGCGAACAACTTTTTTTTCGCTCATGAAATTAAACAAAAACCGCTGCAGAATTCAATTGTCGGATCAGAACTTAAAATGTCAACTTAGACTAGCTGCTGCACAAACATTGATACCTAATTTTGGAAAACTAGTGTGTCAAAAGAGACAACAAAAATCTAGAAAACTAGGTTCCACTTCTGAGTAATATGTTGTGCTTATTGCTTTTTTTCAAGCTGTTATTTAATACTGCTGTATTGTAAGTAGATTGTCAATTATTTTCATTTTGTTTAAACTGTCAATTTATCATTCATTTGTTTTTTTATTAAAATAAAGGTACATAGTTGAATGATAATGAAAGAAACAAAACAATTTATATAACAATTATATCCTTCATATTACAATTTGATTATTATTGTTGCACAGTCAATTGTGCATTTAAATTGCAAGATCGACATTCCGCCACTGCTCTGAAGGCTACGGAGTGCATGGTAGACTATTCCGGCATGCAACGGGTAAACTTGCATGACCTACTGTGCACACTGTGCATTGTGATGGTGGCCACTGTTGTAATAAAAAAAAGTTTGTTGCACTAATATGATTTTCTCTGTTGGAGAGAGGTTGAAAATGGAGGCAATGGCTTTTGAAACTAGTCCCTTGATAATATAAAAAGGTAAGTGACGAAGTGTCAATAAACCAACTACAAATTGTTTTTCTGATTAATTTTGATGTCACTGTTGCTATATTCCTCTAATCATGCAAGATTTTTTTCTGTTCACTTGAGTACAGAGCATGCATATAAATGCTTATTCTTCTACCCACTTCATATTAAGCAAGATAAATATTTGTAGAAATGGTTTTACTACATAAAATATTTGTAACAAACGTCACTTATCTTTTAAAGAAATTGATGAAAATTTTACAGAATTGAGTTGAAACCAGTTTTGTAAATGCTTTATCAATAACTAAACACTAGTAACACAACTTCACTTATCTTATTTAATTCCTGGGACCGGTTTCAAAGCAAACATCTGCTTCATCCTCAGCCTCAGCTTGACACTCACCCACTAACTGACTGACCGACCGACCGACCGACCGACCGACCGACCTTGACCACTACCGGAGTTTGAAGAATAGCTCCTTATCTAACTGCCATCTACCGGGGACAACACAAACTTATTGATGATGTCTATTGGAGGGATATCAAAATTCATTACGCGATCCTTATTTTTCAAAATAAATATCTTCTCCCAAACCATTAAATCTAATTTTTTTTTTTTTGACTTTATTAAAACAAAAACAATGAGCATCGCTTCTCATGTGGAAGCGGGGTTAGGTGAGGGAAAGTTCGGGTAGGGTTAGGCAGATACCGCGTTGAGCACTCTGGTAATTGTCGTTTATTTGTAGCAGCTTGAATCATGCTGACTGGCGAAAGTGTATAAGGCCAGGATGGCAGGCATGGCTTGCGCCCTGGAAGCCAAACTGGGAATTCGGTGGCGGAGTTATTTAGCGGTATTTTCTAGAGGGTCCGGGCCTAGAGGGCGTTCCGGTACCAGTGCATTGGCGAATTGCTGAGTCATTTGGTCGGGATTGGAGCTCTATGTAGATCTGGTCGAGAGACTCGTCCAGCATCTTGTGGTATTCTTCCACACGATGCATTTTGTTGTCGCAGGCGGCGGTGAGATGAAGGTGATGGTCGAGTCTTGTTCCGATGTTGTTGATTCCGTCCTGTGTGGTGTGGTGTGGTGTGATTCGATTGTCTGCTTTAGGGATTCTTCTAGTGTGGTGAGGTTGGGAACTATTGCTGCGAGATGATCCTGTGTGTCTCGGTGGTTCTTGGCAATGGTAGTCATGATGGAATCTTGAAGCTAAGTAAGTGTTGTGCAATCTATCGGTTCTTTCAATTGTTTCAATAATTTAACTTCTGGATTTACTTCATGATTATATGACCAAAAATGATCAGCCACTGCCGATTTCTCTGTCTATTTAATATTTCTAAATTGTTCCTTCGCTCTGGTTTCTAAATTACGCTTGGTTCTACCAATATAGATCTCGCATTCTAAACAGTTAACTTGATAAATACCAGATTTTTTGTTGTCTGAAATTGTCTTTTTTAGAAAACTGTAGCAAATTCTTTATACTGTAATTATTATGAGGTGCTAGTATTATACCCACTTCTTTGAAAACTTTTTGGAACTTTTTATTTGCCCATGGATGATAGGTAAATTTTTTGAAAAAAAATATATATATATTTAGAGTGGAAACATTAACATTTTTTTGATATTTAATTTTTTTTACTCTTCTGATTATAAAATCTTTATTAAAGCCGTTAATTAAAGCAGTGTTTATAATATGTTTATATTCCGCATTAAATTCTTCTTCATTTAGAGGTATGTTTATCAATCTGTAAATCAAACTATTAAAAACAGCAAATTTGTGTGACATAGGGTTAAAACTTTTATTTTTGATATAATTATCTGTGTGAGTTGATGCCAAAACTTAATTTATTGTTATTTTTTATTATCTTTAGATCTAGAAAGGGGATGTAACCATTGTTTTCAGTTTCTATTGTGAACTTGATAGCTTTATCCTGTGAATTTAGAATATTTAAAGCCTCATCTATATATCTTTCAGGAACTATGGCAAAAATGTCATCTACGTATCTATACCATATTTTAAAAATTGAAGGAAAAGCTTTAGTGACTTCTATTTCAAAACTAACTATTGTAAATGCTTGTTGACATCATCAGTGACTTCCTTTGTTGTCAATGTAACAGTCGCTAGATTTCGCATTATTTTTGTATGTATTACCAAACTCTGAAAATGAAACTAACTTAAAGACAGAATCGATTTGCAGTATTTCAAAGTTCATTAAGTGATTTCTATGTTTTAAAATAAATATTTTTTCCCAAACCACTAAATCTATTGGTCCATTTAATGCTTTAATGATTTAACTTCTGGGTTATGTGGTCTGCATGTGGGCCTGGAGTATATACAGTCATTATTTGCACAGGATAATTTGCAGTTCATCAGTTTAGCAATTTTTTGGTATTTTTCTAAGAGGAAATCCTGATTTCATCTTGATTAAAAATTATGTGAAATTGTTTATAGCCAGCCTGCCAAATTAATGCGTAATGCTGCTTTATTTTTGCTCCTAATATTTGATCTTATCTGACAAATACCTCATTGTTTAGTATGCAGTGTATTGTACATTACTGTGCTTTTGTTGACTGATAGCCAACTGTACTGTACTGTCCACCAACGCAAAGTAAGTCCCTGAAAGGAATGTGCCACCCAGTGCCACCCTTACACAATGGGATAAGGACAGTGAATGTGACAGAGAATGCAAGCTACACAAGGAGTAGAACTGTTAAAAAAAACATGTGCCCTATTCACTCTGTGCACTAAAACCGAAAAGATTTATTCACAAAAGTAGAAGACGTCAGAATGTTTTTAAATGGTCTATAACTGTCATAAACCTGTCCAGGGAGGGTGTGGGAATCTACCTCAACCCTCCTGCATCTCAACCCCGGAGACTTTCTTTGCTGTGGTAAACTGCAACTGTTGCAGGAAAAACCCAGTCACAGCATGTTCAATGGTAACTATATTCATGTCATGCATGGGAAGTGTTACAGGGATCACGACATCAAAATTCAATCCAGTGTGTGGTTAATACCATCACACAGTTACTTGGGTCATCCATGTGATCAGCACAGAAGGAAGTTTCAGAGCTCCAGAAGGTATCAGCAATATCTGTAAGATGTTCAGACATTGATGCTCAGATGATCTACCCAATTGTCCGAAAACTGGCCTCCTTCAACCCGGGAGGGTCTTTCCGTAGGGCAATACCTAGTTTCCTAAAAAGCCCCCCCCCACCCCCCCCCCCCCCATTGACAACAACATCAAGACGGGATGGAAGTGGATACGCCACTTATGCGCATCAACCCCACAGGGAAGACTACCAAATAACCTCGGTGGGGCCGCCTGGTGATCTAGCGCACCTTCTACTAGCTATGCAGGCTAGTACCCAGGACTTCTTTGGCAACCCTCTGCCCGCTCCGGCGGCCGGAGCCTGGCCGGAGGTACCCGATCTCCCACGGGTATCGGGAACACACTGCCCCCTGGAGTCCAACCCAATCTGAACAACTCCCCTTTGGGAGGGGCTCAAATGTTCGGTCCGAGGTTCCTCTAGTAACGTCAGAGGTACCACGAGTGCTAAGGGTTCACAGTGCCTACGCCATGGCAGCTGAAGGGGACAGATCCCCTCCCCTCTGGGATGTTCGGACAGTCACATAGCATTGCAAATGGAGCTTAGTTGCACAAAAACTACATACTTTGCTTGCTATGGACTTGCACCATACTTCTATCACAAGCTCACTAATGACTTTAATCATGTGTTTTGATGAATCTTTCAACAGGATAACAAAGTTTCTGTAAATGGATTTGGCCATTCATTTTTGAGACAAGAACAAAAATAAAGTGACATCAAGATATTGGAATTCTTCTTTTCTGGAGTATTCCTCTGCAGCTGACTGATTGAGAGGCTTTAAAGAGTGTCTTGGAGACAGTAGAACAGAGAAAGATGTATACATGGATGGGCCAAATGTAAAGTAGACCTGCCTTGAACTCCTCAAGAAAGATATGAAGGCATTTGAAGAAGATTCAGAAGTAATTGATACTGGATAATGTGACGTACATTTAGTCCATGGTGCATTTCAAACAGCATTCAGAAAAACTGGCTGGGAAATTGAAAAGTTCCTGAAGTCAGTTCAGTGTTTTCAAACATTGTCCAGCATGGCGAGCCAATTTCATTTATGAAACAATGTCCAAGAATTTTCCTTTGAAATTTTGCAGTTGCTGCTAACTTGAAAACCTTGCTAGCTGTGGAAAAGCTATCAAGATTTACCTCACTTGAGGATCTATTTCAAGACTAAGAGAGCACACATTAAGCAGAACAGAAGGTCACTGAAGTTCCTCAAGATCATCTTCTGCTCTATAAATTACAGTTCTTCTTGATGATTGCCTCTGCATTTGAACCCTTCTGGAGAGAATTCCATACACTAAAGCCTATGTTCTCCTTCTTGCATTTTGCAGTTTGAAGATCTTACCTGAGAGCTGATGGAAAGGTTCATTAAAGCCAACATTCTAGAAGGTGCTAACACTACATACAAACTGTTACACATAGATGTTGAAACTGTAGACAACTGCATGGAACTGCAACAACTTAAGATTGGACCAGCTGCATGACTATTTTTCAATGAAACATGTATTAAGAATATTGATGTGGACAAGTTCTGTCTAGAGGCAAAAAACTATCCAGCCAAAATTTCCAGGAAGCTTTTCGAGAGGAGCACCCTGAAGTATAAATTTGTCAGAGAGTTGACTAGTCGACTAGATATGCATTAAGTCAGAATAGTGCAAGAGCGATTGAAATATGTGTTAGAATGCTGCTGGCAAAGTATCTTGTGACTGCACTTCAGTCTGATTGAATCATCCTTCAGTAGGTTTGTATCTCATGTAGACAAAGCCAAGTTTTTACTTTTTGATTGGTGAATGTCAGCTGGACACTTTTATATGGCATATTGACTGTTCCAAGTATATATATATATATATATATATATATATATATATATATATATATATATATATATATATGAGACAATAAAACATATCTTACTAGAAAATGATCCAAAAAATGACAGTATTCACTCATATAGTCTAATATACTCTAGCAATTTTTACAGAACATTACTTAGGGGTACATTTAGCAGATGCTGTATAAAAAATTTGGTAAAAATACTGCATAATAAGCTACAGGAACAAGTTAAATCAATAAAAAATGCAAATCTAAAGATGAAAACAATAAAGAAGTATCTAGTAGAAAATGCCATTTATACCTTAGAGGAATTTGAACATGGGACCTAAATGAACCTTAAATAAATTGTACGTGTAAATATTGTATATGTAAATGTAGTATGTATTAGTTAGTAATTATTGTATTTGAGAAATCCACAACATGTAGATGTTTTCATGGGTGAAATTGAATGTACAAAACAAATGAATGGCTTAGAAGAATATAAAGATGTATGGCAAATTGTTGAAATTATTGTGTTGTCACATGGCAATGTCTTTGTTGATGGAAGGTTTTCCATTAATAAGGACATTTTAATAAAAGACCTTAATGAGGAGAGTCTAAAGCCTTGAGAAGAGGGTGGGGGGATGGTATACAGGATTCGGGAGGAGGGAGTGCCATACTTGTGGACCAAGAAGTGCTTTGTTATGCGTGTGGAGCCTGCAGTAAGTGCAGCAAAAGAAAAAGAAACAGAGTTAGAGAATTCTACCTTATTTGTATCCATTTTCCCGTTGTTTGTTCCACACTTAACCTCAAATTGTTTATTCATCAATACTTGTTGGCCTATTAGTTATGTGTTTGGAGGAATCTAGTAACAGTGACGTCAAAATTAATCTCAGAAACTATTTGTAGTTGGTTTATTAATAATCAACAAAAAAGAATTTCACAAAATTAAAGTAGATAACCCAACATTACCAAGAGTATATGGGCTGCCAAAAATTCATAAAACAGGGAAAGGCATACGACCTATCACTAGTAGTATAAATGCCCCCACATATAATTTGGCCAAATGGTTGCTAAATAAATTTGTGACTTTGTAGGTTCGTGAAATAAAAAGTCCAATTTCACCACTCAAAAATGTTCTTTATTTCCACCGACTTACAGTTAAACACTTGCCAATTACATAAAATTACGTAATGCACACAATTACGATTCACCAGTTCGTCCGTTACAATTGCACTCGTAATTACGTACGGTCTTCTCACTAGCACTGCGTCCTTACACCAGGAACTGACTGACTGTCTCTCTGAAACCCTTTTTATAGGAATGTCACTGTTCTTCTAGAAGTATCTGGTTTCCCGCAAATTACCCGAACGTTCCAGACCACAGAAGAAGGGGAGAGAAACGTTGAGGGACAGGTGACACTTCCCTAACCACCCCTCAGTTAGTGACAGAGACTAATGGGAGGCGTGGCTCGGCGGCCTTGGTTTCCTCACAGCTGTGGGCCTCATGCCTACCGCTAATTGGGTGACACTGCTCCCTCCTCAAAGCTGGTCGTCCCGAACAGCACCATCGTAGCGGGCTAGTCGATCCAGGTGTACCACCAACATCTTTCCTCGGGGAACCTTCTAGATGCGGTAGACCACGTCGTTAATCCTCTTCACCACCTGGTACGGTCCTTGCCATGGCTGCTGGAGCTTCGGGCAGCGTCCCTTGGTCCGGGTAGGACGGTACAACCAGACCAGGTCACCTTGCTGGAACCCTTGGCTGTTGGCTTGCCTGTCATACCTGGTCTTCATGCGGTCGCTCGCCTTCTGGATGTTCTGACGAGCCATCTCGTGCATGTCGTGGAGATGGTCCACCAAGTTCTCCACATACTCGGTCGCTGGCTGTTTCGCTTCCGGATAGCTTCCAAAAGCCAGGTCACAAGGGAGGCGTAACTCTCGGCCGAACATTAAGCTGGCTGGCGTCATCCCAGTTGTGTCGTGTCTAGACGAGCGATAGGCCAGCAAGAACAGTGGCACCTTGACGTCCCAGTCTCGCTGATGGCTGGCAACGACTTTCCTCAGGTGTTCCTCTAAGGTCTTGATGTACCTTTCGACCATGCCATCCGATTGGGGATGTAGAGGCGTAGTGCGAGTCTTGTTCACCCCAAGCCTTTGTAGTGCCCCCTTCATTAGGTTGGACTCAAAGTTGGTACCCTGGTCACTGTGTAGCACTAACGGCACCCCAAATCGACAGAACACTTGCTCCACGAGGCAGTCTGTGATTGTCTTTGCCTCTTGGTTTGGGATGGCATACACCTCCGGCCACTTGGTGAAATAGTCCACGACCACCATCAGGTACTTGTTGCCTCGGTCGGAAACTGGGAACGGTCCAGCAATGTCAACGGCGATCCGTTCGAATGGCGCTCCGACGTTGTACTGCTGCATGCGACCCCGGCTCCTAGTCTGGGGGCCACGACTCGCCGCGCACACGTGACACTGACGGCACCATGTCTCAGCATCTGCTCGGAGTCTCAGCCAGTAGTAGCGCTGCCGTAGTTTGTCAATCGTTCGGTTCGCTCCCAGGTGTCCTCCCGAAGTACCGGCGTGCACTTCCTCCAGGACTTCCGGGACCTTACTCCGGGGAAGTACCAACTGCTCTCTCTGCGTCTTCCCATCGGGTGATTCCCATACCCGGAACAGCATGCCCTCTCTGGTCTTCAACGAGTCCCATTGGGCCCAGTACGACTTGTAGGTGGCGCTCCTCGGTGCGATGTCCTCCCAGGTTGGTCTCATCCCTGCCTCCACTTCCCTCAAGAGTGGTCCCAAGTCTGCGTCCGCCAGCTGCTCCCTCCTCAGGCCTGCGCTATCCCAGCCTTCAGCAGGCACTGCCACAACTACTCGGACTGCTGCGGCACACTCCTTCTCTTCCACTCTCGTGCACTGGCCGCACTCTTCTGGACAGGGTCTTCGGGACATGGCGTCTGCGTTACCGTGGCTCTTCCCTCTACGATGTTCCGAGGTGAAGTCATACTCCTGCAGCCTCTGGACCCAACGTGCTGTCTGGCCTTCCAGGTTCTTAAAGGTCAATAGCCAGTTAGGGCGGAATGGTCAGTCCTCAGGTGGAATGGCTGACCGTACAGGTACTCGTGGAAGTGCTCCAATGTCTTTACTACCGCCAGTAACTCCCGTCGGGTGACGCAGTAGTTCTTCTCTGCCTTGGATAGCGTCTTGCTGTAATAGGCTATCAGCCGCTCATGGCCGTCCTGGATCTGCGACAGGACACCTCCAATGCAATGGTCGCTGGCGTCGCTGTCCACAATGAAGGCGCCACCCGGTTGTGGGAAACCCAAAATTGGAGCACTGCACAGGGTCTCCTTTAGGTGCTGGAAAGCGTTTTCGGCGTCCTCTGTCCACACATAAGGCCGGTGTTCCTCCGTCAGGCGGGTGAGGGGTTTAGCGATGTTGGAGAACCCCTTTATGAAGCGGAGGTAATAACTGCACAGCCCCAGGAAACTGCGCAACTCTTTCCTATCCTTTGGGCGAGGCCAATCTCTCACAGCCTGTGTCTTCTCCGGGTCTGTGGCCACTCCGGTTGCGGAGACTGTGGCCCAAGTAGTTAACTTCCTTGCGGAAGAGCTGGCACTTCTTTGCGTTCAGCTTCAAGTTGGTCGCTTGCAGTCTCTGTAGCACCTTACTCAGGTTCTCGAGGTGATCTTCAAAAGTCTTCCCGACGATGATGATGTCCAGGTATAGCAGGCAGGCATCGTAAGTCAGCCCTCTCATCACTGACTCCATAAGGCACTGGAAGGTAGCTGGTGCGTTGCAGAGGCCAAAGGGCATAACCGTGAACTGCCAGAGCCCTTGGCCCGTCGAGAATGCAGTCTTCTCCTTGTCTCTCGGGTCTAGAGCTACCTGCCAGTAGCCCGACTTCAGGTCCAGGGTCGAGAACCACTGTGCACCAGCTAGCGTGTCCAGGGTGTCGTCAATCCGGGGTAAGGGAAAACAGTCCTTCCGGGTGACGGCGTTCAACTTTCTGTAGTCTACGCAGAAGCGTAGCTCGCCGTTCTTCTTTGTCACCAAGACTACAGGGGAACACCAAGGGCTGTCAGACTCTTCAATCACTCCCCTGGATCTCATGTCCTCCAGCATGTCTCGTACCGCCCCTTGCTTCGCCAGCGGAACGCGTCTATGTGGTTGCCGAATAGGCCGGGCGTCCCCGGTGTCGATGCGGTGAAGCACTTTGTCCGTGCGGCCGTAGTCACTATCACCTTGGCTGAAGACGCGCTGATACCGCCTTAGCAGTTGTCGAACCTTCTCCAGCTGTTCTGTGGTCAGGTGGTCGGCCGCCCTCTCCACCAAGCCTTCTAGCCGGGGCCCCAGGTGTTGCTTCGGCGCCGGCTCCTGTGTCTCGTCGATAGCTGTTACGCTCACCACGGGCTCGCACATTCCCAACTCCGTCCTGGCCTGGACGTCGTTTTTGGCGTCCGTAGGATTTAGCAGTCTCACGGGCACCTCCTCTCGGCACGGCAGCAATGCCCTGGCTACACACAGTCCGTTTACAGGCGTCTTCTGGTCCAGCATCATGTTCCTGGTTCTCTGGCCCTCCAGTCGCGCCGTCACCACCACCTCGCTCCTCGCGGGGACAACCACGTCTTCGTCCAAGACGATCCTGCAAATTCCAAGGCGTTCTTCGGGTTGACGGAGTATAACCTCTTCTCCGTTAAGCCGCAGGACCTTCTTGCCGACGTCGACCGTCGCCTCGTGGCTCCTGAGGGCATCCAGTCCCAGAATCACCTCCTCAGCCACCTTCGCAACGAACACCCACAGACGCACGGCACTCCGTCCCAAGTTCAGCTCCAGCAGGGCCTCCTTCTCCACAGGCAAGGTGTCGCCCGATGCCGTGGCAAGCTGGTATGGCCGGCTTGGCTTCCTTGTCGGCAAACCCTTCGCCACGTCAGGTCTGATGATGGTCACGGCCGCCCCGGTGTCCACCAGCACGCGGCATGGCTTTCCTCTTATCCAACCGTCCGCGATGAGGCTGTCATCCATACGTCGGCTGACGGCGCGCAGTGTCACTCGAGGGGATGGTGGTGATGGCGCCGACGTGCCCCTCTCCACGACGGCCCTTACTCTTTTTCCGGCTGCTCTTCCTGGTGTGGGCAGTCTCTCTGCAGGTGTCCGGGCTGTCCACACCCCCAACACAGGCCACTAGGTGTTCGCCGGCGTCCCTCAGCTGGTCTTCTGTCTCCGGCGTAGCGGACACTCCTCGTTCTCGACGTCGGGATGGATGTTATTTTGGCCGCCTCCATCCTTAATGCCGCTGTCAGCGCCTCGTGGATGGTTTTATATTCCCCGAGCATTAGGCGCTGACGAATCTCTGTGTCCCGTACCCCGTCGACAAAATTGTAGGCGGCTTCCCGGGATACGAACTCCAGTGGCAGGTCGACCAAGGCCTTGCTATCCAGCTGCTCGATCGCAATGGCGAACTCCTGCAGCGTCTCCCCCGGCTGCTGTGACCTTGCCTTTAGCTGGCTGCGGTATGCTGCGGCTAAGCGGTGGTTCCCGAAGCGATCCTCCAGGGCTTCCCAGATGTCCTTGGGCGCCGCCGTCGTCTGCACCGCGTTTAGGACTTCCGCGGCTCTTCCCTGGAGGCTGGCTATTAACTGTGTGGCCTCCTCCTCCAGTGACCATCCGTTGTGCCTGGCCACTGTGTCGAACTGGCGGCGGAAGACCTCAAACGTTGACGCGCCGTCATACTTGGGAGGTTTGACGCGCGCAGATGTTGTGTCGCGTCCTGGCGAGTCGGCCTTCAAATCCTTCAGCTTCCTGCCGACGACGTCCTCCACCATGGCGTTCAGGGACTTCACGCTGCTGTCGGCTTTCCCTTCCAGGTCGTTAACGCGGCTCGCCAGGTCCTCGACGCGCTCGTCCACTTGGCCCATCCGCTTGCCCAGCTCCGTCACGTCATCCCTCATGCCGGCCAACTGTTCTTCAAACTTGGCGGCGAGAGCCTCGTTCGCCACCTTCATTTCCGTGGTCAGTTCGGCCATCTTTGAGGTCATTGTCGTGGCCAAGTTGCTGTTAGCCGTTTCCGTCTTCGCTGTTAATTCGGCCTTCATTTCTTCCATCTTCCCGGTGATGTTGTCGTTTGCCGCTTCTGTTTTTGCAGCGAGGTTTTCATTTGCCGTCTTCATTTCTGTCAGTTCCGCTTTCATTTCCATCATCTTCTCCAAAATTTTCTCCAATGCCGCGTCCATGGTTGTAATGTTCGGTGATGTTATCTTCCCGCTTCCTGACACCAGTGTGACTTTGTAGGTTCGTGAAATGAAAAGTCCAATTTCACCACTCAAAAATGTTCTTTATTTCCACCGACTTACAGTTAAACACTTGCCAATTACATAAAATTACGTAATGCACACAATTACGATTCACCAGTTCGTCCGTTACAATTGCACTCGTAATTACGTACGGTCTTCTCACTAGCACTGTGTGCTTACACCAAGAACTGACTGACTGTCTCTCTGAAACCCTTTTTATAGGAATGTCACTGTTCTTCTAGAAGTATCTGGTTTCCCGCAAATTACCCGAACGTTCCAGACCACAGAAGAAGGGGAGAGAAACGTCGAGGGACAGGTGACACTTCCCTAACCACCCCTCAGTTAGTGACAGAGACTAATGGGAGGCGTGGCTCGGCAGCCTTGGTTTCCTCACAGCTGTGGGCCTCATGCCTACCGCTAATTGGGTGACAATAAATTTAATAGTTTCCCAAAATTCAAAAGTGCAAATTTAAAAAACTCTTTAGATTTAATAGGAAAAATCAAAGATATCAATTTGGACAAAAATGACAGACTGGTTTCATTTGATGTCACATCTTTATTTCGAAGCATACCAACAGAAAAATTACAGACTGTATTAAAAGAAGTGGCTAACTACAATAGAAATGGAAGCAATAGAAGCAGAAGAATGCATTTCTCTAACAAAAATATGCATTGAACAAAACTTCTTCAGCTTTAATGGAAAACACTATAAGCAGAAATCAGGGTTATCAATGGGCAATCCACTTTTCCACTTTTACCTTTTTTGGCTAACTTATTTATGAGTGCATTTGAAACACAAATTAAAAAGTCCTTCCCATTGATCTTCAAAGTTTGGTATAGATATGTTGATGACATCTTTATAATTGTACCAAATAAACATTTAGAAGATGCACTAAAATTACTCAATCTACAAGAAAGGACTATAAAATTCACTATAGAAAAGGAAATCAATGGACAACTCTCTTTCTTGGATCTAAATATCATCAGGAATGACACAAAAATAAAATTTGGAATTTACAGGAAACCAACACATTCAGAAAATTACATAAAAAATAATAGCCACAACCCAATTACACATAAACATGCAATAATAAACAGCCTTACACATAGACTAGTCAACATACCCATGGAAAAAGAAGAATATTTCAAAGAACAAAAAACAATACTACACATAGCAGAAGAAAATGGATACAACAAAAGTTTGGTGTTGAAAATTAGAAAAGCTAAACTAAAGAAAACCATTAAGGAAGCAGCCACATTTACAAAAGCAACAGCATATTCAGTTCATTCACATATCACCCAAAAACATTTAATAAATTTATAAAGATCTTCAAGGAACAAAATTTCACCTTGGCACCTACTAATAGACATTCAGTTTTAAAATTGCTAAATTCGAAAACAAAAGATGAAATCCCATCAGTTAACAGATCCGGAATATACCAGATAAGTTGTAAGAATTGTGAAAAATGCTACATAGGTCAAACTAAAAGAAATCTAAAAACCAGAGTCAAAGAGCACTTTAGAAACATCAGATTGAAACAAGAAGATAAGTCAGCAGTAGCATTTCATTTTTGGAATGAAAACCATGACATTGATCCAAATCCAAAATTATTAAAAGGAGTGATAAACCAAAATAGATTGACAACATGGGAGAACATATTCATATGGAAAAATAAGGATCGCGTAATGAACTTAGAAATCCCACCAGTAGATATTTTGACAAAGAAGTTCATAGTTCCACCACCAGAGAGAGAGCAGACAACAACAGATGCCAGTTGGAAAGAGATTGAAAATGGAGGCGAATGCCTTTGAAACTAGTCTCTCATTAATATAAACAAGTGACGAGTATTAATAAACCAACTACAAATAGTTTCTGAGAGTTAGAGAAACTAAACCAGTCTGAAAGAGAAGAGAAGAAAAGCTGAGGATCTGCATCAGTTAAAGGAAAAGGAGGATTTTCAACTTAAGCAAATTGTATTTGGTAAGGAAGATAAAAAGAATGGAATAAATTAAGTAAATGTGTAACTGGAAAAAATATCTGAAGGCAGTGAATCAAACCCTCAAGTTAAAAGTTATTTGTACTATTGAGAGATCTTGTGTATTAAAACAGACTAAAATCAATTTTTATTGCTTCATAACTAAAAAGGATATAATTTGATTATGTAGAAAATGAAGCTAGCTACAGTGAAATAACAAATATTACACAAATATAAATATTTGTAACAAAACACTTCACTTATCTTAAGAAACTGGTGTTAATTCTTCTTTCTAATGGTGATCGATTTCAAAAACAGATTGTTTTCATCATCAGTCCATCAATAAACTTCGTAGTCAAGGATTCCGGTTACCGTGTTCTTATGTTTTTTCAGTATTACCAAAATCTGAAAACGAAACAAACCTAAAAACAGAATCAACTTCTGGTATTTTTAAATTCATTACGCAATGTTTATTTTTTATAATATCTTTTACCAAACCATTAAATCTATCGGACCATTTAATTGTTTTAATAATTTAACTTCAGGATTTATTTCATGGTTAAATGACCAAAAATGATCTGCTACGGACGATTTATCAGTTTGTTTATAGTTAATGTTATAAAAATGTTCTTTTGTTCTGGTTTCCAAATTACGTTTTGTCTTTCTAATATAAACCTGATCACAATCTAAACAAATAAATTGATAAATACCAGATTTTTTATTATTAGGAATATTATCTTTTTTAGAGAAATTGTAGTAAATTTTTAATACTATATTTATTTTGAGGAACTAAAGTTATACCAACTTCTTTAAAAAAAATTGAAAATGTTTATTAAAAAACTTTTAAAGAAGTGGGTATAACTTTAGTTCCTCAAAATATAGTATTAAAAATTTACTACATTTTTCTAAAAAAAGATAAAATTTCTAATAATAAAAAATCTGGTATTTATCAATTTATTTGTTTAGATTGTGATCAGGTTTATATTAGAAAGACAAAACGTAATTTGGAAACCGGAACGAAAGAACATTTTCATAACATTAAGTATAAACAAACTGATAAATCGGCTGTAGCAGATCATTTTTTATCATTTAACCATGAAATAAATCCTGAAGTTAAATTATTAAAACAATTAAATGGTCCAATACATTTAATGGTTTGGGAATAGAGATTTATTTTAAAAAATAAACATTGTGTAATGAATTTTGAAATACCAGCAGTTGATTCTGTTTTTTTAGGTTTGTTTCGTTTTCAGATTTTGGTAATACTGAAAAAACATAAGAACATGGTAATCGGAATCCTTGACTATGAAGTTTATTAATGGACTGACGATGAAAACAATGTTTTTTTTTTAAATCGGTCTCCATTAGAAAGAAGAATTAACACCATTTTCTTAAGATAAGTGAAGTGTTTTGTTACAAATATTTATATTTGTGTAATAAGGATATAATTTATTTTAGTTGGGAAATATTATTTTATATTGTCTAAAAATGTATTCATTGAAGAAGGCATGTAAACTGTTCTTAAAAGATTTTTGCCAATTGACCAATGTTTCCTATTAATGTTCCTTGTAAAACTTCATATTTAATTGCATTACACAGAAGTGTCACTGCTTACAGATTTTCCTCATTTAAGTGTCATTCATAATTAAAACTGTACTGTAAATTCAGGGTCTTGCACCCATATTACTGGAAGCATTCACACAGAACCACAGAAGTGCTTGAGGCCCACATTGAGGTTACACTGATGAGATTAGAAAAGAAATGCAGCACAATTACAATTAATTCAACAATTTGGACTGGCTTCTACCTCATGCAGAATATAAATTACCAGTAGTCCCTCATAGCAGAACAATGAACCAAATAATCATTGTCTGGCGTAGATTTTTTTGCAAAAGCTCTAGGTACATAAATAGCTAAAATTCATTTATGTTTTCAATTTGTTGTATGAAAATATATTTTTGAGTGTTAAATTCAAGTAGTTATGATTTTTTAGCAGTAGGTTAAGCATACTGCTCATTGTGAGCAATGCTGCCCTATAAATGGACCTAATGCCCAACAAGAAACTGATATAATGTGATATATTCTTTTAATATTAAATGAAATTTTTATATTGATGACAAACATACTAGAATATTATGGCCCATCAAATATAATGCAAGAAAATGGAAATAACACAGGGAAAACAGATCCAGATGCTCAGTGGGGAGGCTATGTTATATTCATTATTTTGAACTAAGGTCTTGCCTTTTCCATGTTGCAAGAATTTGCTGAGGGAAGACAGAGTAGAACTGAATTGAATACAGAGCCACTGATCAGCCTTTGTTTTATACATGAATAACATCTTGCAGAAAGTTACATGAGGCTTAGAAACATGTGGAACTTCTGTTATTCATGTTCCTAATCTTGAAAGAGCAAACTCAAATTTTGGACAGTTAATTAATTTCTGATGAATTATTGCAAAGTCTGTCCATTTTTATTTTTACTACTGAGTGTCCAGAAGGTAGAGGAGGTGTTGTACGCGTATTCTCTCCATAGGGGAGGGAATCCGTCCCCTTCAGCCGCGGTGGTGCGGGCGCTGTGGACCCTTGGCACTCGTGGTACCTCTGACGTTACTAAAGGAACCTCAGGCCGAACTGCCGAGCCCCTCCGGTTGGGGAGTTGTTTGGATTGGGTTGGACTCGAGGGGACAGTGTGTTCCCGACACCCACGGGAAATTGGGTACCTCCGGCCAGTCTACGTCCACCCGGAGGGGGTAGAGGGTTGCCAAAGAAGTCCCGGGTACTAGCTTGCAGAGCTAGTAGAAGGTGTGCTAGATCACCAGGTGGCCCCACCGAGGTTTTCGGTAGTCTTCTCTGTGGGGTTGACGTGTGTAAGTGGCGTATCCACTTACATCCCGTCTTGACTTTGTTGTCGATAGGGGGGCTTTTTAAGAAATCAGATATTGTCCTATGGAAAGACCCCCAGAGTTATCCATCACTCCCGGGTTGAAGGAGACCAGGGTCTTCGGACTTTGGGTAGATCCTCTGCACTTAACTGTACTCGTATTCTATTGTATTCTATCTATCCTGTGCATGTGTTTGGAAGAGATAGAACAGCACAACTCAGAAATGAAATGTATTTCAGTTCGGTACATTCCAAAGATTGGATACAATCATTTCAAGAAAATGTATCATGAAATATTTGATTATGTATTTTCTACAAATAGCTCTAGCGGTTTTGATTAAATTAGAATATTTAAGATATTTTCATGGCAAATAAAATGTATTCTTGCCTGCCATCTGTAGCATAGATGGTAGCGTTTCTGCCTCACATTCAAGAGGTCCCGAGTTCGAATCTCGGCCAGGTGAGTTACCTGGATAAGGTTTTTTCTGGGGTTTTCCATTATCCTAAAAGACGAGTGTCAGGTAACTCTAAGCTCCAAGGACCCTGGGCCCATTTGAGCATCATTTCACCCATTCCATTCATTGTCTGATATGACTTAAAAAGTTATAGGACGTAAATTACAAAAAAAAAAAAAAAAAAAAAATGTATTCTTGAATTTTCTGGGAATATTTTATGGTCCTCTTCATTTGGAACAAATGTTATATAATTTTGTGCTTGAATATGCCTAAATGTATATGTGCGGTAGCTACACTGTAGTGGATGTGATTAAAGTGCAAGTTTCACTAATTAGAAGATCCACATGTAACTGTCAATACTTTTGCAACTGCGCACATCTCATAATGCTACATGGCACCAACTATTGAACATGTAACTATTATTACTGTCGCATGTTAATTGAAGAAAAACTAAGGCAAGTTTAGAAAAAATAAAAATGTCAAACACAAGTGACAGTGAGATGCAATTTACATGGCCAGAAGAAATTTCTGCAAAGGCACACAATGTGACTAGTAGCTTATTACCACAAAAATTAAGAAACAAGTACAAAATATTTCTTGCAAAATTAATGGATTGGACAAAATAAAAATGTATAATATCATTATTACACAAATATAAATATTTGTAACAAAAAACCTCACTTATCTTAAGAAAATGGTACTAATTCTTCTTTCTAATGGAGGTTGATTTCACAAACAGATTGCTTGTATCTTCAGTCCATCAATAAACTCCGTTGTCAAGGATTCCGGTTACCATGTTCTTATGTTTTTTCAGTATTACCAAAATCTGAAAACGAAACAAACCTAAAAACAGAATCAACTGCTGGTATTTCAAAACTCATTACGCGATGTTTATTTTTTAAAATAAATATCTTTTTCCAAATCATTAAATCTATCGGACCATTTAATTGTTTTAATAATTTAACTTCAGGATTTATTTCATGGTTAAATGACCAAAAATGATCTGCTACGGCCGATTTATCAGTTTGTTTATACTTAATGTTACGAAAATGTTCTTTTATTCTGGTTTCCAAATTACATTTCATATGGAAAAATAAGGACCGTGTAATGAACTTTAAAATCCCACCAGTAGATAATTTGACAAAAAAGTTCATAGTTCCACCACCAGAGAGAGAGAGCAGACAACAACAGATGCTAGTTGGAAAGAGATTGAATATGAAGGCGATCACCTTTGAAATTAGTCTCTCATTAATATAAAAAAGTAAGTGACTAGTATCAATAAACCAACTACAAATAGTTTTTGCGATTAATTTTGACGTCACTGTTACTAAATTCCTCCAAACTCACATCATGTAATGAATTTTGAAATACCAGCAGTTGATTCTGTTTTTAGGTTTGTTTTGTTTTCAGATTTTGGTAATATGGAAAAAACATAATAACATGGTAACCGGAATCCTTGACAACAGAGTTTATTGATGGACTGAAGATACAAGCAATCTGTTTGTGAAATCGATCTCCATTAGAAAGAAGTATTAATACCATTTTCTTCAGATAAGTGAAGTTTTTTGTTACAAATATTTATTGCTTCACTGTAGCTATTTTTATCTGCCGTAGGAGTCAACCAGACTCATGGCATCGTCAAAAATACAGTTTATGTACAATAATTTTAAAAATATAAATATGAATTACAATATAGTTGAAAATATTACAAATTAATATAAAGTCTAATACAATTTTTACTTATTCGCAGGTATTGATGCCAATTTACCTTCCCTTCTCTTGATTATTCTTTAACCTAGTTTGAAGTAGGGTTATAAAGCAAAAGGATATACTATGCAATGCATTTATTGTCAATAGACTGCAAAGCAATTTCTGACATTGTCAATTACAATTTCAATATTTACATATATATATAACTTACAATACAAATGCCAATAGAATTACAATTCATCAACCGTGTACAATACCTTAATTATTCGGTAAATCTTAAGCTCCTTTTTAAAAGTATTTTCCGACATAGCTTGCTTTACAGAATTTGGCAGTTTATTGTATAAAATCAGTGCCATTACTTTTGGATCTTTAATACTACAGCTAGCTTCAGTTTCTGCGTAATGCATAACATCATATTTTCAGAAAATGTATTGCTGCTGTACTTTAAAAAATTGTGTGTGTGTGTGTGTGTGTTTTTTTTTTTTTTTTTTTTTTTTTTTTTTTTTTTTTTTTAAGATTATAGTATATATAGCATATGCATCATCAAGTATTATGTAGAGATCAGAATGAAATCAATACTTTCGTATCTGCACACATCTTAACCCAGCCAACTGTTTGCGTAAGTCTGTTTTGTTTATTTACTTTTTGTAATTTACATCCGCCAATGTTAAGTCATAACGGATGGTGAATGAAATAGATGAAATGATACTCAAATGAGTCCAGGGTCCATGGAGCTTAGAGTTACCCGACATTCGTCTTTCAGGATGAGGGAAAACCCCAGAAAAACCCTTACCTAGGTAACTATCCCTGACCGAGATTCAAATTTGGGACCTCTTGAACATGAGGCAGACAGGCTACCATCTACGCTACCGAGGAGGGTAGCATAAGGTAACGTCAATATACTTATTGCACTTGGGCCACTCGTTACATAAATATATGTGTATCTCAATTACTACCATTATAGTCTTGTCCAAATATACTACTGTATAACTGGTGTACCATAAAAAAACAGATTATTTCCAAGAACTGTTATATGCTCTCAGTGATTTTTGAAATATTCACTGTAATAGGTTTTCTTTTTTCCATATTTTGTCGTTTTTAAGCTTCTGTGTATATTCAGTTTTTTCTCACAATTTATATAGAAAGACTGGAATTTTAAGGCTAGCATGTAGCTTCGAAGTTGTTAAACATTTAACTACTGCTATTCCCTTTGTATCTGAGGCGTGTCCATAAAATGAGGTCTCCAATTTTATTTAATATAGAAAACATGTTTATTGTCAATGAATGTTACATTGATGGAAAGGCGAAACTTACAGCTATTTTCAACGTAATCGCCATTGTGATTGATGCACTTTAGCATGCACTGTGGCAGTTTTTGTATACCCTTGTCATAGCACTCCCTCGCCAAGTTGCGCAGGTAGTGCTCAACCTCGTTTTTCAAATCATCATCGGTCTGGAAATGTCTTCCGGCCAGGTGTGACTTCAACTCAGCAAACAGATGATAATCACTGGGTGCTAAGTCTAGATGTAGGGGGGATGGGTGAGGATGTCCCATCCCAACTGGGCCAGGAGATCAGTCGTTGCATGTGCAGTATGGGGATGAGTGTTGTCGTGATGAAAAATCACTCCCTTCGTCAGCATTCCCCTCCTTCGATTTTGAATGGCATGCTCACAGTAGCTAGGAGCATTTATTGTTGTGCCAGTAGGCATAAACTTGTACAACAATACACCTTTTCTGTCCCAGAACACACTGGCCATCACTTTGCTGGCAGAAAATGTCTGTTTGAACTTTCACGGCTTCTGCGAATTCGAATGCCGCCACTGACGAAAACGTTCTTTAATTTCTGGTGTTGTGTAGTGCACCCAGGTTTCATCGCCAGTGACAATTGATTCCAACAATTCCTCGCGCTGTTCTGCATAGCGCTCCAGGAATCGGCGGGCTGCTTCAACACATTGCCATTTGTGGTCTTCTGTGAGCATTTTGGGGACCCACCTCGCACACACCTTGCGATAATGCAAATGTTCGGTCAAAATCTTGTCAATCGTAGTCTTACTGACTTCAGGGATAAGTTGGCACAGCTCGCGAACTGTCACTCGCCAATATTTAAGCACTTCTTGCTTCACTTTTGCAATTGTTTTGGCTGAAACCGAATGCAGAGCAGAACGCTGTTCGTCATGGACGTCTGTACGTCCGTCTTTGAACTCTCTGACCCACTTTTGCTCGTTTTTTGACGTCCATACACTGTGGCCCATAGACTTTGCATAACTGACGATGAATTTTAGTGGGGGTTGTGCCCTTGGAACTTAAAAAATGGATCACTGCAAGCAACTTGCACTTGGCAGCGGAAGTGATAAGAAGCTCTATCGGAAATGGCTGCCTAGCCATGACTAATGGTTGCAACGGGTTCTTTGTGGTGGGGATTTGAAGGGGTGAAACCAAGCTACATGCTAGTGTTGCCGGATCTCGCGTAATAGCGTTCCTCACGGCTCCAGCCCCGTGGAGACCTTATTTTATGAACACACCTTGTATAACTAGATGTGTAATTTAGCTGTTTCTGCAAATGCTTAGATAGCATTTCTATCTTGCAGTAGATAGTAATATAAGCTTTAGCAAGAAAAATTTATAGAGTCTGAGGTGATGTACTAAGTATGTTAATTGGTTATATTTTGCAGGAAAATGGAGGCAAGCCTCCACTAACAGGTATACAACTGGCTGTCCGCAAGTCATCTTCAGATTTCTGTTTCCTTGACTGGAACTGGCCTCTAATTCGCAAGTGCAGTTTCTGGGGATCTATTTCACTACTCGTAGCTTGCATGTGTGTTGTCATCACTCTTATAACTCGGCTTCCCAACAAATGCAATCCTGAGCACGAGTGGTGGCAAGGTACCACGTTCTATGAAGTTTTCCCTGCTTCTTTCAAGGTAAGTCACAATGAAACAGCAATATGATACTTATGTTGGTAATTATTTATTTTGATTTGTTAAGTTCTTCGAATTTTTATTGTGATAGAGTTGATAAACATTTGTAATTTTCTCCTTGTTATTTATAAATTGTTAATATTGTCATGGCGGCAGTGAATACCTACTGTAAAGGAATTAAGTGTGGGTCACCCATTCCGTCATTTTTGTTTGCGGTCAAGGGACTTCTTCCCCTCAAAAATGAAAAAAGGGGGGCATTCAAGGACAGTCACTGATGTCAAGACCAGGAAGTAGTCTCTTAGTTGTATCACGCTGGTGTTCCAGACTGTTTGATTTTGGCAAAACTAGAAGATTTGACTTTGACAATGTCCCATTCTTTAGATTCAAGAGATTTCCTTTTCCTGAACACTCTTCTATGAGTGGCAGGCTGTAAAATGGAAGTGCCAAAGCCTGCCCAAATTCAATTTTTAGTTATGAGTTGACCAGTAAGTATCGGAATTATTGTCAATCAATTGGCTGGAGCAGTTCTGCAGTGAGTATTGGTCTGCAAGCAGTGAACTTGGAGAAGTTTGAGCAGCACAATTTTTAAGTGCAACAGTGACATAAACGAACATTAGACTGATGTTGGTAATAAACACTTTGGAATCCCAGCTGTCAATAATTTGATTAAGAGGTTCATAGTTCCACCACCAGACAGAAGACTGCAGGCAACAGCAACAGATAAAAGTGGGACCTTCGAGGTTCAAAATGGAAGCAACCCCTCCTAAAACTAGTCACTCAAAAAATCAAAATGGAAGTGACATTGTGAAAAACCGACTACAAAGGGTTTTACAGCACTGTGACTACATTCCTCCAAATATTATGTTATATTAATATAATATTGAGTCGAACTAGTACTCAATGCTCCACTTATTGCTAGTATTTACCTAGAATGCGTTTCATTAGGATCTTCATAACATCATCAGCTGTTGTCCACTACTAGATGTTGGTTTGGCGAACTCCTTGGAGGTGATAGGGGCGTCTCTGTCAGTATCTTGATGAACTTAAAGTTTGGGTTGTCTTCAAAGGTAGTGTCGAAATTAAAAAAAGTTTCTTTCATATTTCTTTATGAATATTTTTTCCCGCATGGTTAATGCAGCTGGACCTTGGGCACTTCTTAATAAGTGGATTTCTCGTTCTATATCGTGATTCTCCTTCCAAAAATGGTACACTACCGCCGATTTATCTATTTCTTTGTTCCTGCTGTTTCTAAAATGCTCTTTAAGCCCAATGTTCTAATTCCTTATAGTTTTTCCAATGTAAAAGTTGTCACCTCCAATAAGTTCACCAAACCAACGTCCATTAAATATTAAAAGCAGAAGCATTATTAACAGAAGTATTCTTCATATTTGAGTTTGATTTACGAGTCACTATGTTTACACTCAAACTTCACTTACTTGTTGTATAATTGAAACGTTTTCAAGATCATTCGATCTCATTCTCAGCTGTTTGGTGACTGAGATGTCACCAAACAGCTGAGGATGAGATCGAATGATCTTGAAAACGTTTCAATTATACAACAAGTAAGTGAAGTTTGAGTGTAAACATAGTGACTCATAAATCAAACTCAAATACAACATCCATTAGTCGACAACAGCTGATGATGTTAGGAAGATCCTAACGAAACACATTCTAGGTAAATATTAGCAATAAGTGGAGCATTGAGTATTATTTCGACTCAAAATTATATTAATTTTGTGCTTCATTGTATCATGGTCCTTGCACATTGGAATCATCTAGGTAATTGTGTTTACTTTTAATATGAATATTTTTTTCCAAATGGAAAGTTCTGTTAATGTCAAGCTGATAATGTTATCCAAAATGCTCAGTAACTGATGATTGATTTATTTGTTTATATTGAAAGTTTCTCATGTTTCTCTTTGTCTTCCCCATGTGTACTTTTTTGTAAACTTCCCTTAAATTTCATAAATGCCAAAAGTTTTTCCTGTCAGAATTTTGTCCTTTCTGTTGGTCATGAGCAGAAGCAAGTTTTTGTGGTGACAACTATTTATAAAATTTGCATTAATTTTAATTGGTGGTGTTTTTTTTAATACCATAAATTTGCAATTTTGTGCAAATTTTCGGGGAGAATTAATGACTCGAATGAAAACTAACAGGTAACTAGAGTAACACAACTGTTAAAACCCCTTTTTACCAAATTAAAATATTATATTTGAAATCAGAAGATAGTAGGTAGCGTGGATAAAATCAAATATCACACATTAGACATTGCCAAACTGCAGCATACAACAAGTTGTGATATGTACAAAAGTGAATCGAGAATATATTGACACATTGCTTCACTCACACTGTTTATTCACAGGACATGTTTCAAGAGCTCTTGCTCCTATCCTCAGCTGATACTCGACTAGTGCAAGTTGTAGTGGTTTCTTCTTTCTCCGTATTGTCAATAGATGGCGTGATGTACTTGTCAAAGATGTCCGGTGGTGGAGTTTCAAAATTCATGACTCTATTAACTTTAAAGAGAGTCGATTAAAGACACTAGACAACACTTACTTTTAAATTTTTCCGGAACTAGTTTCAGAGGCTTTGCCTCTATCATCGGCCGGCTCTCGACTGATTCTCGTATAAACTCTGATAAACAATTCTCTGATAAACAATTAGAAAAATCAGCAGTTGCCACACATTTTTGGGAAAAAAACCACAACATAAATCCAGAACCAAAACTACTGAAACATACATCAGGAAAACAAGAACTATCCACATGGGAACAAATCTTCATTTCAAAAAATAGGAACAAAGTATTCAATTTCGACATCCCCCAGAAGGATTTGTTCAGTAAGTTCCTTGAGCCGCCACCAGAGGAAACCTGTGACAAGGTATCGTCAGCTACACCAACGAGAATCAGTCGAGAGCCGGCCGATGATAGAGGCAAAGCCTCTGAAACTAGTTCCGGAAAAATTTAAAAGTAAGTGTTGTCTAGTGTCTTTAATCGACTCTCTTTAAAGTTAATTTATCATAACAACACTGTTTTCAACACTTCCAAGAAAGTAATTGTCATGACTCTATGTCGATTTTTTCCATATGGGAAAAAATCTTCATTAACAAAAATCGTCATAGTCATGAATTTTGAAACTCCACCACCGGACATCTTTGACAAGTACATCACGCCATCTATTGACAATACGGAGAAAGAAGAAACCACTACAACTTGCACTAGTCGAGTATCAGCTGAGGATAGGAGCAAGAGCTCTTGAAACATGTCCTGTGAATAAACAGTGTGAGTGAAGCAATGTGTCAATATATTCTCGATTCACTTTTGTACTAATTTGTGCTTCACTGTTCCTACGCTTCTTTCAAGTTTATACTTTAAGTTGTGATATATTGAAATTTAACTGTATTGGAACACCACAGTGAAGCGAAATAATTATTAAATTATAGATGAGTATTTATTACACATCAGCTTCACTTACCTAATTTGAGGACATGTTTCGCGAACCATTGTTCGCATTGTCGGCTCTTATATGGATAATTTGACAAAAAAGTTCATAGTTCCACCACCAGAGAGAGAGAGCAAACAACAACAGATGTCAGTTGGGAAGAGATTGAAAATGGAGGTGATTGCCTTTGAAACTAGTCTCTCATTAATATAAAAAAGTAAGTGACGAGTATCAATAAACCAACTACAAATATCGAGATTTAACTGTATTGGAACACCACAGTGTGTAATAAATACGACTCATCTATAAATTAACAACTACAAATAGTTTTTGAGATTAATTTTGACATGACTGTTACTAAATTCCTCCAAACACATAATTGGATCTGTTATCAATCTGCAATTTTCAGAAACAAATTTGCTGTTGTACCTTTACAATACTGCAGCACTTGGCATCGCAAAAATGATCATTTAACAAATTTTGCACATGAACTGAAAGCTTTTCTTTTTTAGAAAAGAAATTGACAATTGCATCAAATTAGCTGGCAATGTAAACTACTAATTAAACCAGCTAGACCAGCGTGTCAGTACAGGCAATGGGAACAGTTTACCTTCTAAATCAGTGAGGTATTGTTTGTATTCATTTTTTAAGTTTCAGGCATTTCGGAACACATTCCTAAGCCCTGAGGGGCAATATTTTCATGTTAATGTAATGTTTGAGAGTTGCTTCCAAGAAGTTCAATCTTCTCAGTAACTTTAGTCACCATAATAGGAGTTCTTTGCTGTGCACGATGTGGTATCCAATAAATAACATTTCTAGTTAGCATTAGACAAACAGTTCTCAGTATCACGAACCAGCCGGGTGCTGTGGTGTCAGTTTATTGTTGCACGTTTAGCTGTTATTTCAGTATGTATGATGATGTCACTTTATTCACTTGTTAAGTGTTAAATCTTCTCTTGCTTTTTGTTAAATTTGTAAACATGTTTTCACGACTTTTAGCTTCATGCTATGAAGACATGAATGTTAAATTCAAGTTATATTTATGCAATTTGTAATGTAAGTTTTTCAATTCAGACTAAAAATAATAGAAATTTTCTTATTTATAGCTAAAAAAAATATTCTCAAAAAAAAAAAGGAAAACTTTGCAAAACTTTGCCATATTTTTTTTTTAAATATTTTAGTGAATATTTTAATGCTGTTGTAATATTTCTTGCATTCAAAAAATGAATCACATAGTGATTTCTTTCTTCCCTTATCTGGCATAAAAATAAACGCAACAAATTTGTAGTAATGTTCTTTCAGTAAAACTTTAGAAGTATCCAAAAAGTACTAGATTTTCTTTGATAGCACTGAGTATTGAGTTACGGTGTTGAGGTCTCTTCCATAACTTATTTGGTTTCTGATATTACATCTGTACAATCACATTCTCTGTACTCATCTCTGTGTACTGATTATTGGGTAGATGTCCCTTTTGCTCTCATTCTGTTTACTGTGAACCAGCATTAGCAGAATATTTAATAGTGGCTATAGTTTAAATATGCAAAAAAAAAAAAAACACTTTAATAAACAAAGAAGACATGACCAAATATTCTAGAACCATAATCAGGCCTCACCAAGGCGGCCCAGGTTCCATCCCAGGCGACCACAAAGTGAGATTTGTGATGGACAATTCCTGGTCACGCGGGTCTGGTAGGGAATGAGCTGGCAGACTTGGCAGCGAAGATGGCAACCATAGCAGCTAGTGTTACCCTCCCTTTAGTGACCACGGAAAACTTTAGGCTTGTTTCCATAGAGCAGCGCTCTCGTGCTGGCACATACAGTGGTCTGCTCTGCGTGGCAGCAAGCTTAGAACGGTGAAAGAGCTTCCGATTGCCTGGGCGACCTCCTGCCACTCATCCCAGCGGGAAGAAATTACTTTGGCTCGGTTGCGCATCGGGCACTGTTATTTTACACACAATTTTTTACTTAACTGGACCCCAGCTCCCATTTGCCCGCTGTGCAGTGCCGGACTGTTGGTGCGACATGTCATTTTATATTGTTTTAGCCTAGCCCGTCTCCGCAGGTCTCTCCAGCAGCTGGCCATCTTGGCAGAGATCCTGGCGGATGATGAGAGGGCGATGGCCCAAGCTTTTAAATTGTTTTTAAATGTTAATTTTAGAATTTAGCATCTAGGGTTGTGCCCTATGCTTTTTACTCGTTTTATGTGTTGCTGGTTTTAACATTGCTGCCTATTTTTGTTTTATTTGCGATTTTAATTAGTAGGGCCTTTTAGATCTCTTTTAACAGGTTTTTATTCTTCCTATTCTTTTGAAAAGGGCGCTGATGACCACGCTGTTGAGCGCCCTTATACCCACATCATCATCATCATCATCATCATCATCATCATGTGATGGACAACTCGGTGCTGGGGCAGATTTTCTCCAGGACCTCCGGTTTTCCCCACCATCTCATTCTACCGATGCTCCATCTTCATCTCATGTATCATCAGTGCTGCAGATTTTCTCCAGGACCTCCCGTTTTCCCCACTATCCCATTCCACCGATGCTCCATCTTCATCTCATGTATCATCAGTGCTGCAGATTTTCTCCAGGACCTCCCGTTTTCCCCACTATCCCATTCCACCGATGCTCCATCTTCATCTCATGTATCATCAGTGCTGCATGTAGTAAAAGCGGGCGTTAAACACTACACAACGCTTAACCAGGCTAAGGTAACGTGCATGTCGCTTTCTCTTCATGCATTCCCGAAGTACCTGCCACAAGAGTCGGTAAACTTAATGTAACTTCATACAGTGTTACAACAGTCTGAAAGACAATGAATTGAATAACAGTACAGTATGTACATACCAGGGCTGTTGAATAAAGAATGATCACAATTTTTTTTGACAATGTACCTTTACTCATCCTCATAATTTTGATGGTCCTTCTCAAAATAGTCTCCCCTGAATGCATTGCACCTATCCCAGCATTTCTGCCAGTCTTCAAAGACATGCTGGAAACCATTTTTTGAGAGATCCTTCAATATCACCTGCACAGCCTTCACCACTGCTTCTGATGTTGGATAATGCCTCCCACGAAGGCGTTTCTTCAAGTTAGGGAATAGAAAAAAGTCACATGGGGATAAATCCGGTCTATAGGGAGGGTGAGGGATGCACTTCACGTTGATTTTTGCAAGATATTCCGTAACAACATTGGCAATATGCGGCCGCGCATTATCGTGGTGCAGCATCCAGCCTGCCTCACGGAAATGTGGTCTTTTGCGCCTGATATGGACTTGCAATGTTTTCAGGACATCCCTGTAGTATTGTCCCGTTACTGATGTATGTGCAGGTACAACATGCTGATAAACCATTCCATGAATATCAAAGAATGAAATGACCATAACTTTCCCAGCAGAAGCAACCACTTTTGCTATTTTGAGGGTTGGTGATGAAGGAGTTTTCCACACTGAGCTTTGCTGTTTGCTCTCAGCATCAAAATGATGTAGCCAAGTTTCATTAGCAGTGATTACGTTTGAAAGAAACTCCGAATCTTCCTTTAACATCAAATTTAACTGCATGCAGACCTCCATGCAAATGTCCTTTTGTTCGGGAATCAAGTCTTGAAACCCATTGCGCACAAATACGCCTCATGTGTAATGTTTCTGTCACCAACGAAATGTTCACCTGTTCTGGCACCTAATGAAATGTTCAGTATTTCAGAAAGTGATCTTGAGGTAATTCGTCGATCCTCTCTCACAATGGCAGCAGCAGTGTTGATGTTTTCTTCCGTAAGAGCAGTAACTGGATCACTGGGTCCACCTTCCTTTGAAATTGATTGTCTCCCCTCTTTAAGCAACTTAAACCACCTTCGAGCTGTGCTGTAAAGAAGAACAGACTCTTCATAGGCCTCCTGTAACATCGTGTAGGCATCAACTGAAGATTTGTTTAGATGAAAGCAGAATTTCAAAGCCATATATTGTTCCTCATGTGTTACCGCCATTGCAGCGGTAGGCAATACTGAACATGTATGAACTTGCCTGGTTCTCAGAGGCGGGAACCAGGAGTACCAACAATGAAACTACTACGGCGTGTTTGTTTCACATTAAGGTAACAGAATATAATAAGATTGAATTTTAGTGCAAAAAATTATGACCGTAAAAAAGTTATGATCATTCTTTATTGAACAGCCCTTGTAAATAAGTGCAGTATATCGATAAATTTATGGTGGAGTTTTGAGCTGTCACAAATGTGAATACTTTGCCAAATGAAATGAAAACTCTCCAAGTTTGCATGCCTGTTGAATGTGGCTTCAATTTGTTCACTTTTTTTAAACTCATTTATTGTTCACCTTAAAACTGTTATGTTTGTACTCTGTGTAGTGATATGGAGTTTAAAGCCCTATCCTGTCTTGTCCATAGATATGCAATGTGAAACATCATTGTCAGTCTTACTGAGCAGTTGTACTGCAAAATCACATCATTTGGGTATATCAGTTGAGTGGTTACTGCAGTTTGTAACCCATAAAGCAGAAATGCAGTCTTCGTTAGGCCTTGTTCTCAAGCACACATAATGACGGACTCCTTTGGTAGCTAGCCTGTATAACTTCTCGAGACTCAGAGACCTACTAGATTGTTCTTGATCTTTCAAATGCGAGTTTCCTTTGCTTGTTTACTCCACTGTTATTCATACTGAACACACATCACAGGTTCAAGTTTAGCAAACCGCAGAGCTTTCCTTTGTACTATCCACATCTTGTCTAAAATGTGGTGATAATCTAAATGCAGCACATTTTTCCTTTTCTTTCATTTTGTTTAGCTATTATAAGAGCTCATAACTGCTCCAAGATTTACAGACATACTATATAGTGTTTCTGTGGTACCTGGTTATACAAACATTAACAATAATGGTGAAAAATGGGGGTAAAAGGTATAGATGCATAGTTCAGTAGTGGACATAAGCTGAGTATGTTAGGAAGGTCCTAAGAAAACTCATTCTAGGTAAACATTAGCAATATATGGAGTATTGAGTACTAGTTCGACTCAAAATTATATTACTATAGCATTTGCTAATCGATGCAAATTTTACCTCCAATATCATGGCATAGTATTTTAATGATATCAGGCTGTGTACTAATGCACAAAAAAGCGAATTAATTCTATTTGATTTTAAGAGACATTTCGAACCTCAGCTTAATATAGGCAATAGCCTAGTCCAGTGTGTAAAAAGTGTAAATATTTTAGGTTTAATCCTTGATGACAAGTTAACTTGGTACAACCACATTGAAAAACTAGAAAGTAAATTAAGCTCAGGACTCTTTGTGTTGCGATATTTTGTCAATTTTCTCTCAGTAGATACTAGTAAGTAGTACATTTTGCATTAATATATTCACACATTTCTTATGGCATCAAGCTCTGGGGACACACTTCCAAATTAAACTTTAACAAAATTTTTCTCCTACAGAAAAGAGCTATCAGATATGTGGCAAAAATAACATGTATGAGTTCATGCAGGCTGTATGTTACAAAATTAAACATACTTACTCTTCCCTGCACATTTATTCTGCGAACAATACTTTTTTTGTACATAACAGGAATATAACCTCCACAAATTCCGATGTCCACACATATGAAAAAGGGGAAAGAATAACTATATAGTTAAAGGTCACAGGCTAAAACTTTGAACATAAGCCCCAATACTACTTAATAAGCTTCCGGAAAGCCTAAAAAATAATGTGTCAGCTGCTAAGTTTAAATCTAAACTGACTAAATTCTTGTTAAGCAGAGCGTATTACAGTATAGATAAATATTTTTTTTATGTCCTTATAGTTCCTATTATTGTTCTTGTAATCAATGCAGATGTCACTCTCAATGTCACAACTTTAACTATTTGTTTTTACACTGCACTGCACATCACTTCACAGTCCTATTGAGTTGCAGAATTGTTAGAAGTCTCTCAGATATTTGGATACAAGCTGTTGTGTAGTCGCTGGCCAGCTTCCTCCTTTTTTCCTAATGTCTTCTCTTAATGTGTTTCTTTGTTGTAGTACGTCTGGGCATTCATATATTATGTGATGTACTGTTTGGTGTCCTGCATTGCATGAACATGTAGGGTTATCTGCGTTGTGGAATCTGTGTTTTAATGAATTGGTTTTTCCATGTCCTGTTGTTAGAGCTGTAAAACATGACGTGAGTGACAGATTCACCTTGAGTCTCTCTCTAATGGAGGGGAAGAAACTCCGTGTTATTGCTCCTTTAGTTGAATTGTTCCATCTATTCTGCCAATCCTGTATTCCCTTTTCTCTAATTTCTGCTTTCATTGTAGATTTTGGTATCCTGTTGTAAACTGTTTCTATTCCTCTTTCTTCTCCTGCTTGCTTTGCTAACTTGTCTGCTAGTTAATTTCCAGGAATGCCGATGTTTGCTTTTACCCACTTGAAGTATATGTGTGTGCATATGTGTGTGTGTGTGTGTGTGTGTGTGTGTGTGTGTGTGTGTGTGTGCGCGCGTGCGCGTGCGCGTGTGTGTGTGTCATTTCTAATTGTTTACTTTTAAGAGAGAGTATGTATTACAAATGACATGGCTTAGTTGTGTTCAAACACTGTATTAAGTTGCAATAAATATGAATATCAATATGTCGAAGTGACAAGTGGTCATTGGGGATTGAGCCCACAACCTCACATGTTCTGTTGCCTGTGCCACCTTGCTTATTAAAATGTGGTATAACTTGAATTATACATATAATTTTGTGCTTCTAGTATTATAGTCCTTATACATTGGAATATTGAATTATACATTTTATTCTGTCCTCTTCAAGCAATGCACAAAACTTAAATCTCTATATTATATAGATCTTTGTTTACTTGTAGATGGCAATTGCAAACTTGTCACTGTAAAAGTAAAATTTCCTGCACATTCCAAAAATTCTCTCGGATAACAGCAGTTTTATATCCATGGCTACTGTATGTTAATTATTCTTTCTTCAGTAAATAAATGAATTTATTGTTAACGTTACAATATTATGCTTTATCTGCTATATAAGTATATAGAGAATATGTTGCTTTCTACCATAAAAAGGATACTATGATTTCACTGGAAAAATATGCTTGACATCTCCTCTGAAATCCAAAACAAAAGCCTTTTGCTAAAACGTTCTGTGTGTCTTTGAGGAGTGCAACTCAGAAATGAAAATTCAGTTAATACAAAACTTGGTGTGGAAGTTCAACATCTTTCAAGGATGCGACACAAAGATTTTCAAGATAATTGAGACTCAAGCTACCTTTTACATGGAAGAATCTTCAGCATATTTGATTTTCTCATAGATGGCTGGTAATGATTTTCATATACCATATATTTAAGACATTTTCTGTCAAATGATATGTATACTTGAATTTTTGGGAATAATTGCTGAAGTCTTCTTCATTCAGGTTGACTTTTGCATAACTGGTAAACTGTAAAAAAGGGCTTTTGTTATATCTTATACTTTATTGACCATTGGAATCTTGTACAAGATAAAGGCTTCGTCAAACTTACAATACTAAATAAAATATTCCAATGTGTAAGGACTATGATGCAATGAAGTACAAAATTAATATAATTTTGAGTCGAACTAATACTCGATGCTCCATTTATTGCTAGTATTTACCTAGAACGCATTTCGTTTGGATCGTCCTAACCCAAACTTCAAGTTTATCAAGATACTGACAGAGACGCACCTATTGCCTACAAGTAGTTCACCAAACCAACATCCATTAGTCGACAACAGCTGTGTTAGGAAAATCCTAACGAAACACATTCTAGGTAAATACAAGCAATAAATGGAGCATTGAGTATTAGTTTGACTCAAAATTATATTAATTAAATAAAATATAATTATTTGTCAACTTCATTTATCTTTATTTGAAGCAAAAGGTTAGAAACAGTGATGTATTTAACATTTGAAAGTAATGAGTCAGTAATTTAAACACAAACATCACTTAAATTATCCTTACTTGGACATGTTTTGGAGAACATGGTCGGATAACTGCTGACGATGGGGACAAACTGTTCTCCAAAACATGTCCAAGTAAGGATAATTTAAGTGATGTTTGTGTTTGAATTGCCGACTCATTACTTTCACTTATCTTTTTGAGAATATTGATGAAATTTCCACTTCAAAAAAAATTTCAAGCATTTTTCAATTTAAAATGTTATTACTCAACTGATGAGTATTTGCATTAATGAAATATTCACTTGTATTTTTTAACAATGTATAACTTTAATCTAAATGTACAGAGTAATTTTTTAAGTAACTATTGCTTAACTCTTATAATATTATAATTAAGTGTTTAAAATACTGGACGAATCCACAACATGTATATGCCCGCCTCGGTAGCGTAGATGGTAACATGTCTGCCTCACGTTCAAGAGGTCCCGAGTTCGAATCTTGGTCAGGGTGAGTTACCTGAATAAGGTTTTTCTGGGGTTTCCCCTTATCCTGAAAGACGAATGTCTGGTAACTCTAAGCTCTATGGACCTTGGGCTTATTTGAGCATCATTTCACCCAATCTATTCACCGTCCGATGGAGGACGTAAATTACAAAAAAAATATAAAAAAATTGAATTGACTTATTTCTGTATTTATTACCAAACTGAAAATGAAACAAACTTAGACAGAATCGATTGTCTGTATTTCAAAATTCATTACACAATTTCTATTTTTTAAAATAAATATTTTGTCTCAAACCATTAAATATATTGGACCATTTAATTGCTTTAATAATTTAACTTCTGGATTTACGACATATGTCCAGAAAGTAAGTTCTATTTGGTAATAAAATTAAATTGTGTACAGATACAGAAAAATTATTTATTGCACAAAATTCTGCAACTCTTAAACTACTTTTCCACATAACTGCCGAAATTTTGCAGGCATTTATCAGAGTGAGGCATAAGTTTTTGTATACCTTCTTCATAGAAATTTGCCGCCTGTGTCTTCAACCAGTTGGAAACATTTTCTTTCAGCTCTTTGTCATTGTTGAAGTGTTGACCACCAAGAAAAGATTTGAGATGCAAAAACAGATGAAAATCGCTAGGAGCGAGGTCAGGGCTGTACGGGGGATGGTCAAACATGTCCCAGTCAAATCCCTATAGGATGTTTTTCATCGCATTTGCAGTGTGTGGTCGTGCGTTGTCGTGAAGAAACACAACACCTTTTGACATAGCAAATTTGCCAATAAATTTCAATTGGTTTCACTTTCCTAGCATTCAGAAAATGATCACAGATCTGATTTCACAAGCGGCGGGATTTTCAATCAACACCGACATTGTAAACAAGCACAACAAAGCGTATGTGGCTGACAGTGATCTCACAATGGCACACGTTTCTTCTCCTTGACACAGAGCTTCTACTGCGCATGTGCGGAACTGTGATCGCAGCGCTGCAGCGAAGATAAATTGAAACAGAACTTACTTTCTGGACACCCTTTGTATTTCATGATCTGTTATGGCCAATTTATCAGTCTATTTAGACCTAATATGTAGTAAGTGTTCTTTCATTCTGGTTTCTAAATTAAGTTTGGTCCTTCCAATGTAAACCTGATCTCAAGCTAAACAATTAAATTGATAAATACCATATTTTTTACTATCAGAAATTTTATCTTTTTTAGAAAAATATAGAAAATGTTTTACACTATATTTATTTTGAGGAACCTAAAACATTATTTGTTATACAATAATATTGCATTATGTTCATAACTATGCATGAATAAAGTTGTATTGTGGTTTATCATACATAGATCTGCTTTACTTCTTGTGTTATAAGTGTGTACTTGTGAATTTATTTTGATTCAATTCATTTTATTGTTCCTTATAACAAGTACAATAGTATATACAATTGAAAACTTGTTGAAGATCATAGTCTAGTTGTTAACGATAAATAAAATAAAGACAATCAATGCAGTTAAAAAATAATAACAATTAAAGTATTAAAATAATATATAAAAATGATTGTAATACAAATACATTGGTAAAATGTTAGTGGAGGTCAATTAGAATATTATCATTCACAAATTCTTCCATGTCATAGTAAGCTTTTGATTTAAAAAAATTAATTAATATATATTTAAACTTAAGTAACGGAGTACTATTTCTGAAATTTGTTGGTAATTTATTGAATAATTTACTGCAAATATAATCAATCTTTCTTTCATATAATTTTAATCTATGCAATTGAGTTGTCAAGTTCTGTTTTCCTCTAGTGTTGTAGTTATGAATAGCTGAATATTGAGGCAAAGACCTATTTTGTATATGCAATATGGATTTTAATATAAAAAACTGGGAAGGGTTAGTATTGAAAGAGCTTTGAATGCTTCCTTACAAGGACTGTACATTGACAGATTGGCTATGTATCTGATGGCTCGTTTTTGTAATGTAAAGATTTTTTTGAGATTATCTTAGAACTTCATAAATAGAAACACAGGTGAATGGGAGTATTTACTTACATTACAACATACATTAGGTAGGCAAAGTATTGTATTGCAAGCAAAAGTTCAATATGAAGGATTCACCAGACATAAATGCTTTGAGACTCCATTTTTAGAAAAGGGTATTTGTATGTGCATAATTCAAAAACAAAAAGTAATTATTAATAAAACCTTTTTAAACCACTTCTCGAACTGTAAAAACACTTAAGCTCCACTTACATTTAAAAATTAGGACATTTTTCAAGGACCCTGCGTCCCCATCGTCAGCTGATGTTCAACTAGTTCTTCTCCTGGCGCTGTTCAATGATTTGAATGACGTAATCTACTATCGGTATTTCAAAGTTCATGGCTCTCTTTTTATTCTTCAAAGTGTATATATTTTTCCAAACTGTTAATTCCCAATACTTTTTTGCTGGTACCAAAAGTTTTATGTCTTTGGAAGTATTATGATTTTTCTGACCAGAAATGATGGGCTATGGCTGATTTATCTGTCTGTTTGTAAATCAACCATAGCCCATCATTTCTGGTCAGAAAAATCATAATACTTCCAAAGACATAAAACTTTTGGTACCAGCAAAAAAGTATTGGGAATTAACAGTTTGGGAAAATATACACATTTTGAAGAATAAAAAGAGAGCCATGAACTTTGAAATACCGATAGTAGATTACGTCATTCAAATCATTGAACAGCGCCAGGAGAGGGAGGTGGTCACCTGGAGAACTGAACATCAACTGACGATGGGGATGCAGGGTCCTTGAAACATGTCCTAATTTTTAAATCTAAGTGGAGCGTAAGTGTTTTTACAGTTCGAGAAGTGGTTTAAAAAGGTTTTATTGATGAAGCTCCACTGTTTATAAATACTTCTCTTTATAGTTTTAGTGGTTATTAGGTTGAACATCCTCCAAAGCTGTGACATGAAAATTTTCAATAACATCCTCACATCCTTGACTACCTTAAGTTTTCAAAGATTTGGTTACAATATTTTTATGGCAAATGAAATGTATATCTTGAATATTTTGGAAATAGACTCTGAAGTCCTTCACGCTGGATGTGTTTTGCATAACTATTAAACAGTAAGAGATAGACAAAATCTTACTGTACAATGAATGTAGATATTATTAAAGCACACAATTCACGTCAATTTTTTTTTTTTTTTTTTTTTTTTTTTTTTTTTTTTTTTTTGAGATAACTATTTTTGAGGTGTCCCGTGTAGTTGGTTTGACACTTTTCTGAAATAGGCCGTCAATTTTTTAAATTTTCTGGCCATGCAAAGAGAATGGAATGTCAAAGGCATGTCATAGTGACCAGCTCTTAAAATATTTGCTATAGGTTAAGGTTACTGTACTCTCCTATCCCCATGGGACGTACAATGAAATATATTATAAAATCATTTGTACAACTGTGTATCTCAATGAACATGAAGTAGATAGAAGAATAAATGTTTATAAAATTAATTTGTGCAAGAATGAATAGAGAAAGTCATGTGAGTACATCACATTAGAATTTGATTTTTATTTATCGAAATTTAACTATTGGAACACCACAGTGAAGCAAAATAATTATTAAATTCTAGATGAGTCGTATTTATTAGACATTAGCTTCACTTATGTACCTATTTGAGGACATGTTTTGCGAACCATCGTTCGCATCTCGGCTCTAATGCGACTAAAGCTTGATCCAGTGGTGTGGGTAGTTCTGGAGTTGCTGCTGCCATCTGTTGATTTTGTGATGAATTTAAATGTGGGGTTGTCTTCTGGCGGGATTTCGAAGTTCATTAGTTGGTTTTTATGTTTTTCTATGTATATTCTCTCCCATATGACGAGTTCACTATGTTTTTGTATGTATTTTAGTAATTTGGTGCTATCTTCAATTTCATGATTTTCAGACCAGAAATGAGCTGCTATTGTGGACTTATCAATATTTTTGTATCTTAAGTGCCTAAAATGTTCTTACTTTCTAGTGCCTATGTTTCTTTTTGTCCTCCCAATGTAAATTTTTTCAGTCTTTACACTTAATCTTGTAAATGCCTGACTTTTCTTCTGGTTTTATCTTATCAGTATTGTCACCCAATTAGCGGTAGGCATGAGGCCCACAGCTGTGAGGAAACCAAAGGCCGCCGAGCCACGCCTCCCATTAGTCTCTGTCACTGAGGGGTGGTTAGGGAAGTGTCACCTGTCCCTCGACGTTTCTCTCCCCTTCTCATGTGGTCTGGAACGTTCGGGTGATTTGCGGGAAACCAGAGACTTCTAGAAAACAGTGACATTCCTATAAAAAGGGTTTCAGAGAGACAGTGAGTCAGTCAGTGTTTGACGTGCTAGCGAAGGAGCGCCGTGTTAATGAACGAGAAGACTGTGCGTAATTGTGTACGTGCATCTGAACGGTAACGGACGAACTGGTGAATCGTAATTGTGTGCATTACGTAATTTTGTGTAATTGGCAAGTGTTCAACTGCAAGTCGGTGGAAATAAAGAACATTTTTGAGTGGTGTAATTGGACTTTTCATTTCACGAACCCACAAAGTCACAATTGGTGTCAGGAGTGCGACATAACACAATGGAGGCAGCATTAGAAAAGACTTTAGCGGAACTGAAAGAAATGAAGACGGCCAACGACAACATCACCGGGAAGATGGAAGAAATGAAGGCCGAATTAACAACAAAAACTGAAGCGGCAAATAACCTGGCCGCAAAGCTGGAAGAAATGAAGACGGCTAACGATAACCTCACGGAGAAGATGGAAGAAATGAAGGTTGCGAACGAGGCCCTCGCCGCGAAGTTTGAGGAACAGTTGGCCGGCGTGAGGGAGGACGTCACGGGACTCGGCAAGCGGATCGGCCAGGTGGACGAACGCGTCGGAGACCTCGCGAGCCGCGTTAATGAGCTGGAAGGAAAGGCCGACAACAGCGCCAAGTCCTTGAGCGCCATGGTGGAGGACGTCGTCGGCAGGAGGTTGAAGGATTTGAAGGCCGACGCACCGGGACGCGACATAACATCGCCGCGCGTCAAACCTCCCAAGTATGACGGCGCGTCAACGTTTGAGGTCTTCCGCCGCCAGTTCGACACAGTGGCCAGGCACAACGGATGGTCACTGGAGGAGGAGGCCACACAGTTAATAGCCAGCCTCCAGGGAAGAGCCGCGGAGGTCCTAAACGCGGTGCAGACGACGGCGGCGCCCAAAGACATCTGGGAAGCCCTGGAGGATCGCTTCGGGAACCACCACTTAGCCGCAGCATACCGCAGCCAGCTAAAGGCAAGGTCACAGCAGCCGGGGGAGACGCTGCAGGAGTTCGCCATTGCGATCGAGCAGCTGGCTAGCAAGGCCTTGGTTGACCTGCCACTGGAGTTCGTATCGCGGGAAGCCGCCTACAATTTTGTCGACGGGGTACGGGACACGGAGATTCGTCAGCGCCTAATGCTCGGGGAATATAAAACCATCCACGAGGCGCTGACAGCGGCATTAAGGATGGAGGCGGCCAAAATAACATCCATCCCGACGTCGAGAACGAGGAGTGTCCGCTACGCCGGAGACAGAAGACCAGCTGAGGGACGCCGGCGAACACCTAGTGGCCTGTGTTGGGGGTGTGGACAACCCGGACACCTGCAGAGAGACTGCCCACACCAGGAAGAGCAGCCGGAAAACGAGTAAGGGCCGTCGTGGAGAGGGGCACGTCGGCGCCATCACCACCATCCCCTCGAGTGACACTGCGCGCCGTCAGCCAGCGTATGGATGACAGCCTCATCGCGGACGGTTGGGTAAGAGGGAAACCGTGCCGCGTGCTGGTGGACACCGGGGTGGCCGTGACCATCATCAGACCTGACGTGGCGAAGGGTTTGCCGGCAAGGAAGCCAAGCCGACCATACCAGCTTGTCACGGCATCGGGCGACACCTTGCCTGTGGAGAAGGAGGCCCTGCTGGAGCTGAACTTGGGACGGAGTGCCGTGCGTCTGTGGGTGTTCGTCGCGAAGGTGGCTGAGGAGGTGATTCTGGGACTGGATGCCCTCAGGAGCCATGAGGCGACGGTCGACGTCGGCAAGAAGGTCCTGCGGCTTAACGGAGAAGAGGTTATACTCCGTCAACCGAAGAGCGCCTTGGAATTTGCAGGGTCGTCTTGGACGAAGACGTGGTTGTCCCCGCGAGGAGCGAGGTGGTGGTGACGGCGCGACTGGAGGGCCAGAGAACCAGGAACATGATGCTGGACCAGAAGACGCCTGTAAACGGACTGTGTGTAGCCAGGGCATTGCTGCCGTGCCGAGAGGAGGTGCCCGTGAGACTGCTAAATCCTACGGACGCCGATCACGACGTCCAGGCCGGGACGGAGTTGGGAATGTGCGAGCCCGTGGTGAGCGTAACAGCTATCGACGAGACCCAGGTGCCGGCGCTGAAGCAACACCTGGGGCCCCGGCTAGAAGGCTTGGTGGAGAGGGCGGCCGACCACCTGACCACAGAACAGCTGGAGAAGGTTCGACAACTGCTAAGGCGGTATCAGCGCGTCTTCAGCCAAGGTGATAGTGACTACGGCCGCACGGACAAAGTGCTTCACCGCATCGACACCGGGGACGCCCGGCCTATTCGGCAACCACATAGACGCGTTCCGCTGGCGAAGCAAGGTGCGGTACAAGACATGCTGGAGGACATGAGATCCAGGGGAGTGATTGAAGAGTCTGACAGCCCTTGGTGTTCCCCTGTAGTCTTGGTGACAAAGAAGAACGGCGAGCTGCGCTTCTGCGTAGACTACAGAAAGTTGAACGCCATCACCCGGAAGGACTGTTTTCCCTTACCCCGGATTGACGACACCCTGGACACGCTAGCTGGTGCACAGTGGTTCTCGACCCTGGACCTGAAGTCGGGCTACTGGGAGGTAGCTCTAGACCCGAGAGACAAGGAGAAGACTGCATTCTCGACGGGCCAAGGGCTCTGGCAGTTCACGGTTATGCCCTTTGGCCTCTGCAACGCACCAGCTACCTTCCAGCGCCTTATGGAGTCAGTGATGAGAGGGCTGACATACGATGCCTGCCTGCTATACCTGGACGACATCATCATCGTCGGGAAGACTTTTGAAGATCACCTTGAGAATCTGAGTAAGGTGCTACAGAGACTGCAAGCGACCAACTTGAAGCTGAACGCAAAGAAGTGCCAGCTCTTCCGCAACGAAGTTAACTACTTGGGCCACATAGTCTCGGCAACCGGAGTGGCCACAGACCCGGAGAAGACACAGGCTGTGAGAGATTGGCCTCGCCCAAAGGATAGGAAAGAGTTGCGCAGTTTCCTGGGGCTGTGCAGTTATTACCGCCGCTTCATAAAGGGGTTCTCCAACATCGCAAAACCCCTCACCCGCCTGACGGAGGAACACCGGCCTTATGTGTGGACAGAGGACGCCGAAAACGCTTTCCAGCACCTAAAGGAGACCCTGTGCAGTGCTCCAATTTTGGGTTTCCCACAACCGGGTGGCGCCTTCATTGTGGACACCGACGCCAGCGACCATTGCATTGGAGGTGTCCTGTCGCAGATCCAGGACGGCCATGAGCGGGTGATAGCCTATTACAGCAAGACGCTATCCAAGGCAGAGAAGAACTACTGCGTCACCCGACGGGAGTTACTGGCGGTAGTAAAGACATTGGAGCACTTCCACAAGTACCTGTACGGTCAGCCATTCCACCTGAGGACTGACCATTCCGCCCTAACCTGGCTATTGACCTTTAAGAACCTGGAAGGCCAGACAGCACGTTGGGTCCAGAGGCTGCAGGAGTACGACTTCACCTCGGAACATCGTAGAGGGAAGAGCCACGGTAACGCAGACGCCATGTCCCGAAGACCCTGTCCAGAAGAGTGCGGCCAGTGCACAAGAGTGGAAGAGAAGGAGCGTGCTGCAGCAGTCCGAGTAGTTGTGGCAGTGCCTGCGGATGTGTGGGATAGCGCAGGCCTGAGGAGGGAGCAGCTGGCGGATGCAGACTTGGGGCCACTCTTGAGGGAAGTGGAGGCAGGGACAAGACCAACCTGGGAGGATATCGCACCAAGGAGCGCCACCTACAAGTCGTACTGGGCCCAATGGGACTCGTTGAAGATCAGAGAGGGCGTGCTGTTCCGGGTATGGGAATCACCCGATGGGAAGACGCAGAGAGAACAGTTGGTACTTCCCCGGAGTAAGGTCCCGGAAGTCTTGGAGGAAATGCACGCCGGGACTTCGGGAGGACACCTGGGAGCGAACCGAACGATTGACAAACTACGGCAGCGCTACTACTGGCTGAGGCTCCGAGCAGATGCTGAGAGATGGTGCCGTCAGTGTCACGTGTGCGCGGCGAGTCGTGGCCCCCAGACGAGGAGCCGGGGTCGCATGCAGCAGTACAACGTCGGAGCGCCATTCGAACGGATCGCCGTTGACATTGCTGGACCGTTCCCAGTTTCCGACCGAGGCAACAAGTACCTGATGGTGGTCGTGGACTACTTCACCAAGTGGCCGGAGGTGTATGCCATCCCAAACCAAGAGGCAAAGACAATCACAGACTGCCTCGTGGAGCAAGTATTCTGTCGATTTGGGGTGCCATTAGAGCTACACAGTGACCAGGGTACCAACTTTGAGTCCAACCTAATGAAGGAGGCACTACAAAGGCTTGGGGTGAACAAGACTCGCACTACGCCTCTACATCCCCAATCGGATGGCATGGTCGAAAGGTACATCAAGACCTTAGAGGAACACCTGAGGAAAGTCGTGGCCAGCCATCAGCGAGACTGGGACGTCAAGGTGCCACTGTTCTTGCTGGCCTATCGCTCGTCTACACACGACACAACTGGGATGACGCCAGCCAGCTTAATGTTCGGCCGAGAGTTACGCCTCCCTTGTGACCTGGCTTTTGGAAGCCCTCCGAAAGCGAAACAGCCAGCGACCGAGTATGTGGAGAACTTGGTGGACCATCTCCACGACATGCACGAGATGGCTCACCAGAACATCCAGAAGGCGAGCGACCGCATGAAGACCAGGTATGACAGGCAAGCCAACAGCCAAGGGTTCCAGCAAGGTGACCTGGTCTGGTTGTACCGTCCTACCCGGACCAAGGGACGCTGCCCGAAGCTCCAGCAGCCATGGCAAGGACCGTACCGGGTGGTGAAGAGGATTAACGACGTGGTCTACCGCATCCAGAAGGTTTCCCGAGGAAAGATGTTGGTGGTACACCTGGATCGACTAGCCCGCTACGATGGTGCTGTTCGGGACGACCAGCTTTGAGGAGGGAGCAGTGTCACCCAATTAGCGGTAGGCATGAGGCCCACAGCTGTGAGGAAACCAAAGGCCGCCGAGCCACGCCTCCCATTAGTCTCTGTCACTAACTGAGGGGTGGTTAGGGAAGTGTCACCTGTCCCTCGACGTTTCTCTCCCCTTCTCATGTGGTCTGGAACGTTCGGGTGATTTGCGGGAAACCAGAGACTTCTAGAAAACAGTGACATTCCTATAAAAAGGGTTTCAGAGAGACAGTGAGTCAGTCAGTGTTTGACGTGCTAGCGAAGGAGCGCCGTGTTAATGAACGAGAAGACTGTGCGTAATTGTGTACGTGCATCTGAACGGTAACGGACGAACTGGTGAATCGTAATTGTGTGCATTACGTAATTTTGTGTAATTGGCAAGTGTTCAACTGTAAGTCGGTGGAAATAAAGAACATTTTTGAGTGGTGTAATTGGACTTTTCATTTCACGAACCCACAAAGTCACAGTATTATTACTGTTAAGTAGGTTTTTACTGTTGTAATTGTTTTGGTGCCAAAGTTATACTGATGAGATAAAACCAGAAGAAAAGTCAGGCATTTACAAGATTAATTGTAAAAACTGTGAAAAAATTTACATAGGGAGGACAAAAAGAAACATAGGCACTAAAAAGAAAGAACATTTCAGGCACCTAAGATACAAAAATATTGATAAGTCCGCAATGGCAGCTCATTTCTGGTCTGAAAATCATGAAATTGAAGATATTACTAAAATACGTACAAAAACATAATGAACTCGTTATATGGAAGAGAATATACATAGAAAAACATAAAAACCAACTAATGAATTTCAAAATCCTGCCAGAAGACAAGCCCACATTTAAATTCATCACAAAATCAACAGATGGCAGCAGCAACTCCAGAACTACCCACACCACTGGATCAAGCTTTAGTCGCGTTAGAGCCGATGATGCGAACGATGGTTCACGAAACATTTCCTCAATATAGGTACATAAGTGAGCTGATGTGTAATAAATACGACTCATCTATAATTTAATAATTGATTTTTAATGTTTTTATTTGGGGGGTTTCTGGTGAAATCTTGGTATCAGATTGTTGGGTGGAATGTAATACCTTCTCTTATGTATTATATACGTGGTAAATTGTGCTATTAACATGCATTCCTGGTATATTGTGAATCAAACAGCTGTTTGTTGTGGTTCCTTTACTGACGCCATTCTAAAGTTATTGTAAAGCAACCTTTAAAGGTGCTATTGTTTCTGTGTTATTTATTATGTTTTCATTAATATAAGTTACTGAATGTAATATAATAGGAAACTAATATTTAAACAGCTAACTATAAATGTTTGATTGAGCCTCTAACATAGTTGATCTGTATTCCAGGATGACAATGATGATGGACTGGGTGATCTGCGAGGACTTGGCAAGAAGGCATTCTATATCAAATCTCTTGGTGTCCAAGCCGTAAGATTGAACTCCATATTTGTTTCTCCTCACTACCCAGAAACTTTTGATGAGGCACAAAATCTCACAGAAATCGAGCCACAACTTGGATCTTTAAATGATTTTGACTTCCTTATTACTTCATTCCACAAACATAATGTTTCAGTTATACTGGATGTCCCTATATTCCCACTCTTGAGGCAGCTGGCCAAGGGTGATGAAAATGAAAATATTCTGGGCAGTGGTACCCCTGACGACGAAGATAACTGGATACCAATCATGGATCTTACTAGAGATAATGAAACAGATGAGCAAACATTCACAGAGAGTAACATGCTGCGCAGAATAAAGCGAACAGAAAATAAAGATGAGAACTTGATAACAGAAGCCTTGATATTTTGGTTGCAAAGGGGAGTGGATGGATTCTATTTGAAAGGGCTAGAGGAACTGATACATGAACCTAACTTCAGTGATCTTGTCCGAGAATGGAGGAAGGTGACAAGGCAGTATAAAGGAGACTGGGGTAGACAGAAAATACTTATGTGTAATATTGAAGTACTGAACTTGCTTTACCCTAGAGAGGATTCTCGTAAAGTGAGTGCTGTAGTGAATAATTTTGACCTGGTGGATGTAAGGCTGGATGTTGGTTTGAACGGCTCCAATGCTCTGAAGATGCAGGTGGACAGACTGATACAAGGGGGCTTCCTGTACAACAAGCCTGGCTACCCATGGATACATTGGCACATGGGAAGCGTTAGCACACCGAGGATTGCTTCCCAGTTGCCGATGCCTAATGCAACATTAGCAGCAATATTGTTTGAGCTGATGCTACCTGGTACACCTTCCATATTTTATGGGGACGAGATTGGTCTGCAAGATATCCATGACCCTGAAGGGGAGGTAAGTGCTTGTGTCTCTACTCTTGCAGAAGCTTGGCTTTCATTTTAAAATGTCCCAATCTACTGCCATTTCAGGCTTGCAACAGATTGTCACATAAAACAGAGCAGCCATCTTGTTACTCAAGGTTATCATAACTGTATCAGTCGGCTCACACTAAATAAAGTAATCAGAAAGGAAAATTTATTAAGTACAACTGTGATAAAAATTTAGCTAATTTGAATTGTGAGATAACGACATAACATCCAGCTGAGTTTCAGAAGTAGCTGTCATTCAGGTTTATACTTCAAAAAGGAATTATGCACTTCAAAATAAATGGCACTTTTAACAAAATCATCCACTTGCCCTAAAACACTAAGGCCCAGTTGCATAAAAATCGCTAACTGCAGTTCATTTATAATCAAAGATGAAAATTAAAGTAAGTTTATGAACCCGCGTGGGTTGTAAAATGCTGATCTTAGATCAAATGAACGCTGTTCAGTACTGATCCAAGATCACAAAAACAAATGCGGCAACATCGCCAAACATGTCACAACTTTCGTGTTGTGTTGACCTAATAGTGGTTAACTATAAAGCCCGGGCCTTAAAGTACTTGCTTGTTGTAAGTCGCCATTAAGGTAATTATCTCATGTGTTTATTAGAACTCCTAAGTGGTTTACCGGGAAAATACGAGTCAGTTGGAGAATTTAATGTCATATCGGCACGTTGGCCATAGTAGCTCAATGGTAGAGCGGCTGGACGGAAACCAGAAGATCCGTGGTTCAAATCCCGGCTATAGCATTGAATGTTTCAGTCTTACTCTACGTTTCCACAAATAAGCCTACACACGGCCAGTGTGAAAGAACAATTAATTTCTATGCATATATCATTTAAATATCACTAATCCTCAAAATATGCATTTACATATGCACATATGCATTTTCAATAAGTTTGGACCCTAGTTATTACAAAATAAACATTACTGAGCAAATAATGAAACAATAAACAAAAACAAAGAAAGGAAATTGGCAAAGTTGTTAGATATACAGCAGTTCAATCAATGTACAATAATTGTTATCTCATTAGATATATCTGGTGCATTTGACCATGCCTGGTGACCAATGGTACTACACCAATTAAAAGTGAAAGGTTGTCCTAGCAATTTATATAAGATTGTAACCAACTGATTACACAGAAAATGAAGCTAGTTACAGCGGAGAAATAAATATTATACAAATAAAAATATATCAGGTTTATATTGGAAAGATGAAACGTAGCTGGAAACCAGAAAGAAAGGACATTTTTGTAACATTAAATATAAACAAATTGATAAATTGGCCATAGCAGATCATTTTTGGTCATTTAACCATGAAATAAATCCCAAAGTTAAATGATTAAAACAATTAAATGTTCCCATAGATTTAATAGTGTGGGAAAAAATATTTATTTTGAAAAATAAAAATCGCGTAATGAATTTTGACATACCGGCAATTGATTCTGTTTTTAGGTTTGTTTCATCTTCAAATGTTGGTAATACGTAAATACATGGTATCCTTGACAACGAAGTGTGTTGACTGAAGATGTGGGCAAATGTCCATGAAATCGATCTTGTATAAAAAAGATAGAAGTATTAACATCAACTTCATAAGATAAGTGGAAGTTAATTAGCAAATATTTCTATTTGTATAATATTGTAACTAACTATTTTCACAACCGAAATAGTCAGGTTAGTATTAATAATATAACTGTTATCAAACAAATGACTCATGGATGTCCACAAGGTTCAATTTGTTGCCCAGTTTTTTGGGTTCTACTGTATGATGATTTAATAACACAACGATTACCAGAAAATTGCCAGTTATACACATATGCTGATAATGCTCTATTACCTTTCAGAAGTTACAGACAACGGCCAATGAAGCCCTCCATACCATTCATTCCTGAGGTATAACTAACAAATTGAAATTTAATGCCAGCAAGACATTGGCTATGCTAGCCACTAAGAAAGGAAATTTAGAAGAATTATCTCTGTACATGAATAATAGAGAGATGAAATTAGTGGATAATCTGAAGTATCTAGGAGTTATTTTAGACAGATGTCTGACATTCCGAAATCATCTTGATTATGTAGCCAGGAAAGCTAGTAAACTTCTTACGAGCTGAATATAAAAAAATGATCTTAAATGCAAAATTCACCAGCTGGAAAACATTCTGTACAGAACAAGTCAATCCATGGGGCATTGTGTATAAATTACACGGAATTCAAAAAGCTTAAATAATACTTTAACAACGTTGCAAACTGAAAACGGGTACACTGCTAATGCAATAGAAACTGCAAATGTATTAGCGAGCAAATTTTTCCCAGATGATACTGAAGATGATGACCACCAAAGAGGGATCCGACATGAGGTGGAAACTGAACCTGATACATCGGATGACCTTCCTTTTTGTGTGTTTGGAGGAATTTAGTAACAGTGACGTCAAAATTAATATAAAAATTATTTGTGGTTGGTTTATTGACACTCGTCACTTACTTTTTCATATATTTATGAGAGACTAGTTTCAAAGGCCCTGGCCTCCATTTTCAATCTCTTCCCAACTGGCAAATGTTGTTATCTGCTCTCTCTGGTGGTGGAACTATGAACTTTTTTGTCAAATTATCTGCTGGCGGGATTTCAAAGTTCATTACGCGATCCTTATTTTTCCAGATGAATATGTTCTCCCATGTTGTCAATCTATTTTGGTTTATCACTGCTTTTAATAATTTTGGATTTGGATCAATGTCATGGTTTTCATTCCAAAAATGAAATGCTACTGCTGACTTGTCTTCTTGTTTCAATCTGATGTTTCTAAAGTGTTCTTTGACTCTGGTTTTTAAATTTCTTTTTGTTTGACCTATGTAGCATTTTTCACAATTCTTGCAATTTATTTGGTATATTCCAGATTTGTTACCTGAAGGAATTTCATCTTTTGTTTTTGAATTTAGTAATTTTAAAATTGAGTATCTATTAGTAGGTGCCAAGATGATATTTTGTTCCTTGAATATCTTTTTAAATTTATTAAATGTTTTTGGATGATATGTGAATGAACTGAATATGCTGTTGCTTTCTTTTTCTTTAATAAATGTGGTTGTTTCCTTAATGGTTTTCTTTAGTTTAGATTTTCTAATTTTCTTCAACACCAAACTTTTGTTGTATCCGTTTTCTTCTGCTATGTGTATTATTGCTTTTTGTTCCTTGAAATATTCTTCTTTTTCCATGGGTATGTTGACTAGTCTGTGTGTAAGGCTGTTTATTATTGCATGTTTATGTGTAATTGGGTTGTGGCTATTATTTTTTATATAATTTTCTGAATGTGTTGGCTTCCTGTAAATTCCAAATTTTATTTTTGTATCATTCCTGATGATATTTAGATCCAAGAAAGGTAGTTGTCCATTGATTTCCTTTTCTATTGTGAATTTGATAGTCCTTTCTTGCAGATTGAGTAATTTTAATGCATCATCTAAATGTTTACTTGGTACAATTGCAAAGATGTCGTCAACATATCTATACCAAACCTTGAAGATCAATGGGAAGGACTTTTTAATTTGTGTTTCAAATGCACTCATAAATAAGTTAGCCAAAAAAGGTGAAAGTGGATTGCCCATTGATAGTCCTGATTTCTGCTTGTAGTGTTTTCCATTAAAGCTAAAGAAGTTTTGTTCAATGCATATTTTTGTTAGAGAAATATATTCTTCTGCTTCTATTGCTTCCATATCAATTGTAGCTAGCCATTTTTTTAACACAGTCTGCAATTTTTCTGTTGGTATGCTTGGAAATAAAGATGTGACATCAAATGAAACCAGTCTGTCATTTTTGTCCAAATTTATATCTTTGATTTTTTCTACTAAATCTAAAGAGTTTCTTAAATTTGCACTTTCAAATTTTGGAAAACTATTAAATTTACTTAGTAACCATTTGGCCAAATTATATGTGGGGGCATTTATGCTACTAGTAATAGCTCTCATGCCTTTCCCTGTTTTATGAATTTTTGGCAGCCCATATACTCTTGGTAATGTTGGATTATCTACTTTAATTTTGTGCAATTCTTTTTTGTTGATTATTTTGCTCTCTTTTAGCGTTTTATTTGTGGTTTCAATGCAGTACTTTAATGGATTAGTTTCTACTTTTTGGTAATTACTGTCTTCTAACAAATCTTCCATCCTCTTTGTGTATTCTTCTTTTTCCAGAATTACTAGTTTATTTCCCTTGTCTGCTTTAGTATAAATAACCGGTTTCTTTTTAAGAGCTTTTATGATTTGGTTACTAAAATTCTTTTTCTTTTCATTTTTAATCTCTTCTACTATTTTGGAGCATTTGTTTTTTACTGTGTTTTTACTTTCTTCATTAAGTGTTTGTGTAGCAATTTGGATGTCAGCAATGTAATCTTCAATTTGGTTGGAATAATCTACACATGTCTTTAAACCTAGATTCAGCATATTCAGTTCTGTTTTTGTAAAATTTTGGTTTGATAGGTTTACCACATTGTTTAGATGATCTTTTAGGTTATGTTTGTCTTTTTGATATATCTTTTTAAAAGTGCCTGCTTTCTGGCATAATTTTTTTTTTTTTTAATTAAATAAAAAATTAAATAAATTAAAAAATTTATGCCAGAAAGCAGGCACTTTTAAAAAGATATATCAAAAAGACAAACATAACCTAAAAGATCATCTAAACAATGTGGTAAACCTATCAAACCAAAATTTTACAAAAACAGAACTGAATATGCTGAATCTAGGTTTAAAGACATGTGTAGATTATTCCAACCAAATTGCTACACAAACACTTAATGAAGAAAGTAAAAACACAGTAAAAAACAAATGCTCCAAAATAGTAGAAGAGATTAAAAATGAAAAGAAAAAGAATTTTAGTAACCAAATCATAAAAGCTCTTAAAAAGAAACCGGTTATTTATACTAAAGCAGACAAGGGAAATAAACTAGTAATTCTGGAAAAAGAAGAATACACAAAGAGGATGGAAGATTTGTTAGAAGACAGTAATTACCAAAAAGTAGAAACTAATCCATTAAAGTACTGCATTGAAACCACAAATAAAACGCTAAAAGAGAGCAAAATAATCAACAAAAAAGAATTGCACAAAATTAAAGTAGATAATCCAACATTACCAAGAGTATATGGGCTGCCAAAAATTCATAAAACAGGGAAAGGCATGAGACCTATTACTAGTAGCATAAATGCCCCCACATATAATTTGGCCAAATGGTTACTAAGTAAATTTAATAGTTTTCCAAAATTTGAAAGTGCAAATTTAAGAAACTCTTTAGATTTAGTAGAAAAAATCAAAGATATAAATTTGGACAAAAATGACAGACTGGTTTCATTTGATGTCACATCTTTATTTCCAAGCATACCAACAGAAAAATTGCAGACTGTGTTAAAAAAATGGCTAGCTACAATTGATATGGAAGCAATAGAAGCAGAAGAATATATTTCTCTAACAAAAATATGCATTGAACAAAACTTCTTTAGCTTTAATGGAAAACACTACAAGCAGAAATCAGGACTATCAATGGGCAATCCACTTTCACCTTTTTTGGCTAACTTATTTATGAGTGCATTTGAAACACAAATTAAAAAGTCCTTCCCATTGATCTTCAAGGTTTGGTATAGATATGTTGACGACATCTTTGCAATTGTACCAAGTAAACATTTAGATGATGCATTAAAATTACTCAATCTGCAAGAAAGGACTATCAAATTCACAATAGAAAAGGAAATCAATGGACAACTACCTTTCTTGGATCTAAATATCATCAGGAATGATACAAAAATAAAATTTGGAATTTACAGGAAGCCAACACATTCAGAAAATTATATAAAAAATAATAGCCACAACCCAATTACACATAAACATGCAATAATAAACAGCCTTACACACAGACTAGTCAACATACCCATGGAAAAAGAAGAATATTTCAAGGAACAAAAAGCAATAATACACATAGCAGAAGAAAACGGATACAACAAAAGTTTGGTGTTGAAGAAAATTAGAAAATCTAAACTAAAGAAAACCATTAAGGAAACAACCACATTTATTAAAGAAAAAGAAAGCAACAGCATATTCAGTTCATTCACATATCATCCAAAAACATTTAATAAATTTAAAAAGATATTCAAGGAACAAAATATCATCTTGGCACCTACTAATAGATACTCAATTTTAAAATTACTAAATTCAAAAACAAAAGATGAAATTCCTTCAGGTAACAAATCTGGAATATACCAAATAAATTGCAAGAATTGTGAAAAATGCTACATAGGTCAAACAAAAAGAAATTTAAAAACCAGAGTCAAAGAACACTTTAGAAACATCAGATTGAAACAAGAAGACAAGTCAGCAGTAGCATTTCATTTTTGGAATGAAAACCATGACATTGATCCAAATCCAAAATTATTAAAAGCAGTGATAAACCAAAATAGATTGACAACATGGGAGAACATATTCATCTGGAAAAATAAGGATCGCGTAATGAACTTTGAAATCCCGCCAGCAGATAATTTGACAAAAAAGTTCATAGTTCCACCACCAGAGAGAGCAGATAACAACATTTGCCAGTTGGGAAGAGATTGAAAATGGAGGCCAGGGCCTTTGAAACTAGTCTCTCATAAATATATGAAAAAGTAAGTGACGAGTGTCAATAAACCAACCACAAATAATTTTTATATTGACCTTCCTTTTACTTATCCTGAGGTGGAACGAATAATATTAAAACAAATGACCGTAAAGCTCCAGGAGATGATGCTTTTAGTGCCAATATAATCAAACATGTGCATTTTGTACATCCAACTCTCATAAGTAACATTTACAATAAATGTCTAGAATTAGGTGTGTTCCCAAATCAGTGGAAAATTTCAGTTGTGAAAATTATACCCAAAACTCATGTAAATAATAAAATGACTGCTGCTGCTTACAGACCAACCTCTGCTAGGCAAATGCCTAGAAAAACTTGTAATTGATCGTGTAATGTATCATTTACTAAAACATGGCTCAGTTAGTGATCTTCAGTTTGGTTTTATGGCTCAAAAATCAACTGAAATGGCAATATATAAGGTGGTAGACTGGATGAAAAATGTATACCTAAATAAACAATCTGGTGTTTTAGTCTCTTTAGATGTAACTGGTGCTTTTGATCATGCTTGGTGGCCCAAGATTTTACATCAATTGAAAACTAAAAAATGCCCAAAAAATACTTACAATTTAATCGTGAATTATTTTAGAGATCGCAAATCCTTACTTACTGTAAGTGGAGAAACTATCACAAAGGAAGTTACACGCGGCTGCCCCCAAGGATCTTCGTGTAGTCCAGGTTTTTGGGTTATACTGTATGATGATCTGTTACAGCAACAACTACCGTCAGATTGTAGTATTTTTGCTTATGCAGATGATGCTTTACTACTTGTTAAATCAAATGACACTAAAATCCTTGAAGAAAGAACTAATGAAGCACTTAAAATAATACACTCATGGGGAATTAAAAATAAACTTATGTTTAATCCCTACAAAACCTTGGCGATGATTGTCACCAGAAGAAGAAAAATGAAGCCCATTACTCTTACCATGAATAACGTCAACTTGAAGGTGGTATCTATGGTAAAATACCTTGGCGTTATACTGGATTGTAAATTAACATTTCGATCACACTTTGATTATATTGCTGAAAGAGCCAGCAAGCTCCTTGGTGCCCTCGCAGCAACAACAAGACCCACCTGGAGTCTGAATTCTAGTATTCTTAAAATTATATATCAAGGTGCTGTAGTGCCCCTAATTTTGTATGGTGTATCTGCATTCCAGAATGTTCTTAATAAAAAATGGGCAGTTAAAAAACTTGCACAAATTCAAAGGGGATTCCTCCTTCGCATAATTCGAGGATATCGTACAATCTCCACTGATGCAGCTCAGATTATAGCTAACATCGAACCTTTGGCTCTCACTGGTTTATCAACAGCAACTATTATGAATTTAAGACATGAACGTGAATGTGCGTCTTATCTGTCTCACTTAAAACTACAAATCCCGGAGCATCCTACCACAGCAGGACACCCATCAAGTTTTGTAACCTGTTTAAAGGAAATATGTAATTTTCATGATTATTACATATATACAGACGGTTCGCGTTAGCAATTTGAAGATAATACATCTGCAGTAGGATGTGCTTTTGTTGTTTATGAAAACCAAACGGAACTAACTCACTCCATGTTTAAATTGTCACCTGAATGTTCTGTATTCCAGTCGGAGCTCTTAGCAATTAAAGAAGCTATAAAATGGTGTACTGTTAATGGGAACAGTGCCCGTATTCTTAGTGATTCACAATCAGCTCTACTCGCTATTAATGATAAATACAACTTAAATTCATTAGAACATGAAATCAGAACCTTGCTTCAAGACCATCCAGGACATATTTGCATGGGATGGCTTGAAGGACACAGTGGAATTTTAGGTAACGAGAGAGCTGATTGCTTGGCTAAGAAGGCTGCAGAATCCAATCTTCCTGTCACTCTTTATGTCCTATTTCTACTGTAAGGAGAATAATACATCAACATATTCTTGAAGAATGGAACCAACAATGGCTAACAACTCCAAATGGAAGTTTAACAAAAACATTATTTTTCCCTAGTGTATATGACAGAGGAAAATGTGAAACTCTTGTACCAAATTTTATTTTGACACAATTTTTAAGTGGACATGGTAAATTTGGTGAATTCTTATCACGCTTTCACTTAACATCCAACCCCGAGTGCATGTGTGGTGAAGAATTTCAAACTGTGGTTCATCTCCTTTTCTGTTGTCTCATTTTCTGGAGAGAAAGACAAGAATTAATATTCAAGCTAGACTCTCTAGGAACTGAATTTTCTGCTCCGCTCACATCTTTGCTAATGAAGCCACAACAGTATAAGTACTGCATGATGTTTATAAACTCAGTGTTTAAACGTCTGAAATAGTTTAAATTAATATGCATCAGATTATAACATATTTTCTTCCTTCTAGTATTTAAAATATTTTTGTTAAAATTGTGTATTTATGTATCAACTCTAACCCTAATATACCACTGTGTAAAATAGGGTTCATAAATCTGGATAAATAAATAATAAAAAAAAAACTTCTTACCACACTGACTGCTTTAACGAGACCAATATGGGGCCTAAACTCTTCTTTATCGAAGCTAATTTATAAAGCGGCAGTTGAACCTATGGTTCTCTACTGTACAGGAGCATTGCAAAGTATTTTTCAGAAGAGATGGGCACAGACTAAATTACTACAGATACAGTGTGGATACATCTTAAGAATCATCCAAGGATACCGCACCATCTCCACTCCAGCAGTGCTCATTATTGCAAATATTGAACCTATCTTTCTTACTGGTGTATATAAGGCAAATATCAACATTAGAAATGGCGAAGCTTTGCCACAACATATTTCACACCTGCAACTTGAACAACCAGTTAAACAAGCCACCTGTGTTTCTAGTCTTCTTGAAGATTGTGCAGCAGAATACCACCAGTACTCCATTTACACAGATAGTTCTCGGATAGCTGAAGGGCCATATGAAAGTGCTAAAGTAGGATGTGCGTTTGTAGCATTCTCTCGCTCCATAGAATGCCACTCTTCCCTGTTCAAACTTGCTAAGGAGTGTTCAGTCTTTCAAGCTGAATTATTAGCAATTTGTGAATCAGTGAAATGGTGTAACAATTTACAATGTACCGCTCGCCTTTACAGTGACTCACAAGCAGCAATTGCGGCTTTGAAAGATACAAAAAACAGCAGGCCTATTGCAGCTGAAATAAGGAATCAATTATTAAGTGGTTCTCATCTGTGTATTTCATGGGTCAGAGGGCACGTGGGGATTGCTGGAAATGAACGTGCAGATGAGCTTGCAAAGAGAGCTGTGACTTTAGATCTTCCAGAAATTTACACTCTATGTCCTATTTCTTATGTGAGGCAAACATTAAAGGAGATTATCATCAATGACTGGAATGAATACTGATTAAAAAGTGATTGTGGTGCTTTGACTAAGGATTTTATTTCTGAACGGTTTCTGACAGACATAAATGTAAATTCATTAATCCTATGTTCTCACTCAATTCTTAACTGGACATGGAAAATTTTCAGCTTAACATTAAAGTTAAGAATTTTCAAGATGGCGAGGTAAGAGAAAAAAAATTTTCCATGTGGCCTTACATTTCTTACACAGCTTCTACATTTCACGAAAGATTTTTTCCAAAATAAATTTAGAATTTTCACAATGAACCTTTAGAAAAATTGTACTCGGCGCCTAACCACCATTATGTGACGACCTAACCATGAATGTTAAAGGATAAGGAACACATGGCCATTTCGTACACAGGGAGAGTAGCTCAATTGGTAGGGAGTGCATGCTTTACGAGAGGTTGGGGTTTTTCTATAAGGCTACAAAGGAACTACAACTCATTTAATAAGAATATTTACTAAACTAATTAATTACAAAAATGGTCACTCGGACCCATACCTTACACAGTCAGGGCATTCCACCCTGTCAGGTCGAAGAACTGCACACAAAAGAGGAAGACAGTCACACTTCACATTCATATGCGAGAGGTGGGGGAGTGACGTCACATACCACTGAAGTCGCATGAGCTATTATTTGTATTAATTAAAACAGTCACTTGTGACAATATATATCTTAAATTTTTTGAGAATAGCTTGTCAGGTTCTCTTCTTTCCAAATGATGTCATCATACAGCAACATGTTCTTTAAAAATCTGATTATGGCTTTACTTATTGTATCCTACACAGAAGATGTAAATGTATAATGAATGACTATTTTGGATTAACAGGAAATGGATGCAATAATAAAGTTTTTTAAGAATAGTTTGTAGAGAATTGAGTGGAGAAAATGATGTAAGTGCATCACATGAGTTTCTCAAATTCAAATTGCAATTAATACTAGTATAAAGCTATCCTGTAAATGCACATGATCTTTTCTTAAAATTAAGTTACAAATGCATCCATAAAATAAGTTTCCCACTTGTCCCTCAGCTGACAAATGATGTGTGGCACGATGTTACTACATATACATGATAGAGTAATGACATGGCATAGCACAAGTACTAGAGTTGCTGCAATAGCTTTGTAGCAGTAGTTCAGAATTGCAGCTCCAGCTCTGCTTCTGCTCTACAGAGCATAATGCTGATTGAAATGGGCCAAGTCAATGGGCCTAATACCATGAGGAAGCTGGTACAGAGATCAAAATATTAATGATGAACACATGGAAGACTATCCACATTACAGGTGAAGTTGCGAAGCTTTTTGGAATCGCTACTTCACAGTCACAGAACTCAGCAGTCTGTTCATGCACATCTACTACTGTTTGTTGCATGAAATTGTTACAGAGCCTTTGTTCAGGAAATTGTGCTCCAGGTGGGTGTCAAAGCAACTGACTCCTGAATACAAAGCATAGTGCATAGGAGTAACTTTAACATCTCTGCGGTGGTACCATGATAACGGCAACAGTTGTATGGGCCAGATCATCACGGGTTGTAACACCTGAAACCAAGCAGGTCAATGCCTCTTTCCAGCAGACTGTGTTGATGTGGAAAATGCTGTGTTCAGTGTTCTGGGACATGATGGGAGTACTTGTAAAATTCCTCAACACAAGCAAGATAGAGAATACTGAACATTAATGTGAAACAATGCAGAAATTGTGATGGGCCATTCATAACAAGCAGTGCAGGAAGCTTAATATTGGTATTGTGTTACTGCATAATGCTTGGCCACGCTTAATCTAACAGACAACCGAATTCCAGCAAACTTTTTGCTGGGAGGTGTCTGATGATCCACCATACCACCCAGACCTCACTCCCAGTGATATCCATTTAGAAATTCCTGTCTGGTCATAATATGTGTTTTCAGACTGACTGAGAGGCAGAGTTTTATCGAAATTTAACTGTATTGGAACACCACAGTGAAGTGAAACAATTATTAAATTATAGATGAGTCGTATTTATTACACATCAGCTTCACTTATGTACCTATATTGAGGACATGTTGAGCATATAGTTGAGCAAATAGTTTCAACCCAATACCACACAAACATACCACCATCAACAGTCTCACACACAGATTAGTAAACCTACCCCTCAGCCAGCAATAATATCAAAAATAATACCATCAAACCTTTAAAAACTGCAATTAAAAATGGATATGGAAAAAGCCTTGTAGATAAAAAATAAAATCATTCAAACTTCAAAAAAGATTAAAACAGATCACAGCTCTTTCACCAATGAAACAAGAAATTAAATTTGCAACTTCCAAAAAATATTCAAGAAATATAATGTAACATTGGCACCAAAAAAAATTACATTAAAAACCTACTTAACAGTACTAATACTGATAAGATAAAACCAGAAGAAAAGTCAGGCATTTACAAGATAAGTTTAAAGACTGTGAAAAAATTTACATAGGGAGGACAAAAAGAAACATAGGCACTTAAGATACAAAAATATTGATAAGTCCGCAATAGCTGCTCATTTCTGGTCTGAAAATCATGAAATTGAAGATAGCACCAAATTACTAAAATTTGTACAAAAACACAGTGAACTCGTCATATGGGAGAGAATATACATAGAAAAACATAAAAACCAACTAATGAACTTTGAAATCCTGCCAGAAGACAACCCCACATTTAAATTCATCACAAAATCAACAGATGGCAGCAGCAACTCCAGAATTACCCATACCACTGGATCAAGCTTTAGTCGCATTAGAGCCGATGATGCCAACGATGGTTTGCAAAACATGTCCTCAATATAGGTACGTAAGTGAAGCTGATGTGTAATAAATACAACTCATCTATAATTTAATAATTGTGTTCTGTTTCTCTTCACAGCAGCAGGGAAACTTACCTTATGGATGCCCCTTGATTTATTCAGGCTGGGACTTATCAAGCTTTGAATTTATGTTCCAGAGAGCAGATATAAAACATGTGCACCATCTGTCCCCAATGCATTGGTCAACACAAAGCTCTGGAATAGGCTTCTCATCGCCTGATATCTTGCCTTGGCTTCCGTCATCACTGGCTCTTTCTGGTGCCAGTAGTGGTCATCAGGCTATCATCCAAAACGTTGCCAAGCTGAGAGAGGAGTCCCCAGCAATTTACATGAATGGTGTTTGGAGAGACCATGAACTTATACCAAACTATAGCATAAGGTGAGTAACCACATGTTATAGGTCTTGCATTCCACCCAAAATTTCAACTTCAAGATTTTACTAGAAATATACTTTTTGAGGTCTCTTAATCCAAAAAAGTTGCTTAGTTACCAAACTTGGTATTTAAGTTAAGCATTTTCCATGGATCTGACATGAAGATTTTAAAGAATTCTGTGTGTCCCAAATTATCCTTTACATGGAAAAGTTTTCATTAATTTTGATGTTCATAAAAATGGATGTTTTGATTTTTAAGGTATTCCTATATTGGTTTGAATTTTCAAACTCTGCAGACAAGATTGTAAATTAATTGATGGAAATGAATCGTTCTTCCTCACTAGCCGTGTATAGGCTAAGGTTTTGGATAGATAGTCAGACTGAAGAATTCAAATCCTGGCCATGGCATTGAATTTTTCAGTCTGACTCTACCTATCCAAGATTGTAAATAGTGCCAGGCAGTTACAATGTAAACAGATAAGCAGTGTGCTCAATTTCTTCTCGGGCAGCAAGCCAGGTGAAAAGACGATTAGAAATCTACGTTTCAGGAGTGTGCATCGCTCCCATCATCAGGATATTTATTAAATTGTGAAACACTGGATATAACACAAATATAAACAAAGACAAAACCGCATTACTGAACAAAAGACTGTTTTCAGTACATTAAATGCCAGGTCAGGAGAGGGCACGATTAATCGTGCTCCTTTCACAGGAAATCGCCAAAGCCTCCTTAATTCTTTGCTCCCAGTAACTGTTGCATATTGCCAAGATGGTCATCTCCTGAAAGTTGGCTCTATGGTCATTATCAAAACAATGCTCTGCCAGCTCAGACTTCTCAGGTTGCATTAAACAAATGCTTCGTTCATGTTTGTTTATTCTGGTAGCGATGGTCCTTACAGTTTGTCCTATATACGGTGTCCCACATTCACAGGGAATGCGGTACACTTCCGGAATTGGGAAGTGCAGTTTGTCTTTCACCAGTCTCAAAGCTGTTTAATCTTCGGAGGTGGCTTGTGGATGGTCCTGATGTTGTATTTGGCGAGAATTATATCCAGTGTTTCATTTGTGGTTATCACATTTAATAAATATCCTGATGATGAAAGCGATGTACACTCCCGAAATGTCAATTTCTAATTGTCTTTTCACCTGGCTTGCTTCCCGAGAAGAAATTGAGCATATTCATCGCCAGGAAAGTTTCAGGTCTTATTTTAGATAAGCAGTATGTTTGCCCAGTGTAAATGCTCTGGAACTGTACGGAAACTGCCAATGGCTTTATAAGCGAGTTGAGTCTGGCAAAGTTAGTTTGTGAGTATGTGAGCAAGCTAGTGCGTGCACCTCTGATGTTGCTGTTTTCTGCGTGAGGTAGGTGATGTGCATCTTGTGTTCGACTCCCCAATGAACATTGGAAGAAGAGACTACATGGAGAGTATTTCGTTAGGTCAGGGAAGTAAGTGAAACGAGTGAAACTAGTTTGAAAATTGGACCAAAGTCACAGTATATACAATCTGTTACATTTTTAGTGTGTTTGTCGCAATATTATGTTGCATTGTGGCATTATTAAATATTATAGCTACCAACATGGATACCCAATGTTTTTAAGTCATGTACTCATGTATGGAAGGTCTATACTTCAAATATTGCTAGGACCATCCTCCTTGACTGAAGTTTCTCCAAGGTTTTCTTCATAACTGACAAAACCGGGCAGGTATCTTAACCGCCAAATTGATTGATCTCAAAATTATACTCTGTGGCCAATGAGATTTAAATATTTTAAAACACTCCCACCAGGGTGCAGAAGAGCCAATGTTAAGGCATCCAAAAACTGGAAACAGATATACTTAAACCCTGTACAGAAAAGAAAATGTGTGGTAAATCTCTGCAGAAGTTGGGCATACTTTTGAATTTCTGTCATTTCATTACACACATGAATGTGCAGTTTGCGTTTGGCAAACTTACTTGGTATATTTAATAGTTAAGTTTACACTATGAAGATATTTTAAGGGGTGCCTAGGCAAACTTTGCAATTCTGAGCACATGGTAATGGACATGATATATTTTAAAACATCTCAATTCATGGCAGTAAATTAAAATTAAGGTAATTATATCCCTTAGTCAAGTTGCAATTACTGTAAAATATGTTCAGTTCATATAAGGCTCAATAAGATGGATTAAAATTTTAATATTGGTTGTGGAATTTTACCAAGATCTGCTATGTGACAAGCAAGAGAAAAAAGATTATGGCACACACAACTGTTCAAAACAGGAATTCATAATATCATTTTAGACACTGCTCTAGATTCCATTGTGATTGTATTCTGATTCTAATGGCTGTAAAAGTAAATTTACAAAAAATTCTATGTGCACCAATATGTCATTCTCTACTCAATCTTGTATAGATGATTTTTAAAAACACTTATACTTCTATTATGCATGATTGGAGGAATGTAGTAACAGTGACATCAAAATTAATTGAACAAACTATTTGTAATTCCTTTCTTGGACTATTTGTAGTCAGTTTTTGGCACTTCGTCACTTACATTTTTATATTTTGAGGGACTAGTTTTGGATGCTGTTACCTCTATTTTCAACCTTGAAGGTCTAACTATCATCTGTTGTCTGATCTCTTCTCTCTGATGGTGGAACTATGAACAGCATTTTAGAAACACCAAATTGAAACAGAAAGATAAGTCAGCAGTAGCATTTCATTTTTGGAACAAAAACCATGACATTGACCCAAATCCAAAATTACTAAAAGGGGCAATAAACCAAAACAAACTGACAATGTGGGAGAACATATTAATATGGAAAACTAAGGACCAAGTAATAAACTTTAAAATGTCACCAGTTGATAATTTGACAAAGAAGTTCATAGTTCCACCACCAAAGAGAGGAAAGCAGACCAAAACAGACGATAGTTGGACCTTTGAGGTTGAAAATGGAGGCAACAGCATCCAAAACTAGTCCCTAAACAATATAAAAATGTAAGTGCCAAAGTGTGAAAACTGACTACAAATATGAAAGGGTAGAGCCACACTGAAAAATTCAATGCCATAGCTGGGATTTGAACCACGGATCTTCTGGTCTCCGTCCAGCCACTCTAACCATTGAGCTACTATGGCCAACATGCCAACATGACATTAAATTCTCCAACTGACTCATGAACAATTAATTTCCATTAATTGTACCTATTAGTGGTCCGAACTATAAAGCCCGGGCCTTAAAAGTACTTACAGCATAGTAAGCCGCCATTAAGGTAGTTGTCTCATATGTTTATGAGAACTCCTAGTGGTTTACTGGAAAAACACGAGTCAGTTGGAGAATTTAATGTCATGTTAGCACGTTGGCCATAGTAGCTCAATGGTTTAGAGCGGCTGGACAGAGGCCAGAAGATCCGTGTTTCAAATCTTGGCTATGGCATTGAATTTTTCAGTCTGGCTGCACCCTTTCATAGTGCGTCCTACACACGGCTAGTGTAAAAGAAGTCTGAACTATAAAGCCCGGGCCTTAAAGTACTAACAGCATAGTAAGCCGCCATTAAGGTACTTGTCTCATGTGTTTATGAGAACTCCTAGTGGTTTACTGGAAAAACACGAGTCAGTTGGAGAATTTAATGTCATGTCGGCACGTTGGCCATAGTAGCTCAATGGTTAGAGCGGCTGGACAGAGGCCAGAAGATCCATGGTTCAAATCTTGGTACAGTCTGGCTGTACCCTTTCATAGTGCGTCCTACACATGGCTAGTGTGAAAGAACAATTCATTTCCATTGACTACAAATAATTGTTTCGCTTATTCTTCTATCTACTTCATGTTAATCAAGATAAACTTTTGTAGAAATGGTTTTTTATTACATAGTCCTTGTAGGTACAATAGAAATAGAGAATACTTAAGTGATAGTCAAATCTTTTAAGAACTGGTCATTGTGGAATGGCTTTGTAATTTCATTCTCTTACATGGCCAGGACATAAAAAAGTAAATTATTTCCTATTTGAGTAAAGTATATGTATTTGAAATCTCAAACATTAACATGGAATATCTCAAAAGATTGTGTCTTCTCTTTTGTGGTTTACCAGTTATGCAAAAGTCATTCAGAATGAAGAGGACCAGGAGCTATTTCCAGATAATTCAAGATGCACATTTTATTTGACATGAAAATAACTTAAACATATGAGTTGATAAACATTTTTAAAGAGTTTGGTATAATTTCAGTTCCTCAAAATAAATATAGTATTAAAAGTTTATTACATTTCTCTAAAAAAAAAAGATAAAATTCCTAATAATAAAAAATCTGGTATTTATCACTTTAATTGTTTAGATTGTGATAAAGTTTATATTGGAAAGATGAAAGGTAATTTGGAAACCAGAACCAAAGAACATTTTCGTAACATTAAGTATAAACAGACTGATAAATTGATCATAGCAGATCATTTTTGGTCATTTAACTATGAAATAAATGCAGAGTTAAATTATTAAAACAATTGGTCCAATGGGAAAAAATATTTATTTAAAAAAATAAACATCGCGTAATGAATTTTGAAATACTTTCAGTTGTGCTGTTTTTAAGTTTATTTCATTTTCAGATGTTGGTAGTACTGGCAAAAACATAGTGACCTCTAGTGATCATAACGGTGATGAAGTTGTTTGTTTGTTATTTACGTCCTCCAATGTTAAGTCATATCGGACGAGGAATGGAATGGGTGAAATGATGCTCAAATAAGCCTAGGGTCCATAGAGCTTAGAGTTACCCGACATTTGTCTTTTAGGATAAGGGAAAACCCTGGAAAAAACCTTATCCAGGTAACTCACCCTGACCGAGAACGTGAGGCAGGCATGCTACCACCACACTACCAAGGCGGACGAGGTTGTTTGAACTGATGATGTGAATGAATATTCACGAAATCGCGATCCTCATAAATTAATAAGAAAATTTTAATCGATTTATTTTAAGATAAGTGAAGTTTTATGTTAAAAATTATTTAACAAGGGGTGCCCAGAAAGTAAGTTCTGTTTCAATGTATCTCCGCTGCAGCACTGCGATCGCAGTTTTTCACATGCGTGGTAGACACACTGTATCAAGGAGAAGAAACGTGTGCCATTGTGAGATCGCTGTCAGCCACGTACGCTTTGTTGTGCTGGCTTACAATGTTGGTGTTGATTGAAAATCCCGCCGCATGTGAAATCAGATCTGTGATTCGTTTTCTGAATGCTAGGAAAGTGAAACCAATTGAAATTTATTGGCAAATTTGTGGTGTCAAAAGGTGTTGTGTTTCTTCACGACAACACACGACCACACACTGCAAATGCGACGAAAAATATCCTACAGGGATTTGGCTGGGACGTGTTTGACCACCCCCCTGACCTCGCTCCTAGCGACTTTCATCTGTTTTTGCATCTCAAATCTTTCCTTGGCGGTCAGCACTTCAACAATGACAAAGAGCTGAAAGAAAATGTTTCCAACTGGTTGAAGGCACAGGCGGCAAACTTCTATGAAGAAGGTATACAAAAACTAGTGCCTGGCTATGACAAATGCCTGCAAAATTTTGGCAGTTATGTGGAAAAGTAGTTTAAGAGTTGTAGAATTTTGTGCAATAAAAAATTGTTCTGTATTTGTACACAATTTAATTTTATTACCAAACAGAACTTACTTTCTGGACGTGCCTCGTATTTGTATAATATAGTATTTCATTCAAAATTAAGAGCTATTTTTAAGAAGATAAAAGTCTTCCATTTCTAGGAAGTTGAGGTGAGGGGATTTTCTTGAAAATCTATGTGTTTCTTCATTGGTAGATGCTGACCTTAAATACCAAGTTTGATATATCGAGATTTAACTGTATTGGAACACCACAGTGAAGCGAAAAATTATTTCGTACGAAAGTGAAGCAGATGTGTAATAAATACGATCATCTAAAAATTAATAACCAAGTTTGATGTTTAAGCAACTATTCGTTTTTTATTTATGCTACGAGGGTGGTTCAGTAAGTACCCATGTTAGGAATGAAGATGCCAATTTTTTCAAACACAAATTATAGTTTTGTTTACTGTCATTAATCAACTCACCGTTAAATAGGCTCTTCTTTCTGATATGCAACGCGGCAATTTTTTTTTTCAAATTCCTTCACACTTTTTTATATTTTTATATACAACAATGATTTTTAATATAATTTCTTTACTTTTTAGTGCAATTTCATGTTGGAGGGCATTCTTTTAACGTTATTATTGTTTGTTTATTTACTTACTGCATAATGTAGCCATACTGAAGAATTCAGTGCAGCCAAACTATGCTTGTTTCTGCACTGAACACAATGCTACCAGCAGTCTTAGTTTTCTTGAAATTATACTATCTAGCAGACGAACTTAACGTACACTATCTAGCAGACAAACTGAAAGTAGTACCTAAATCTAAACACTAAACACACACAGTAGTCCCTAATTTACACTAACTACCTAACTAATTACACTAAATATACACAATAGTTCCTAATTTTCACTAACTAGCTAACTAATTATGCTAAACATCGTTACACTACAGGATAGACATGCCTAATGTCTTCAATTAATTCTTGAAATGGGTCTGCTAACTGGTTTTTGCAGTCATTGTGCCACAAATACTCAGAAATATGAGCCTCCCACACTGCCCTTACGAATGCCGCCCCTTTTTAGACGATGCCGTATTCCTCGCCAGTGTGACTGTTATTTGTGTGCACATTTGTCACTGGGTCGACAAAGTGCACTGAGTGATTTACTGCGAGGTGTGCAGCAAACCCTCCAGCCATCAACCCATAGTATCCCTTTCAGGCATCGGTGTGAATGGTGCTGGTGAATTCTACGTGCTCTGCAATTAGACTGTAGAGCATATTTGCATCTCTTCTGTTGTTGGGGCATATCGTCATCTGCACCTCATTGGTTTCCACGTCAATCATTCCCAAGATCCAGTTGCCCTCTATGACGTGCCCACGATGAAACTCACATCATCCTATTTTGCATTTGTCGATTTGAACGACGTGGCCGGGACCACGAATTTACCGCTCGAGGGCATGTCTGGGGCGTTTTTGCTGAGGTTGGCTACAAGTGTTACATATCTCTCTCATGTTGGCTGCAATGCCAAAACCAGCTGGTCATCTGCTTGCACCTGCGCATACGTGCACCTTTGGACTTAGAAAATATTCTCGCATCGCACAAAAGATAGTTTCTCCGTGTCTTTAATCGATTCACCGTTAAATTTAACAAATTGTTTCTCAACCTAGTCCCCTTTTAGGGATATACGCCTTTTCCCACTGCTCCTGCCATTTCTTTAACCTCTCCAAAATATAAGAATGCCAAGCTCTGCAAAATACGCCTGTCTCCATGATGACCTCTTTATTTGATCTAAATTTTATTCCTGCAAGCCATTTCTTTATGTTTGGGAACAGGAGAATATGGAGGATGTTTCAGCAATTCATAACGCAATTTATGCAGTTTGGCAGTGGCAATTCCAGATGAATGTGCTGGGGTATTATCGTGATGAAACAGAACTTTCTTCTTTGCCATATGGGACAATGTCTCCTTCAACTTCTTGCCAAATTTGGCCAGTAACTCATTGTAGTATGCTCCAGGAATCGTTTTTCCAAGAAGTCAATGAGTATGACATCCTTTGCATCCCAAAAATTTGTCGTCATCACTTTTGTGACTGATGCAACTGTCTTTGCCTTCTTTGGAGCAGATTCTCTGGAAGCAACCCATTGTTTTGTTTCTTGGTTTCTGGAGTATAATGATGAATCTAGGTCTCTCTTTTTTTGTAATTTACGTGCTCCAACATTAAGTCATATTGGACGATGAATGGAATGGGTGAAATGATGCTCAAATGGGTCCAGGATGCATGGAGCTTAGAGTTACCTAACATTCGTCTTTTAGGATAAGGGAAAACCCCGGAGAAAACCGTATCCAGGTAACTTACCCTGACCAAGATTCGAACTCGGGACCTCTTGAACGTGAGGCAGACACTCTACCATCTATGCCACTGAGGCGGGCAATCTAGGTCTCATCGACAGTCACAACTTGATGCAAAAATTCCTTTGGATTTCACTTAACACTAGAAGGACCGGCAAGTATGGTCTACTGAGAAGGACCAACCCGTCATTTTGACGGGTGCAGTTTTATTTGCCCCTTTCAAAATAGTAAACAAATATGAATGCATACCAGTTTATTTAATATTATTTATACGGTTTATCAGTATATAATTGTACTTTTGTCTGAAGAATTACGTGGTAAAATGAACATTTTAAGCCTAAAAATTTATCCAAATATATACAATAACCAAATGAGAAATGGACAACCTCCTTCAGCAGACATGTGTTTCAACATAAAATTTTGAATACCACAGTATATAGCAGAAAAATACCTATAAACCTGACTTCGCTCGTTCAAAGCCACCTGCAGCATTGTAGCACCTAACACACACGTATTCAGCGTTGCCTAAACATGGTCCACAAACATACTTGCTGCACTTGTTACATAAATGCTTGCTCCTATTCTTCCCTCTGCATCCACCAATTTGCAAGTCTTCCAAATGTTGCTCTGCTGAGGTACTGTGTTAGGAAGTGCATTTTGTACCCTTGTGGATTTATATGCTGAAGGCAGTTCTTCTGCTAAGTTGTATATGAACTGACATCTGCTTACTTTTTCACCTGTTACTACCTTATAGAGTACCCATGCATTAATAGCTGCCAAGGCCAACACAATGAAAAAAAAAATGCATAGACTACCTTTTGCATCCATATTTCACTGTGTACAGTTGAGCAATTTGATCAACGTCAGTGTCGTACTTAGTGTTATTGTAGTACGCCACTGATTCTGGTAGCTTATTAGGTTGTTGTTTATTTATAGTAACTGTGTCATGCATTGAAAACAGAAGCACACTTTTGCTCTTTTTCCCCTGATAGCATTTCGGAGTTAAGTCACCTGAGTTATAAAGTACAGTTGTGTGCACATTTTGCTGATTGAGGGATTTCCCTTCTACATTTCTTTACTGTGCACACAATGCTTGTACTTTTATGCTTCAAACTTTCTGCAAGGCATTTGGCTGTGGAAAAATTGTCACATGTAATATTTCTTCCTGCAAAAACAAAGGGCTGTATAAGACGAATTACAACATGCTCTGCAAGAAGAATACCTGTGGGGCACTGATCGTCATTGCCCAGGTGAGGAAAACCATTCACCAGATACTTTGAATTTGCATCAACTGCAAACCAAAACTTTATTTCAAATTTGTCCGATTTATTGGTCATATATTGAATGAAAGAGCATCTAGCCTTGCAAGGAAACAATTGCTCATCCACAGTGATATTTTCACTTGGAATGTAACACTGCAAGGATTTGGCAATAAATGGATTCCAGATAGGAGTAGCAGCTGCAAAGTGATCTGTACTTAGTCTTTGAGAACGTGTGTCCTTGTCATCAAATCGCATAAACAGCAAAATTTCAGCGAATAATTTTCTGTTCATTGTGTTCCTGAAAAATGGTGGTCCCTATGTATTCGGCCATAACAACTTCAACGGAAAGTTTTTTGCTCCAACACCTCGTAAATACGTAAGTGGTAGCACGAATTGCGCCACTTGGGCAATAAAGCTTTCTTACTCATTGACAAAGGGTCTGCAGAGTGCTATAAACCAATCAGGAAGGAAAACAACAACAGATGTGGACAGATCCAAAGGCTATTGTTCACACTTCCATACTGGTCAAAATGACGGATGGTGGTCCTTCTAGAAGGAGTTGTTTGTACCAGTTTTTAGAAAGGTCCAAAATGCTTAATTCTTTGTGGATGTGTTTGTCATAAGTATTTATTAAAAGTCGTAGAACATGGGAAGCGTAGAAGAAAACATAAGCAAGAAATAAGTCTTCTAAAGCAACACATCCCTCAAAAAGACATGGGCAGTCCTTCTAGTATTAAACAGCTTCAAAGTTGAAAGCCACACTCTCTTGTTGTCCAATGTGAGCAAACGTGTCACTCATCAGGCCGACAGCTTTCTCATCTCCAACTTTTTGTTTGCAAAATATGATTTGCCATTTCCGTCAACACACCTCTGTGCTCTGCCACTTCGCAAACTTCCGTTCGATGGTCAGCGGGAATCATATGGACTTTAGCTGTAGCTATATCTGTAGGACAACCTGGGTGTTCCGTATCAAAAATGGGTAACTTGGTATCATGGATAGCTAATAACAACCTGGTTTTAAACACAGATAAGACAGTTTGTTTTAAATTTAGTATTACTGACAGAGGGAACAATGAAAGTATTCCTGAAGTAAAATTAAATAATAAATTAATTTCATACAAGAGTGGATACAGGATAACTTAAAATGGAAAACTCATACAAACCATCTACTAACCTCTAAGAATATTAAGTCAAAATGTCAGCCTTTTTGTACTTTTAATGTCCTATTATGCATATATACATTCTATAATTAAATACAGATTATATTTTGGGGAAATTCACCAGAAGCCAAAGATATATTTATTAAACAAAAACAAGCCATTCAAATTATAGGCAACGAAAAAATGCTATATTCATGTTAGCCACTGTTCAAAAAGGTTTGCATACTTCCTTTGGCATGTGTTTATGTACTGGAGACAGCTTTATTTGTAAAAAGAAATAGATTTAACTTTCAAAACAACGAAAGTGTTCATATGCAGTACACGAGGTATATTAAGGATATGCACGTAACCTCGATCAGAACTACAATGTTTAAGAATGGAGTACGGCTTTCCTGTACAAAAGTTTATAATTCCCTTCTTAATGACATCAAAAGCATAGATAACTACAACGTGTTTAAAACTAGAACAAGGGCTTTCTTGGAGGAGCACTGCTTTTACACAGTAAAGGAATATCTGCAATTTAACAAATCCAGATAATCATAAAACATGAATTTACTTCGCTTGTTCATTTCTCTCATTTATAATTATATCCAATTTGTGTTACATTATAATTGAATGTAAGTTAGGTACATTTGATGCTTAACTTTGTAATATAAAGTGTAAATTTACTGACGTATCCTATATCAAGGTACTATGTACAGATTTGATTTTAAAGGGTGAATAAATTTGAATTTGAATTGACCACATATAAGTTCATTATACCAATATCTAACTGTTATTATAGAAGGTGAAAGGTTCCATAAAGAGTATCCAATCTCACTTTGATTTCCTTGCAAGTTTTTCCATCTAAAAGTAAAAGTAAAAATACTGTACTTTTTCCATTTTGACACAAAAACATTGAATAACTTTTTAAGTTAATTGATGAAAATTAATCAAATATGATCTAAGCTTTCCTGGCGACATATATGTTCTAGACGTTCTCGGGTTTTGAGCCAGGTATAGTGATGTAGAGTCATTGATGTTTCGGGAGTGTGCAGCACTCCCATCATCAGGATGATGAATGATTAGCAAATTGGAAGGGCCAGTATATATAGCGACTGCTTTTTTTTTTTTTATTATTTTTTTTTTTTATAAACCGTGGAGGGGAAAAACCCAGTTACAGGCGACGGCCCACGTGCGATGGCCGACAGTGTGAGGGTCCCTGTGCCCTGAGGGGGCCAGGTATACTCACTAAAAAACCCCTCCACGTGTTAGTTACGTGACTTATATTATTTTGCGTGCACTTATTAACATGCTTAGTCGGGTCCCGCATAGCACCCCGGTTAGTATGTGGTATCTATTAAGCTGGCATGCGATGCATGCGAGCGCGTCTATGTTGCTTCTTGGTGGTGACCATGAAACCTGGGCACCACCAAGTGTAATTTATGCTTTACTTTAATTATATACATGCGGCTGAGGCCGGGTAGGCCTGTTGGTCAGTGTTATGTGTAGCTTATCTATTATATATGTGTTCTTCGTAAGCCTGTGTATTATAATAATAGAGCTCAGGCCTTGGTGACCTGATAGTCAGGGATTGGTGTGGTTATTAGTTCTACTTATGGCCCCAGTTTTCTGGGTTTGTCAATAGTTAGTGCGTGGCATGCAATTCGAACTATGTGTTCGGTCGTCCTTAGTTCCGGCGTGGCCGTTCGTTATTTCCTTAGTCCATGCGTTGTCGTCGGTGTGTCCTACTCCATCTGCAGTCGCCCGCTGTCTCTGCGCCTGTAGGACACTGGTGGGAGACCCTCTAACTCCCGGACCGCCTTGACTGTTGTCAAGGGCTTGGAGGGCTCTGTGCGGGCAGTGTTCTGAAAAGAGTCAGTAAGACAAAGATTAATGAAGGGAAAGTAGGGGTGTCAGCCTAACTGTCTGTGTCAGTTGTCCCTTAATAGGTTGTTCAGGAAGTTCTGAACGTCGTCTTCGTCGTCATGTGTGAGTCTTCTTTCGAACAGTGATAATGGTCGCACGTGTGTGTTTATTTCTGTAGTGTAGTTTCCGAGTTGTGAGATTAGAGGATTGTGGTGTATTTCAAGGTTTTTATATGTGTCATATGCTAGTTTCTTAATGAATTCTTCTACTGTGTGCATTTTTAGTTCGTTGTGTAGTAGGTCGGCTGGTGCTGTGTAAGGTACTTTTGCTATCATTCGTAGTATTTTGTTTTGAAATTTTTGTAATCTTAGAATATATGTTTTGGCAGCATACCCCCAGACCGGCGTTGCATATGTGAATATGGGCCTTATGAGAGTTTTGTATAGAGTGAGCCCTAAGTTCATGTTTATATGGGAGTTCATGTTTATGAGGGGGTAAAGCTTGCCCAATTGAGCGTTGGCTTTACCCCTGATTTGGTGAACGTGCTTTTTCCACGTCAGCCCTTGGTCCATTTTGAGTCCTAGCCAGGTGACTGTGTCCGTCCACTCTATATTTTCTCCGAATATAGAGAGTGGAGGGAGCTGGTGTTTCCCCAATCTGTGCTTAAGCTTTTTGGTGAAAATTATGGCTTGCGTTTTCCTTGGGTTTACTTTAATACGCCATTTTGTGAGCCATTCTTCTAGATTATTCAGGGCGTTTTGTAGTCTCCGGTGGATGAAGTCCAGTTTGGCTGATTGAGTCAGCGACTGCTAGTCCGAAGCTTCCGCCGGACAGTGGAGTGCCAACCTCATGGAAAACACCTCTACACTGGGGGCTCATTGTAGCGGCGGAATCTGTGTTTTCTGAGCCGGTCGATTTCCATCTTCAAGGCAAGCTTCCAAGCAGAACTGAACTGCAATCCAGCATCCCGGTTCAGTGTTCTCCTCTCAGAAGAGATGGCCAGAGCTTCCTTGACCTTTCGATCCTAGAGGCTGCTGCATTTGGCCATGATGGTCATTTCCTTGAAGTTGGCTCTGTGGTCTTTCTCAAAGCAGTGATCGGACAGTCCAGACTTTTCCGGCTGAAAAAGTTGAGCTCCCAGCATAGAGGTGTTTTCCACGAGGTTGGCACTCCACCGTCCGGCAGAAGCTCCTTTCGGGCTAACGGTCACTATATATACTTGCCCTTCCAATTTGCTAATCATTCATCCTGATGATGGGAGCGATGCACACTCCCGAAAAATATGATGGCTCTACATCACTATACCTGGCTCGAAGCCCGAGAACGTCTAGAACAAACAGAAATTAATCATTTCATCACACTAGCCATATACAGGCTAAGATTTTATATTGATGGAGTCAACATGAAAAACTCAATGCCACGGCCGGAATTTGAACCACGGATCTACTGGTTTCCGTCCAGTCACTCTTACCCATTGAGCTACCATGGCCAATTTGCCGTCATGACATTAAATTCTCCAAATGACTCATATATTTCCCTGACTGTGGCATTGAGTTTTTTATGTCGACTATCAATTGAATAACTAATTGAAATGTCTGTAAAATCCAAACTAACTTATGAATCAGCACCAAATTTGTTTGTAACAAATGATAGTACATGATGATAAGACAAACTTTCCTTAGCAACACCATATATTTTGAAACACGGATACTTATTGAACTGCCCTCATATTACTATATACAGAGGCCTTTTGCTGATTTTCTTTTTTTTTTTAATCTCTTAGTTTATTTGTTTAGGAGAGCCCAAAAGTTGTATTACCAGTGAAATTTTGGTATCAGACTTTTGGGTGTAATGTAATACCTACTCTATCCACTAGAGAAAGTCAGAATAACTCCATTTTACTTTTAATTCACCCTCATCTTGTGTTTTCTGTCTTACAGGTCTGTCGAGTCTGATATACTGATACTGGAGCGATCATATCCTCGACGTCACTCTTATGTTGTTGTAAGTAACTTTGGTAGCCATACTCAAACTAAGGACCTCTCGTTCATCTACTATGGTGGAGATGTAATGGTGGACTTGCATGGTAGGGTTGGGCAGTATCTGACATTTCATTCATTAACGCTCTATGCTGGTGAATCAATCATCATCAAGTTGCATAAGTAATTGTAACATGTACAGGAGTAATTAAAGTAGAATCATACATTGTCAGTGTGTTTAAATCTCCCTTCACCAATCTCCTTGGCATCCTACTCTGTAACACTACTCCATTTTACGAGCTGCATCAAAGAATAAGTTTACCTGCGTAGACCATGAACAGAAAGAAAACACAATTTAATTAACAGATCTATTGTAACAAATACAGGAAGTTAAATTTTTAAAGGGAGTCAATTAATGACACTAAACAACACTTTTAAATTTTCCCAGAACATGTTTCAGAAACTATTTGCCTCCATTGTCAACCGGACATTGACTGGTTCTCAATGTTGTAGCTGGCGATATTTTGTCATAGGTCTCCTCTGGTGGCAGTTCGACGAAGTTGCTGAATAAATCTTTCTGGGGGATGTTGAAATTGAATACTTTGTTCCTGAAGATTTGTTCCCATGTGGACAGTTCTTGTTTTCCTGATGTATGTTTTAATAGTTTTGGTTCTGGATTTATGTTGTGATTTTTTTTCCAAAAATGTGTCTCAACTGCTGATTTTTCTAATTGTTTACATTTTATGTTCCTAAAGTGTTCCTTTGCTCTTGTTTCTAAATTTCTTTTGGTTTTTCCAATATAAATTTGACTACAGTCACAACATTCAATTTTATATATACCAGATTTTTTGTTAGATGGAATGGCATCTTTGATGTTTGAGCAAATTAGATTTTTTAAGGAGTAATGGTTGACTGGTGTTAGTTGAATATTTTGTTCTTTGCAGACTTTTTTGAATTTATCAAAGGCCCATGGGTGGTAAGTGAATTTTTTGAAGATCATATTAGTTTCTGTAGCTGAGAAGGTTGTGGTTTCCATTATTAGTTTCTTCTTTTTTGTTAAGTTCACTTATTTGTATACTAATGATTTGGGAAAGTCATTTTTTGTGCTGTTTCAATAATTCTTTTGTATTCTTCTGCTGTGAGAGGGATGTTGACCAGTCTGTGTTAAACTATTGAAGATTGCCTGTTTGTGGGATCTTGGGTTGTAGCCATTAGTTTTTATGTAGTCTGTCTGTGTTGGTTTTCTGTAAATGCCAAGGTTTATTCTGTTTTTATTTCTGATTATTTTTAGATCCAAAAGTGGTAAATACTCGTCTTTTTCTATTTCTACAGTGAACTTGATGCTTTTTTCTTGGATATTTAAAAGTTTTAGTGCATCACTGATGTGTTTTTTGGTACTATTGCAAAGATGTCATCTACATATCGTTGCCAGAGTTTGAACATCCAAGGGAAACCTTTGGTGATCCTTATTTCTAATGCACTCACGTACAGATCCGCCAGGAAGGGTGATAGGGGGTTGCCCATTACTAGACCTGAAGTTTGGTGGAAATATTTTGTTTGAAACTGAAAGAAATTTTGTTCTATGCATAATTTGGTTAGTTCGATGTAATCTGAAATTTCAGGTGCTGCCATTCCAAGTGATTGAGCCATTTTTCTATCAACAGTGGGAGTTGATTTACAGGTATGCTGGGAAACAGTGATTTAACATCAAATGAGACTAGTGTGTCCTCTTCTTTTAGTTCAGTATCCTTGCAGTGTTCTATGAGTTTGTAGGTGTTTTTGATGCTTAGGCTATCGAATTTTGGAAATGAGTTGAATTTGTTTATTAGCCACTTTGCAAGTTTGTATGTTGGTGCATTTATACTGCTAACTATAGGGCTCATTGTTATGAATGGTTTGTGTATTTTGGCTAAGCCATAAAGTCTAGGTAAGGTTGGTTTAACTGTATATTTGTTGGTTTAACTGTATGTTTGTTTGGTATTATGCTTGATTTTGCTATGGTTTTTTCAAATGTTTGTATGCAAGTTGTTAGAGGATTTTTGTTAATGTGTAGATGACATCTTTGCAATAGCACCAAAAAAACATATCAGTGATGCACTAAAACTTTTAAATATCCAAGAAAAAAGCATCAAGTTCACTGTAGAAATAGAAAAAGACGAGTATTTACCATTTTTGGATCTAAAAATAATCAGAAATAAAAACAGAATAAACCTTGGCATTTACAGAAAACCAACACAGACAACTACATAAAAGCTAATGGCTACAACCCAAGATCCCACAAACAGGCAATCTTCAATAATTTAGCACACAGACCGGTCAACATCCCTCTCACAGCAGAAGAATACAAAAGAATTATTGAAATAGCACAAAAAATGACTTCCCCAAATCATTAGTAGACAAAAAGGTGAACTTAGCAAAAAAGAAGAAACTAATAAAGGAAACCACAACCCTCTCAGCTACAGAAACTAATATGATTTTCAAAAAATTCACTTATCACCCATGGGCCTTTGATAAATTCAAAAAAGTCTTCAAAAAACAAAACATTCAACTAGCACCAGTCAACCATTACTCCTTAAATAAACCTAATTTGCTCAAACATCAAAGATGCCATTCCATCTAACAAAAAATCTGGTATATATAAAATTGAATGTTGTGACTGTAGTCAAATTTATATGGAAAAACCAAAAGAAATTTAGAAACAAGAGCAAAGGAACACTTTAAGAACATAAAATACAAACAATTAGTTGTTGCCACATATTTTGGGGAAAAAAACCACAACATAAATCTAGAACCAAAATTACTAAAACATACAACAGGAAAACAAGAACTGTCCACATGGGAACAAATCTTCATTTCAAAAAATAGGAACAAAGTATTCAATTTTGACTTCCCCCAGAAAGATTTGTTCAGCAAGTTCCTCAAACCGCCACCAGAGGAGACCTATGACAAAATATCGTCAGCTACACCACTGAGAACCATTTGATGTCTGGTTGACAATGGAGGCAAATAGTCTCTGAAACATGTTCCGGGAAAATTTAAAAGTGTTGTGTAGTGTCATTAATCAACTCCCTTTAAATTTAACTCATCTGTGTTTATAGAAATCCACAAAGCAACTCTGTCATACTGCTTGATAAACTCGACACTATATTAGATCACTTTCAGAGATAAGGAAAAGCATAGTATTGACTGGGGACTTAAACATCAACTTCTTAGAACACAGCAATATTAAATCTAATTTCATAACTCAGCTAAATATATATGGATTGAAACTGATGGTGGATGTGTCAACGAGAGTCACAAGCACTACTAAAACTACCTTAGATCAAATAGCCATTAGTAAGAGTGTGATTTATCACAAAGTCAGCATTTGGGAAACCCATTTATCAGATCACTATGCTCAAACAATATCAATAAACTGGGAAATTAGAGCCAAAACTAAACTTTGTACGTATAAAGAAATGTGCCTAGAGAATCAAGAAAACATCAATTATTTTTGCTACCTACTTAATAAGAAACCATGGGATGATGATTTTAATGATTCTACAGTAGATGGTAAATTTACAAGTTTTGTAACTACTTTTAAATATTATTACAATGTAAGGGAAAAGTCCACTACGTGGGGGACAAAAGGGATAAAAACTTCTCAAAATAAGATACAGCTTTTAAATTATTTAGGTAAAAATAGATATGTGTCTGAGGAATCACAGTCATATTTCAAAAAATATAAACAAATATATAAATAGGTTATTCAGGCAGCAAAACTGTTATCTAACAGCAGAATTATTATGAATTTATACAACAAACAAAAGGCAATGTGGGATGTGACAAAAGAGAAATTAACAAAAATATTAACCACTCCCCAATAAACATCAAACTCATTCATGAAGGTCGTTCAGTTGCTTATCCAAAGAGTGTAGTAAATTTGTTCAATAACTACTTTGCAGATGTATAAAATAATGTACTGAAGTTTGACGAGTCATCTGAACCCCAGCCTAAGCAACAGAAAATCTTTAATGAAAAGAAACTATCCATAGGCCCTATTTCGAAAGAAGAGTTATTAAAGAATTGAAAAATAAAAAATCCAGTGGTTTGGATGACAGCTTCTGTTACATAATAAAACAATGTAGCAAATTTCTAATTAAACCACTTGTCATTTAATCAACAATTCTCTTCAAAATAGCTTGTTCCCTAAAATATTAAAAATAGCAAAAATTAAACCCAGTTTTAAAAAGGGGGAGGAGTACGAGGTGAACAATTACAGACCTATAGTCCTGTTATGTACCTTCTCCAAAATACTGGAGAAAGTAATGTATGAGAAACTAATTAAATTTCTAAACAAATTCAACATGATCGACGAGTGTTAGTTCGGCTTTCAAGCAAATATGTCAACTAATTTAGCAATAATGAACTTTGTTGACAGTGTCTATGATATACTAGACAGTAGCGAGCTAGGGTTGGGTGTCTTTTTAGATCTGTCCAAAGCGTTTGACATGGTCAATCGCAGCATATTACTCGATAAATTATCTGATTATGGAGTAAGGGGCATTGCATTAAATTGGTTCTCAAGCTATTTGGAGGGTCAGGAACAACCAGTTGAACTCGATTTTAAAGATGATAGCACAAATGCAATAATAAAGGTTACTGCAGAAAGAAGAAATGTGTCACTGGGAGTCCCTCAAGGGTCCATCTTAGGCCCCCTCCTGTTTTTGCTGTACGTAAATGATCTGCCAACTTATTTAAAAGATTGAAACCGAAATTATTGTTTGCAGGAGCAAAGAATAATGATAGACGTCGAAGGAATGTTGATTCTTTGTGAGACCAAGCCCCAAGGCCAGTTTAGTTGGGGAAACTGTTTATAACAATGCCATGAATGAAAGGAACAGTGACCTTAGAAGGTTTCTAAAGGAATTGTCACTTGACATACATGAATAGGGTATTCTTCGGATCGTTTACAATGGCGACCAAAACAGCCACAAAAGGACTTTGTTTGGTTTGGAAAAGGAATTTGGAGAGTGAAAGTTATATAAAGACACACACGCAGTTGTGGTCAAAGAGACTCTTCGGCTTGTCGCCGATGGAGCCGGGTCACGGCTATGAAACCAGTATAAACATTATCCGGCGTGTAGCCGATATAAAGGGTAGAGTCAGACGTGAAGCCTTTTTAGAGCGGTCAACTTGTTCGGTCTTGAATATTTGTCAGGTCATCCAAAATTTATCGAGAAATATAATTAGCATTCAGTCACTATAAACCGTGATTGGTAACCCTCGGTCGGCAGCTTCCATTTCGAGGTTTGAAATAAGAAGCAGTGAATAAATAATTTGGAAACGGGCATTCCAGTGTTGTAAAATTTCCTTCTCACACACATCCACGCATACCCTGAGAGAAACCTCATTGCTCACTATAATATTTGCTTCAAACTGGTGCACAACGAAGAGCAGTGGTAATCTGTGACCCCACCATTAAAAACCAGTTACAAATTGGCGCCCAACGTGGGGCCCGATAAGAGAAGGAGGTTCGGCACGATAGGAGAAGGACGTTCGACAACAGGAGGAGGTTCAACCTGAGAAGGAGGTTCAACCCTAGAAGTAGTTTCAACCCGACGACGAGGTTCAACAAGAGAAGCAGATTCAACCTAGTAGGAGTTTCAACCCGACAACGAGGTTCAACAGTAGAAGGTGGTTCGACAGGAGGACGGTCGACCCATCAAGAAATTCGTCAACAGTTCGACTGTAAAGAAGAAACGAGGCCGGCATCGTCATCAGTGACATCATCAGGAGCCAGTAAAAAACAATCAAAGGTACAGAGTGTTAAATTATATTCTAGACTACTGTGAATGTATTTAAGGAGTGGAAAAATGCTGAGTCAAAATTCTGTAGAAAGCATGGAAGTCCAGGAGGTTGATGCTAGTAGCAGTAGGCAGGAAGTCGAAGTACCAGAGTGTAGTAGAACGGCCCTAAATAATGTAGAAAGGGAAAGAATTATGTTAGAGGAAATGAGAAAAATGTTCGAAAGCTTAAGAAAAGACAATGAAAGTTTTAGAAAAGAGATGAAGGATAACAATCAAAGTTTAAATGAAAGTTTAAGTAAAAAGATAGATGATAACAGTCAAAGTTTAAAAAAGATAGAAGGAAAGATAGAAAGTGGTTTTCAGAAGTTAGAAGCAGGACAAATAGAACTAGGAAAGAAGTTAGATAATCAACAACAGTCGTTAGAAAATTTCGGGAAAGTTATTCAGCAAGTAGAGAACGTAAGGGAAGAAGCTGATCAGGTAACAGACAATGCAGGAAAAGATGTTAGTGAGGAGACGGAGAATGCTGAAAATGAAGTTATAAATCTAACTAATGAAAGGTTAGATAGTGAAAACAGAAAACTTGGGGAGGAAATAGTACAGAAATTAGACGAAGAAATAGGAATGGCTAGAGAAAAGTTAGGAGAAACTAGGGGTAGACTAGAAGTATCAGAGTGGGAAAATAGAAAACAGACGAGGTTTTTGGGGGAAAACAAAAATCAAATGAATGAGGTAGCAATAGAGATCACGGTGACAAATGAAACATTGAAAAACATGCAAAATCCAAGGATAAACGAAACAGAAATATTAAAATATTTCGGGCAAGGGGCACAGTTCCATCAGAATATGTGTAGAAATGATAGGAAAAGAGATCGATGTCCGATATCTAAGCTAAATGTGGAAAAATCATGGGGATGTATAATAAATAAGTCCTTTATACATGGAAAAGTCCGCAAAATTCTTTTGTATTTTCGAAGTACGTTGTGGTAGGATGAATTTTCTTGTAAATGGTAGGAACTTAGGCTAAAGTGTTTAAAATTGCCATAACAAATAGTAAAAGGAGAAGAAACAAACTTGTAAAATGTATAGGCTAAGTATAAATAGTGTAGTGTAAATGGTATAGGTTAAGTTTAAACAGTGTTGTGACAGTGCAGTGAAACTTAAAACTAAACAAGTAAAAAAATATAGTAATGAATATCAGAACACTTAAAGACTCTTGAAAATAATATTTATATAGAATCATAAAGAAGTATTCGGAAATGTATGAAAAAAAAAATAAACAGTAAATAAAAAAATATCAGAACAATGAAAGACTTTTGAAAAGAATATTTATATAGAATCAAGAAGAAGAACTCAGAAATGTTGTATACAAATATAATCTTATGAATGTACCATTGATTTAAACATAAGAGTGTATAGTTAGGAATTGTTTCAAGTGTAACAACAATATGAATTAATTTTAAGTAGATCAGATGGAGAAAAAGAGAGATGAGGTAGATTGAAATATTTTCTGAGTAATAGTTAAAAGTTGAAAATTGCAGAACAGAATGTTAGTAAATTTTAAATGAACTGTTGTTATATAACCATGTGAATAATTTTCAGGAAATGTCATGGAAAAATTAATGTTGTGAAAAGAAATTGTAAAACAAATTGGAAGTTGCTGACAAAGGTTTAATATTTTGCGTTATATTCGGGCAAGACATATATATTATTTCATTATGGGATAATAAAATAATATCTATGGGGGCATTTGAAACCGAAATTATTGTTTGCAGGAGCAAAGAATAATGATAGACGTCGAAGGAATGTTGATTCTTTGTGAGACCAAGCCCCAAGGCCAGTTTAGTTGGGAAAACTGTTTATAACAATGCCATGAATGAAAGGAACAGTGACCTTAGAAGGTTTCTAAAGGAATTGTCACTTGACATACATGAATAGGGTATTCTTCGGATCGTTTACAATGGCGACCAAAACAGCCACAAAAGGACTTTGTTTGGTTTGGAAAAGGAATTTGGAGAGTGAAAGTTATATAAAGACACACACGCAGTTGTGGTCAAAGAGACTCTTCGGCTTGTCGCCGATGGAGCCGGGTCACGGCTATGAAACCAGTATAAACATTATCCGGCGTGTAGCCGATATAAAGGGTAGAGTCAGACGTGAAGCCTTTTTAGAGCGGTCAACTTGTTCGGTCTTGAATATTTGTCAGGTCATCCAAAATTTATCGAGAAATATAATTAGCATTCAGTCACTATAAACCGTGATTGGTAACCCTCGGTCGGCAGCTTCCATTTCGAGGTTTGAAATAAGAAGCAGTGAATAAATAATTTGGAAACGGGCATTCCAGTGTTGTAAAATTTCCTTCTCACACACATCCACGCATACCCTGAGAGAAACCTCATTGCTCACTATAATATTTGCTTCAAACTGGTGCACAACGAAGAGCAGTGGTAATCTGTGACCCCACCATTAAAAACCAGTTACAAGATATAAATGAGGGAAAAGTTACCCCTTTTGCAGACAACACAAGCCTGTTTATAAGTGGTAAAGATTGTGTTGAGCTTGAAGGGAAATTGAAAATGGTAACAGATATCATATTCTCTTGGTTTAGAGCTAACAAAGTCATAAATGAGGACAAAACTGGGGCAATTAACTTCCAGCATAAAAATGACAAATATACTAAACAAGCATGTGTTAAGTTAGGATCAAAGATTGTAAATTGCAAACCTGAAACCAAAATCTTAGGATTATGGATAGATTTCAACCTCTGCTGCGGTAGCCATGTAGAGCATTTGACCTCAAAATTAAGTAGAGTCTGCGTTTTACTATACCAGCTGAAGACACATGTTATGTTAGATGTGCTAAAAAGTTCTTATTTTGCCTACTTTCACTCGCATTTACAATACGGAGCAATATTATGGGGAAACAGTGTAAAGAGCAAACTGATTTTCAAGCTGCAGTAAAAAGCTCTGAGAACTATATTAGGTATACCAAAAAGAGAGAGTTGCAGGAACATTTTAAGAAAATGAACATATTAACTTTACCATGTGTTTACATAAAAGAACTCCTACTATATGTGAAATCTAACCTAAATCATCTTGTCACAAATTCTAAAATTCACACTCATAACATGCCGAATAAGCTGCATATCCTTAGTCATAAGACAAAACTATTTGAGAAGTCTTTTAAATATAATTGTCTAAATTTTTTTAATATCTTACCATCACACCTGAGGAAGATGGGGTCATTTAAAAAATTCAAAACTGATTTAACTAAAGTTCTGCTTTCTAACCAGTTCTACTCGGTTGAGGAATTCAAACAATGCTGTGTACCTGTGAATAAGATGCTGAAATAACATTAAGCTGCATTTTTCAGTTTACTTCATAAACTTCGCTCTCTCTCTTTCTCTCTCATCCCTCTTCTTTTGTGTAATTTTTCATTTCAAATAATATAGGTTATGAATTCTACACTAAAACTTTTAGTTAATTGATGGAAATTGATAATTTCCTCATACTAGCCGTATATAGGCTAAGGTTTTTGATAGATTGAGTCAACATGAAAAATTCAATGCCATGGCCGGGATTTGAACCATGGATCTCCGGGTTTCCTTCTAGGAACGGTGTATCTCGAATGCAAGAGCCCCTAGTGGTTTACTGGGGAAATATGTGAGTCAAATGGAGAATTTAATGTCAGGACAGCACGTTGGCCATGGTAGCTCAATGGGTTAGAGCGACTGGACGGAAACCAGGAGATCCGTGGTTCAAATCCCAGCCATGGCATTGAATTTTTCATGTTGACTCTATCTATCGAAAACCTTAGCCTATAAATGGCTAGTGTGAAGAAATTATTAATTTCCATCAATTAACTAAAATAATAAGAGTTAAATGATGAAGCCTGGAACTCAAGTACTTACGATTGTAAGTCGGCTCAAACGGTGTATCTCGGATGCGAGAGCCCCTAGTGGTCTGCCGGGGAAATATACTAGTCAAATGGAGAATTTAATATCAGGACGGCACGTTGGCCATGGTAGCTCAGTGGGTTAGAGCGACTGGACAGAAACCAGGAGATCCATGGTTCAAATCCCTGCCATGGCATTGAATTTTTCATGTTGACTCAATCTATCAAAAACCTTTGTCTATCAGTGTTGTAAATATGGCTACATTTACTGTGTTACTTTATGTTTTTCTGTAATTTTGACGTATCCAATAACATGTATATGTTTGAAAAGGATGAATTAAATATAATACCCACATTTCGTCACTTGTGATGATCCGGTCCAGAAACTAGTTGCCATCATCATAGTACCACTGCAGAAATGTCAATGCACTAAGCACAGTTTGCTGAACAGGTGCTTTATGACAATTTTATGCAACAAGTTATATGATTGAGTTCTGTGATAATGTATTTTCATACATGCTCCACAACACTGCCTTTAATTGCTAATCTCTAATGCGTTGATCATGAACATTTTTGTGACCTGCCACAAAACCTCTGCATCATTTGCGTGCCTATAGACCTTGCACAGCTGATTAATTTCAGTCAGTGCCATTATTGTAAGGAATACCACTTGTGATATTGAAAATTAGTGTTACAATAAGAAGCTCAGCTCGTTAAAAGCTTACCATCAGATTCTAAGTCTCTATTTGAGACTTAAATCATAAAGCTGCAAAGAATGGGCTCTTCTTACTCATATGCTACATGACAATTTTTTTCTAATTCCTTCACTTTTTGATGTTTTTATATACAACAATGATTTTTTAATATCATTTCTTTACTTTTTAGTCCAATTTCGTGTTGGAGGGCATTCTTTTAACGTTATATATTGTTGTTTATTTACTTACTGCGTAATGTAGCCATATTGAAGAATTCAGTGCAGCCAAACTATGCTTGTTTCTCCACTAAACACAATGCTGCCAACAGTCTTAGTTGTCTCAAAATTACACTATCTAGCAGTTGAACTGAAAGTAGTACCTAAACCTAAACACTAAACACACATAAGTAGTCCCTAATTTACACTGACTACCTAATTGCACTAAACACACACAATAGTCCCTAATTTTCACCAACTAGCTAATTACGCTAAACATCGTTACACTACAGGGTAGACGTGCCTAATGTCTTCAATTCTTGAAATGGATCTGCTGATCGGTATTTGCAGTCATTGTGCTACAAATACTCAGAAATATGAGCATCCACACTGTCCTTACGAATGTCGCCCCTTGTTAGACGATGCCGTAGTCCTCGCCAGCATGACTATGTTATTTGTGTGCACATTTGTCACTGGGTCGACAAAGTGTATTGAGTGATTTACTGCGAGGTGCCAGCCATCAACCCATAGTATCCCTTCCAGGCATCAGTGTGAATTAGACTGTAGAGCGTATTTGCATCCCTTCTGTTGGGGCATATCGTCATCCGCACCTCATTCGTTTCCACGTTGATCATTCCCAGGATCCAGTTGCCCTCTACGACGGGCCTACGATGAAACTTGCATCGTCCTATTTTGCATTCGTCGATGGACCACCAATTTAACACTGGAGGACAGATGTCTTGGGCATTTTTACAGAGGTTGGCTACAAGTGTTACATATCTCCCTCATGTTGGCTGCAACGCCAAAACCAGCTGGTCATCTGCTTGCGCATGCGCATATGCACACCTTTGGACTTAGAAAATATTCTCGCGTCGCACAAAGTAAAGTTTCTCCAAAGAATGTAAATCATGGTTTTAGTTAATTGATGGAAACTAATCATTTCTTCACACTAGCCGTATATAGGCTAAGGTTTTTGATAGATAGTCAACATGAAAAATTCAATGCCATGGCCGGGATTTGAACCACGGATCTCCTCGTTTCTGTCCAGTCGCTCTAACCCATTGAGCTATCATGGCCAACATGCCGTCCTGACATTAGTGTGAAGAAATGATTAGTTTCCATCAATTAACTAAAATAATAAGAGTTAAATGAAGCCTGGGACTCAAGTACTTACGATAGTAAGTCACCACAAATGGTGTATCTCGAATGCGAGAGCCCCTAGTGGTCTACCGGGGAAATATGTGAGTCAAATGGAGAATTTAATGTCAGGACAGCAAGTTGGCCATGGTAGCTCAATGGGTTAGAGCGACTAGACAGAAACCAGGAGATCTGTGGTTCAAATCCCGGCCATGGCATTGAATTTTTCATGTTGACTCTATCTATGTAAATAATGGGCTTGCTGTGGCTTTCAAATGGAATGAAGTTTGTCCCTGAATACTACTAGGCCAGCAACCAATCAGAGCCCTGCCATGTTGTCATATTGCATTCTTTGTAAATGAGGTGTGACAAGGGCCAAATGAATCCAATAAATATTGTTTGTGCTAAGACAAAACTTCAAATTTTACAAAAAGTGATGCACGAGCCACAAGGAAGGTAGGGAGTAATGTTTCTAACATAACTGAGAAAACCTCATATTTTAGTTTTCGTAATACAAATAAATAAAATACCAATATATTATAACAATGTATTGCGACATAAGCACTATAATGAACATCATTATTGGTTGCCATGCATGCGTGTACGTATATTTGTAGTTACTAAGAACTAAAATGTAAACACTGGACATGATGTGATAAAAGAATTACTTTGCATGGTTTTCGTTAAATTTTAGAGAGAGCAAACAGTACAGTTCCTGCTGGCCTGTAGAATGCTGCATCTTCAGAAAGTGAGTCATCACATTGTATGGTTTTCTGGAACAAGCAGCTCTTTGTGACCTCAGTAAAGCATTTGACTGTGTGCAACATGACAGCCTTATCAAGAAAATATAAAAATATGGAATAATAGGTCAGTCCTTAAATATTTAAGTAAAGATCGAAGGCAGAAAATGGCAATAGAGATGAAAGAGTCAAGAGTTGTAGAATTAGTTGCATTTTAAGAATGAGGCTAAGTTTTTGGGTCTGTGGATTCAAAATAACCTAAAATAGGAAATGCATATAAATAACCTAGCAAAATTCCAATGTGTAAGTACTATGATACAATGAAGCACAAAATTAATATAATTTTGAGTCGAACTATACTCAATGCTCTACTTATTGCTAGTATTTACCTGGAACGCGTTTCGTTAGGATCTTCCTAACATCATCAGCTGTTGTCAACTAATGGATGTTGGTTTGGTGAACTCATTGGAGGCGATAGGTGCATCTCTGTCGGTATCTTGATAAACATGAAGTTTTGGTTTTCTTCAAAGGTAGTGTCGAAATTAAACAATTCTCTTTCATATTTCTTTATGAAGATTTTTTCCCACGTGGTTAATGCAGCTGGACCTTGGACAATGTTTAATAAGTAGATTTCTCATTCTATATCATGATTCTCCTTCCAAAAATGGTACGCTACCGCCGATTTATCTATTTCTTTGTTCCTGATGTTCCTAAAATGCTCTTTAAGCCTAATGTTCAAGTCCCTTTTAGTTTTTCCAATGTAAAAGTTGTCACAGCCTTTGCAGTTTATCCGGTACACACCTGATTTTTTTGTCTGTGGGTATCTCCTTTGTATTATTGTATTTGAAATCACAATACAAAGGAGATACCCACAGACTAAAAATCAGGTGTGTACCGGATAAATTGCAAAGGCTGTGACAACTTTTACATTGGAAAAACTAAAAGGAACTTGAACATTAGGCTTAAAGAGCATTTTAGGAACATCAGGAACAAAGAAATAGATAAATCGGCGATAGCGTACCATTTTTGAAAGGAGAATCATGATATAGAATGAGAAATCCATTTATTAAAAGTTGTCCAAGGTCCAGCTGCATTAACCACATGTGAAAAAATCTTCATAAAGAAATATGAAAGAAAATTGTTTAATCTCGACACTACCTTTGAAGAAAACCCAAACTTCAAGTTCATCAAGATACCTACAGAGACGCACCTATCGCCTCCAATGAGTTCACCAAACCAACATCCATTAGTCGACAACAACAGCTGATGATGTTAGGAAGATCCTAACGAAACGCGTTCCAGGTAAATACTAGCAATAAGTGGAGCATTGAGTATAGTTCTACTCCAAATTATACCTAGCAAAAATTAAACTCAAATATATATGCGATAAGAAATCTGACCAAATATACTGACAATAAGACTATAAGAACAGCATATTTTGCAAATGTACATTTTCTGTTATGTTATCGTATTATATTCTTGGGAAATTCACTACTGGCAAAACAAATATTTGTTATTCAAAAAAGAATAACTAGAGCAATGTCAGGAATAAAGAGAAGAGATTCGTGCAGACCTCTTTTCAAACAACAAACGATTTTACCAGTATCCTCTATCTATATATTGGAACTATTATTATTTGCAAAATAAATAGCTCACAATTACGTAAAAAATGAAGCTAGTAACAGTGAAGCAACAAATACTACACAAATATAATTATTTTTAACAGAAAACTTCACTTATCTTTAAAGAAATTGATGTAAATTTCTTATGAATAGAAATTAATTTAAATATCTTTAAAGATGAGTGAAGTTTTCTGTAACAAATAATTATATTTGTGTAGTAAATAGCTCACACTTTTTGATAAATAAACAAATACACAGCCATAACACCAGATTCTTAAAAAATATGCATACACTATCAGCTAATACAAAACTATTGGAAAATGGAGTAATTCGTGCAGCCGTAAAAATGTTTAATGTATTGCCAAATAACTTAAAATTAGAAGATAAGATAAATGGGTTTTAAAAAAAGCAAAGAGTTTTTGTTAGAGAATTGTTTTATAGTGTAACTAAATACCTTAAGAGACTGTAAGTAATTCTATATGGTATTGTATTTGACAGAAATTGTAAATATTTTGTATATTGTAACTGTGGGTTCGTAGAATTAAAAGGTAGAGTTGCAGAAATTAAGAATCTCCTTTATTTCTGTAGAAATACTCTTATAGATTACAGCAGCATTACGTTACATACACCATCAGTCTACCAAGGTCGAGGACAATAACAAACACTTGCAGCTGATTACATTAGCTCTCGTTACAACAACACTGTTACACAACAAATGCTTACTCACTCTTGTTTACAACAACTGTTTCACAGTTACAACTGTCCTTTTGGCATGTCCAATCCCTTTTATATCTCCATTCATGATTACCAGACTGTTCTGTTAATCACCAGAGGTTTCTGGAAAACAAGGCATCTAATTGCATAATTCGAACATTCTATCACGTTCGAGAAACGTAACTTATACTACGCTGGTGAGGCCTTTGCCTCAGTTATCTTGCTTGCCGGCACTATCTGTTTACATAAGTTTGTTATCTACGTGAAACCTATCCATCTATTATCTATTTGCGCCGAAACTTTATTGCCCGTTACCGCGACAGTATTATATCTGACGTGTTCTATATCAGATGTACAAATGTACAGCATGATCAAACAGAACAAATTAGTAAATACTACTGCTATTGCTACTGCTACTGACATGGGCATACATCAAGATTTGATACTAAGGTAGCTACAGAATAGGAATGAACATAAGGTGGGGCTAGCCCGCCTCGGTAGCGTAGATGGTAGCATGTCTGCCTCATGTTCAAGAGGTCCCGAGTCAGGGTGACTTACCTAGATACGGTTTTTTCTGGGGTTTTCCCTTATCCTTCAAGACGAATGTCGGGTAACTCTTAGCTCAATGGACCCTGGACTCATTAGAGCATCATATCACACAATTCATTCACCGTCCGATATAACTAAACGTTGCGGCAGACGTAAATGGGAAGAAAAAAGAAAAAAAGAAGAAAAAAAGAAAAAAAAAAGGCGGGGCTAGGCGTGGCTATTCAATGGCTACTAGTCAATGCGGTACATGCAACATTGTACAGTTAAGCACACATACTTGCTCGCTTTGCTGAAGCATGCGGCTAATTTCTTTGCACGCTCTAAAGATACCAATGACAGAATTATTTTGTTTTTCCCATGTTACAGAGCTATTTTTTCTGAGGATTACTGTCTAAACCCCATATTTGTAGCATATCTGGTGTCGGAGATATGGAAAGATAAGGCGCCTGACTAGAAAGAAAAGAATTAACTGTCAGTGAAGAAAAGCACACATGTGCTATGCTGCAGTCAGATTTTGTACCTTATATTCAGTAAATTGGTGATCTTTTAAGAGTGCAACTTTCCAAAGTTAGTAAATGTACCGCTTAGCAAGCCCAGTACTGGTGCGCCTGTACTAACTGCTAAACAACTCATAAGATTTTACATAAATAGACTACAAATATTTTTGTTAATGTGTATTCCTTTTTCAAGCAGATGTCAATGAAAGACATTTTCGAAAGTACAAATTTTGCTCAGAGCCGAGAATTAATGTTACAACCTTGTCAGGTGAGTGTTTATTCTGTGACGAACATTGTTAAAGAAGGCAAACCGTTTAACAAATTAGGAGAAGTTTCCATATTTAGATCTCCAGGGAAACATTGGGCAGCTAAAAAACATGCTACCAACTTAGACAATTTTCAAAAGTGTGTTTCCGTAGAACAATTTATGATGTATTTGACTTGGGTGAATATCCCAACTGCCAAAAGGCTGACCAATTTAATGAGGGGGAAAATAGAATATACGGATTCTGTATCTTCTATGCATAATATTCTGAAATCTCTTGGATTCAAATATAGGAGGACCAATGATGGTCGCAAATTTCTGCTTGAAAGAAGCGATATTTTTGCTGCAAGACTAAAATTTCTGCACACAATGCACAACATTAGTGCAGGTGATTTATGGTGTAAAACTGCTTCATTAATACACATTCATATCGTCTGTATTTATTAAGTATTTTAACTAAAAAATTGTTTTAAAGTCCATTACAGACAGTATACAAATATGGCATCATTAAAATAGAAATTATATTCACAAATCGTTGAAAAGCCACTATTTTGTTCCACTGTAGCAAACATCTTCTTTTGTAGAATGCATCTAATATGAATCATTTTGTTTTGTGTGCATATGAAGGATAGCTATGTAAGCGAACTGTTCCCCAGCTCAAGGTTTTAAGGTTCAGATTGTGCGGTAATCATTGTATATGTTCTCACACACATGCTGAAATATTAAGCGAACTTCTCTGTCAGCATCTGTGTCACTGTACATCTCAGTATCTGTGTTATACTTGCTAGATTGAGACAAAGACAGATATATCTTCCATCTCTGTTGCCCTCTTACCGTGGAACTGGCAACACCAAGACAATAGGATAACCGTATTGGCTAAATCGATGTTCATTCATATTTTGTAGCTACTCTAGGGCCAACTTTATTCTGCTATAGGCGTATGGTATTAGAAGGCATATGAGTTGGAGCTAGGGAGGGCTCGCCTAGAGCAACTGTCCTATCATAGGCGTGCAGCATTGCCTAGTTCAGAATGCACAGCACAAGGCAGGCAACAGAGATTTCTCTTCTTCATGTGTCCAAAATTATTACTGGAAATTCGACATTGAAATGTTGCCTTGGTATATGTGGCAAGAATTTTTGAGGCAGCCTGTACAAAGGCCATTTTTCTATGATGTATGGTTCTCAAGTCATCACTTCGACAAACACCTGATTCCTGTGTTTATGCTTCAAATTCCAATCTTGATCGTGTTTTATTCCTTTTCATTACATGGTTAGGAATTGAATATATTTAATAGTTCATAATTAACTGACCACGGATTGCTGCAGTCCAGGAGTGGCGTACACATATTCTTTGAAGTTTGGTTCAAGACCAGTGCGTAATGCAAATTTGAGTGTAAGGTGCTTTGTGTAACTGTGACAATAAGCAGAAAATTCACATTACACAAATAAAAATATTTGTTAATTAATGTCCACTTATCTTAAGAAGTTGATGTTAATACTTCTTTCTTCTTTTTAAAAAATTGATTTCACGAACATTTGCTCGCATCAACTGACGATGCAATCAAATGTTCGTGAAATCGATTTTTTAAAAAGAAGAAAGAAGTATTAACATCAACTTCTTAAGATAAGTGGACATTAATTAACAAATATTTTTATTTGTGTAATATTTATTTCTCTACTGTAACTAGCTTCACTTTCTGCGTAATCAGAAAATTCACATGTTTAAGTTGTGTTCCGTGAAATGGTAATGTCACTTTTAAAGCCTGGTTATGTTGGCACAGGTACTAAGGGTAAAGCACTCCGCTCCCAGACCAGAAATGTTATTTTTAAAGTGTATAGTTTCTTTAAGGAATTGTCATCTGAGAAAGTGCATGACGGGATCAATTTTTCACAAAGCCAGGAACTCACAACCTGGGCATGCAATGTGAGTGTGCATACTGTGTTGCATATTGTGAAACAGGGCAATCTTTCTAGCACAGAAAATGGTGAACCTTTTTTTATTTTATTTAAGAAATCCAGGTATTTTATTTTCAGTAAATAAGCACGTTACAATTTATAATGTTATAATTATCCTTTTTCCCTAAGTTTATGTTCTGACAATTTGTCAGACGACAAATATTACTTCCTCGTTCCCTCTCCCGCTCTCTGGTGCCTCAGTTGGCAACAAGCAGCCATCGTCTGTACACATTGGTTCAGTTCACATGTATTGTAAAACTGTACTCCATATAACAGTGAATGATGTTCAGAAATGTGCTTTCTCTCATATGGTAGCATATGCAAATGACAGACCTCTTCTTAATATAAATAAGCATCTTGAATTACTTGCCCAATTGGTTAATACAAATATGCAATATTGATCAAAATGGATTTAAATGAACAAAACTAAGACAAAGAGTATTCCATTTTGTTTAAATAATAATAATAATAATAATAATAATAATAATAATAATAATAATAATAATAATAATAATAATAATAATAATAAAAATAAGTAATAGTAACAATATATGAGGGCTGTTCAATAAGGAATGATCACAGTATTTTTTGACAACGTAGCTTTACTCATCCTTATAATTTTGACGGTCCTTCACAAAATAGTCTCCCCTGAATGCGATGCAATTGTCCGAGCATTTCTGCCAGTCTTCAAAGACATGCTGGAAACCATTTTTTCAGAGATCCTTCAAAATCACCTCCGCAGCCTTCATCACTGCTTCTGATGATGGATAAGGCCTCCCATGAAGGCGTTTCGTCAAGTTAGGGAATAGAAAAAAGTCACATGGGGCTAAATCTGACTATAGGGAGGGCGAGGGATGCACTTCACGTTGATTTTCGCAAGATATTCAGCAACAACATTGACAATATGCAGCCGTGCAGTATTGTGGTGCAGCATCCAGCCTGCTTTATGGAAATGTGGTCTTTTGCGTCTGATATGGACTTGGAATGTTTTCAGGACAACCCTGTAGTATTGTCCAGTTACTAATGTGTGTGCAGGTACAACATGCTGATAAACCATTTCATGAATATCAAAGAAGATGACCATAACTTTCCCAGCAGAAGCAACTACTTTTACTTTTTGGGGGGTTGGTGATGAAGGAGATTTTCACACTGAGCTTTGCTGTTTGCTCTCAGGATGAAACTGATGTAACCAAGTTTCATCAGCAGTGATTACGTTTGAAAGAAACCCTGGATCTACCTCTAACATCAACTTTAACTGCATGTTACCTCCATTGCAGCGGTAGGCGATACTGAACATGTCTAAAAAAACCTGGTTATCACAGGCGGGAACTAGGAGTACCAACAATGAAACTACTACGGTGTGTTTGTTTCACATTAAGCTAACAGAATATAATAAGATTGAATTTTAGTGCTAAAAATTATGACCGTAAAAAAAATTATGATTATTCTTTATTGAACAGCCCTCGTAGAAATGCCTTATGCCAGACTTCACAAAACAGCAAAATTTTATAGAGTAGTAGGGTTTCAACTGTATAATAGTTTGTCCACCCAGATAAGAAACACTTATATGAGTGCATTGAAAGACATACTGTATAAATGGCTCTTGGAACACCCTTTTTATAGTTAACAGGAATTTGTAGATGAGGCAAGGGATTTATCTGGTGTGTAAAATTGTATTATATAGGACGAGGCACTATTGTGATTTTGAAAGACTTATCTGGTACCTTATCTGGTATGTAGAATAATTGTAGTATCAAGGACAAGGTACTTTTCTGTTTCTGACACATGATTTATTTGGTATGCATAATTTTAATATATAGGATGTGATTCTAAAACAAGTGTTTTCATCTGTCATGTCAAATTTTAGTACACAAGACAAAGTACTATTGTGATTCAATTTAATTACCAAACCACCTTATCGCTGCTGAGCTGCGAAGGCATTTCAAAGCCAAACATATGAGTCGGACCACAATGTTATGAATAACCAGAGATGGGAAAGGTGATTCGTATCGCCAGCAAGCAAAGGATTAAATTACGGGATCAAAACCCGCAAAACAGATCAAAATGCTTAGGTCCACTACATGGAGTTTACAAATGTTAGGAAAGGTCATTATCGATTATGAAGAAAATAGAAGACTGCATACAAGTGAAACACCATGGCATAACTGTCGTGTTAATACAAGTATAGGGCAAAAGTTCTCTCCGGTGGAGAGATTACAGGCAGGAAGCAAACCCAGGACAAAGTCTTAGAAAGTAGTAAATAGAGAAAGGGGCGATATATTATTGCATTAGGTAATGAGGACGAACCAGAATGGTGATTAGGCGGGCAAAGGCAGTTAGAAAATAAGCAAACAGGAATGTGAAAGTTATCTTACTGATTGTAACTGAGCAGGATGTCTCGGGCGGTTTCGTCTGTGGCCCGGGTTCGATTCCCGTGGCCAACCTACCTGACCCATGGGTTTTTCGAGGTTTTCCCAGGTCACCAGGCGAATGCTGGGTAGGTTAATTATATCCCACTAATTTCTTGTCCCTCCATTTCATCTCCATTTTCATTTCACACCATCTTTCATCTGGTGGTTTCTTTCAGGGTAGAAGTGTCGGCGGGAGTCTCGGCGTTGCATGGTAGGATGATATACTCTGAGTAAAAGTTCCTCCTCTGGTAGGACGGTTGCCGGTCTCCGAACCCAGGTCTCGTGGTGGGACTGTTTCCGTGCCACAGTAGGTTGACCTGCCGGGGGAAGTTTCCATCTAAGTATAGGGACCCTGCCCTCTGCACTGTCGTGGCTCCTTGGTACGGCCGCCCTGTGCCTACTCTAGCTTCATCCTTCCTCTCCTAGGTACAATAGACCGAAGTTTGAACTTCCGTGTCGAGTCCCCTCCGAAATAAAGCAGTTCCTGATCGTGCCACATTTGCTTGTAGAAATGTTCTTGGGGAGTGATTTTCTATCAGCAATGAAGGTAAAATAGATTATGAAATGGAACAATTAGTTTTTAATGATGATAATTGGCACTACAAGCCATGTAAGTCCTTGGCCTCCCTAACCACCCTCTTCCATTCTACTCGGTCCTCTGCTTTTCTTCTCCAGCCTTTAACCCCGAACTTTCTCAAGTCACCTACATCATCTACCCATATTTTTCTGGGTCTTCCTCTTCCCCTTCTGCCATCCAGCTTTCCTATGAATATCTTCTTAACTACACTGGTTTCCGGCATTCTCTGCACATGGTCAATCCACCTTATTCTTCCTTGTTTAATTTCCACTACTATATTTGGTTGTCCAACTTAGACCGCATTCTCCATCCGTCCAAGTCCCTTATCACTCCAAATATATTTCTCAAAATCTTCCTTTCCCACCGTAATAACACTGTTCTTCTCTGATTGTCAACACCCAGCTTTCTGAACCATACATTATTATTGGTTTCAGTACAGTTTTGAATAATGCTGGCCGAGAAATAGCTGAGCCTTTCGTGCAGGTTGAAGTGACCCAAAAGTGCGAGTTAAGGAGAACAAAACAGTTGAAAGATGATGTTGCTTTCTTCGCAGAATATATGAGAATAAACAAAGAGAACGAAATAGTACAGTTTACAGCGTAGATAAGTGGTTGTTCAGTAATATGGTCCAATGTGGAGGTCGAAACCTATGTTCTTAATTATTATATATTAACAATGGGACACTCCGCGCTTGCAGCTAAACCAGGTACACAGTAACGTGAATGACACGTATTTTCCGAGAGGAAATGATTATTTGGAAATAAAGTGAGTAAAATTTAATAAAACTATGGGAAGTTATAACATTGCCTTAATGAAATCCCAAAAGAGTAGGGAATAGAAATTAATATTGGCGATGGAGTGCATCACAGGTAACTTTCCCTTACGTCGAAACAAATGAAATATTAGAGAGTTTTTGCCACAGCGTGTTTTCTGATATGGTATCGGCTGTTGTCATGTGACTTGAATATGGTATATTGCTGAGTCAGAGTTTTTGCAGTCACTGGATACGGTACGTTAATGACAATAGAAAATGGAGCAATTACTTGATATCGCAGCGTTCGGTGGCACTGATGACGAGTTATTGGAAGATATTATAATTCATAATATTAACAAAGAAATATCCCCCAAGGAGGCGTGGCAATTCGGAGACTAGATTTAAATCAATTTACAAATGAAGAATGCCGACTCTTTTTGATAAAATGGCTCTACGACGGCTAGTACCGCCTAGAAGTGTAACAAGAACGATATTCCGCTATACTCTATCTCACGCTAGTTTAATCCTGCTCTAAACAACAAGGTGGAGCTGACCCAACTCGTCACGTGTTAGACGCTACATGCACGCAATAAGTTTTGCAACACAAGCAATATATATATATATATATATATATATATATATATATATAAGTGCTAACTTCTAGACAGTACATAAATAAGGTTGGGGTACACATTAACTAATGAAATCTATTAGTTGGTTCGTTTCTGAAAAAATAATCATGAACTTTACTGCGTATAGCACTTTTCGTAAACTCGTCGTATTTCTCCACGCGGTGTTTGCATTTACGTGACTTTCCCGGTGTTCTTAGAGTTCTAGGTGCTTGCTGTTCCATTGTAACACTATATACGAGGGCTATCCAGAAAGTAGATTACGTTTTCGTCTGTTTCCGCTAGGGGCGGGGCTAGCGCGGCCATCTTGGGGTCAGAGCGTTGCGCAGCTCAGTCGGCATCTAGCCGTGCTAGTGAGAGGTTCGTGCTGTGCTCCGTTCAGATACTGTGACGGTTTGAAATGTCTGCGTTAATTGAAAATCCCGCGAGCTGCGAGGTGCGTGCAGTAATAAGGTTTCTGACTGAAAAAAAAACTGTAAACCGATAGAAATCTATCGGCAGCTTTGTGAAGTGTATGGGGACAACATTATCACTGAAGGTGGAGTGCGTCAGTGGGTCATCAGATTTAAAAATGGCCGAACCAATGTTCACGACGAAGATCGAAGTGGGAGACCCAGCATAGTGACTGCCGAACTTGTCGAAAAAGTCGATGCTAAAGTCCGTGAAAATCGAAGGTTCACAATAACGGAACTTTCTTTGAGTTTTCCACAAATTTCGCGAAGTTTGTTGCACGAAATCATCAGCGAAAAGCTTGGTTACCACAAGTTTTGTGCAAGATGGATTCCAAAAATCTTGACAGAGGACCACAAAAATCAGCGAATGGCTGCAGCGTTGAACTTTTTGGACGTTTACCATAAGGATGGTGACTCTTTACTCGATCGCATTGTTACTGGTGACGAAACATGGGTGAAACACGTGAACTGTGAAACGAAATTGCAATCAATGCAGTGGGGGCACACAAGTTCTCCCCAAAAACCCAAGAAATGCATGCAAACAATGTCGGCAAGGAAGATGATGGCGACTGTTTTTTGGGACAGAAAAGGTGTGATTTTGGTGGACTTCCTGGAAAGAGGCACTACAATAAACTCTCAAAGGTATTGCCAAACTCTCCAAAAACTCAGAAGAGCCATTCAAAACAAGCGCAGAGGAATGTTGAGCTCTAAGATCTTGTTGATTCACGACAACGCCCGGCCCCACACGGCAAATGTCACTCGTGAAGTTCTTGAATCTTTTAAGTGGGAGTTGTTTCCTCATCCGCCGTACAGTCCCGACCTGGCACCGAGCGACTTCCACCTATTCCCAGCAATGAAGAAGTGGCTGGCTATGCAGCGTTTTGATGACGACGCACAGCTGCAAGAAGAGGTAACGAAGTGGTTGAAGGCGCAGGCGGCCGAATTTTTCGACGAAGGAATTTCCAAGCTCGTACATCGCTACGATAAATGCCTTAATTTGAATGGTGACTATGTCGAAAAGTAGTATTTGAGTGTGGCTTTCATCTGTATATAATAAAATTTGTTTCCTATACTTTGTTTACTTTTTATTCCAAAACGTAATCTACTTTCTGGATAGCCCTCGTACACTACTTGTGGAAACACCAAGGAGATCACCAGTTTCTTTCTCAATGTTTCTTATAGACGATTCCGGGTTTCTTTCTTTAAGCATCGCGAACCAATGCGCGATCATTCGCCTCTCGCCACTTTTTACAGGTTTGCCTCGATTTTGTTTCATTTTGGCTGAAGCACCGGCCTACTCTATGATGAAAACCTTACTGATTTTAAATTGTATATACATAAGTGTTCTTGGGCTTGTGAGGTATAATACGCGAGATGTATAGGAAATACAGTGTTAAATATCAGAAGCAACTCCACACTATAAACAATAACATCTTAATCAACATTCAACTCGATACAGACCTCGTTGCGAGAGAGCTGTCTGGTATAGGAATATAAAAATATTATATAATACCGAAACATTTGCAGACTTTTCTCTCTCTGAAATAAACTCGCACAGTACTGTACATAAAGGAAGGGTTTATCGTACGTATGCAAATAAAAGAAAACGTTCATTAACTTCGCTAAACCAATCAACAGCTTAACCGTTTTGCATCCCTCTTCCCACCCAGATGTTTACAGTAGGATCAAACTAGGTTGAGACAGATTACAGAGATAAGTTTGAATAAACAATTTACAACGTATGGTACTGACAGTACATTTACTATTTCAGGAGTTGAAGGTTTGTGCATATCCCAACAGGCTGTCTGATTTGGAAGCAGTTTTGGCGTATCTTCTTCATATTTATCAGCAATAGCCAATGCAACGATGAATATAATTTATAGAAATACAGGTCACTTATTAACAAATCTGGCTAACCTAACATGGCTTGACAGAAACAAGTTGCAATATTATGCACATGCTGTATCATTAAAGGCAGCACCTATAAGAAGTTGGTGGATGGTACATGTGCGCCTTTATTATACGGAAAGAAACATGTCATTTCCAGTTGCAGCTACCATATTTGCAACTGTTTCTTTCCATACCGTTGGATCTTCATATGGATTGGTTAATATTACGTCCCACATCAATATTAGATCATCATTAATGGTGAACTATAACGAGTCCGGTTATCTGTGCGCATGTGCGGAACATCGCGAACGTGACGCTAACGTTTATGGTAGTTGCCAACAACTGCCTATTAATAGTAAAACCAGAAGACAAGGATGCCGTTTCCTACTAAACACGTGACGAACAGTAATCGTAGTGTACTAATTTATAAATTGCACCATTATTGTCATCAAAAAGAGAAAAATATTTAATAAGTAAGCAATACCAAAGTGTGAAGCGTGTGATATGTGAGCTAAACATGGCATTGAATTTTTCATGTTGACTCTATCCATATAAAACCTTAGCCTAGTGTGAAGAAATGATTAATTTCCACCAATTAACTTAAATAATAAGAGTTTAAGGACGAAGCCTGGGACTCAAGTACTTACGATAGTAAGTCGCCACAAACGTCGTATCTCGAATGCAAGAGCCCTTAGTGGTTTACCGGGAATATATGAGTCAGCTGGAGAATTTGTCAGGATGGCACGTTGGCCATGGTAGCTCAATGGGTTAGAGTGACTGGGCGGAAACTAGGAGATCCGTGGTTCAAATCCCGGCCATGACATTGAATTTGTCATGTTGACTCTATCCATTAATGTGTATTATTTATACAATTTTTCATATAAAATTTGGCAATAATAATGTATACTTTGATTACAATCAACAGAAAACTGTCGCGGTACTGAATTTACCTCTGTTCACCATAACGTTCTTCCATCAAAAGACGCTTTCTTTCCTAGCTGTTCTCCTAAAATTATTGATTTTTCCTTCTCTCGTTGCCATCACTAGCGTTTACTGGTCCACGTCACACATTACATAATCTCATTTTTAAAACTACCAATCGTAAAACATTCACATCATATCACATGTTGCGTCATCTCATGACCTACTGAATTTTAACAATTTCCTTTCTTATTCATTTTAACCTGTCCATATCTATTTTTAAACCACATATTTCAACATTTTTCAATTCTTGGGGCCTAAACTAAAACATTTGTTACACTGTCATGGCTCCTCTCGCCTCATCCTTCCTCCCCTAGATACAATAGACCAACATAGACCAGTTGTAGTTGCATACTTACTTGTGTATTGCATATATTTTCTCTAGTCACTAGCTATAGTTCAGGATGAACGCTCATTACACATTTCGTAGTACATATAAGAGAAATGCAATTAGCCAAAGCAACAATCAATTCCTTTAAGAGCTGGTTACTGTGGGATGGCTTTGAATGGGTAGGAGACAAAAAGACGAATAACGTATTCCTACTTGACAAAGCAAATTCAAACCAATGACAAGGAATATCTGGGAAACTATCTTCACAGAAAAACAACGGAGAGGGGGGCGGGAGAAAAACAAAAGCTGAGAAACATTGTACTCTAACGAGGACGCGTTTGTTGTTTCCTTGGAACCTTCTCCTGTCCGAGCACTGCCGGCTAGAGACTGGTGTCTCACTCCTCTCCGCTTGCTTGTAAACAACAGAGGTTTATCCTAATAGGTCTATCCTTTACTGTGTACCAGTTACGCAAAACTTATTAAGAATAAAGAGGACATCAGACTACTCCCATTTCATTTATTATGAAAATAAATCTATGCCAGTTTAATCAAAATTGTTAGAGCTGTTTTCCATATATATGGACAGTTTTTCCATATAAGGGGTAGTTCGGGGGGGGGGGATTCTTTTTTAAATGTTCGTTGAGGGCTGCTAAACCTAAAACCTAAATACGAGCGCTGTTCAATAAAGAATGATCACACTTTTTTTGACAACGTACCTTTACTCATCCTCATAATTTTGATGGTAGTTCTCAAAATAGTCTCCCCTGAATGGGATGCACTTGTCCCAGCGTTTCTGCCAGTCTTCAAAGACATGCTGGAAACCATTTTTGAGAGATCCTTCAAAATCGCCTCCGCAGCCTTCACCACTGCTTCTGATGATGGATAATGCCTCCCACGAAGGCGTTTCTTCAAGTTAGGGAATAGAAAAAAGTCACATGGGGCTAAATCCGGACTATAGGGAGGGTGACGGATGCACTTCACGTTGATTTTTCCAAGATATTCAGCAACAACATTGGCAATATGCCGCCGCGCATTATCATGGTGCAGCATCCAGCCTGCTTCATGGAAATGTGGTCTTTTGCGCCTGATATGGACTTGCAATGTTTTCAGGACATCCCTGTAGTATTGTCCAGTTACTGATGTGTGTGCAGGTACAACTTGCTGATAAACCATTCCATGAATATCAAAGAATGAGATGACCATAACTTTCCCAGCAGAAGCAACCACTTTTGCTTTTTGGGGGGTTGGTGATGAAGGAGATTTCCACACTGAGCTTTGCTGTTTGCTCTCAGGATCAAAATGATGTAGCCAAGTTTCATCAGCAGTGATTACGTTTGAAATAAACTTCGGATCTTCCTCTAACATCAACTTTAACTGCATGTTACCTCCATTGCAGCGGTAGGCCTTACTCAACATATCTGAACTTGTCTGGTTCTCACAGGCGGGAACCAGGAGTACCAACAATGAAACTACTACGCCGTGTTTGTTTTACATTAAGCTAACAGAATATAATAAGATTGAATTTTAGTGCTAAAAATTATGACCGTAAAAAAATTATGGTTATTCTTTATTGAACAGTCTTCGTAGCAACACGCGCGAACCTTTCTATTAAAATACTTTCTTTTTGTATCCTGGAGACATCAAAATGTGTATTTCCAATAAAATCTCAGTATCGAAATTGTGGGTATGTACCTCACACGCGTATTTCCGTTGTTGCTTGGTATGCATTTTGGTGAGAATTTCCCAGAACTGCGTAATAAACCCACAGCACCAAATGCTTCATTTCTTGAACAAGTTGAAAGGTGAATAACAAAATCGATACGCAGGTGCTCCAGATAGGAATGGGCTCGTCATTAACCTTGAAAAGAAAGGACCGCTGTGACCCCCTGCGGGTGAAAACCAAAGTAATGATATTCCAGGCATTCATTTGACGAGGACTTTCGCCCTAAATTTATTTCTTCTGGCCTCGAGTCAAGTATGTAAGAAATACTAGTTCACAGAACCCACCCAGTAATCTGGTAATGTATGACACGCACGTAGTGGTGCGTGGTGCACTCTAGCGCTAAGTTGACATAACAGCAGGGCGCGCCTCGATGGGTCATTCGGTGTTAGGAGCACTACTCCTTAACCTCCGTTCTGGAATTACTACTAAAACCACGGAGATAACTTTTTTTCCGCATCTTTCCCTCGTTCTGGTTATTTTCATGCTTTGTTTTTCCTTTATTTACAACATACACTCATGCCTGAGGCAGGACTCGAACCTTCAAAGTGTCTCGAAACACTTCAGCGAGCACAGCCATTGAGATCGACGATCTGAATAACACTTATTTTGGTTTATCATTGGTATAACAATTTTATCTGGGAAATAAATAAAATAATAATGGTCCAAATGCATGTAATAATATGTAATTAAAATTGATTACTAGCATACAGAATTACAATATGTATTACAGTGTTTATCAAGACTATTTCAGTAATTTTTTTATGAAACGCTGGTGAAGTTTGCGTGCAGCTATTTGATCTGTTACTGTTGTTTCACTGGATTGTCCCTTAAAACGCAACATGGCCTAAAAACACAAATGGAACTTTAGAAAAAGTCCTGGATAGAGATGAAATCAATGCCATAGCCGGTATTTGAACCACCTAGCTACTCTCTTATTTCCCTTGCAAGTTCGTACGTAATGCCTGGGCTTCAAGAGCTGGTAGCTTACTGGACAGAGATTGGGAGATACGTGCTTCAAATCACGGCTATGATTAGTGCCTTAATTCAATATTTTCCGTTAACATTTTATCTTCAGTGTAATGCTTTCAATCCTTGCCAAGTTCTGTTCCATAGGCTGGCTTTGTACCTCAGTGGTCTCGGGTTGAATTCCCGGCTGCTTAAATGGCCAATATTGCCAGTCTGGAAGTACAAAACTCACTGTTATCCCATACGATGACCTTGTACTTAAAGGGGGACTTATTGTTAAGCGATTGTCTAATTAGGTCATATCGTACGTGCAGCATTTGCGTATATAGTAGATAGGGAAGCTACTGCATTTCATTGGAAATACACGTTTCGAGCTTCCCTGAATCTAAACAAAGCATCAACTTTAAGTAAAAGGTCCACGTGTGTATGACAACTTAACTCAAAAAACCAGAAGTGGATTATGAGCCAAACTTATTTAAGTTAAGCTCGAAGACTACCCAAGACTACCCTTTATATGGGAAATTCAAAATATTTACTTCCCCAGAAATGCTTCTAAAAGTTTTGATTACGTAAAAAATTTGATACGTGAAAATATTTTTGACAAATGAAATGTATATCTGAATTATATGGAAATATCCTTAGAAGTCCTCTTAATTCTGAATGACTTTCATAACTAGATGGCGGATCTATTGGCACTAAAAATGTGTGAAATAGACAGGCAAAAAGACACTAAAAATGGGCAAAATAGGCACTAAAAATGTGCTAAGTAAACACTTAGAAATACACAATTTTAGTAAAATGGCTTCTAAAATACACTATAAATGCACTATAACAAAATGACAATTATCCCAACATATGCTGCAACAAATTTGCTAAACACATACTATTTTGTGGTTCCCTAGGGGAAATAGTTCTACATTTATTCCAAATTTCATAAATGGCTCCACAGCAAGTTAAAATAACAGATATTGTCGTATAATTAAAGTGCATATAAATCCACTTCATTAAGAACCATAATGTGAAGAAAGGTATGAAGTAATTAACTATGTCAAAAAACAAAAACATGGATTTGGGGGGAGGGGCTTACGGGTGAAAATTGAAATATCTGAAGCTTTTGTCAGATTTGTTTCAAATTTATACCATTTATTTTTGCGATCAATCCAGAATGAAATAATACCAAATTTCAGTAATCTAGTTACAATAGTTTCTGAGGAATTAACAGTTTATGTCTAAATTACAGGCGATTTTCAAAATGCCCCATATATTGTAATTTTAAAAATTAATGCTTGGGGTATAAGTTTCTGCACCCATTTTTACCTATTAATGACCTGTACCTATGTGAAATATTTGTCTTCGCCATATCAACGAAGGGAAAAAAATAATCATATATATTTAACAATTTTTATTTTCCTAAGCGTTTTCAGTAAGAAGTAAGCATTACAATACAAATAACAAAAACACAACAAATGTAAATGGGTACACATAATATGCAGTAGCCCTTACAGTCATGTTTAGAATTTCATACAGATTAATAGAAAACTGCATCCTGTGGAACATTTTGAAGTTAGGAAAATGTAGAAAATGAGGAATCTGAGAAATCTGAGGTTAAAATTACGTAATAGCAGCTACGATACAGGTGTAGGGTTATTTAAATAGTCATGTGACGTTTGCTGTAGTACCGGTAGAAAAAATTACATTATTGAAGTATGTCTATATTAATTTTAAGACAAAAAAAAACTAAATTTGGTATTGTTGTAAGTTTTGGGTCAATTTGCACAGATGTGTCTCATTAATAGACCCATTTTTGTATATCCAATGTGCAGCAGTAAGAAATTTCTTTTCCTCGAAAACTTCACGTTGAAACCAACAGATTCAAAAGCTGTTGTCACAAATTACAAACAGAAGAAATTAGAAATTACAAACAGGTAGTTTTAGGTACTAATAAGCAGAATAGGCACAAACGTATGAAATAGGTATTTATAGGCACTATGAAACTAAGACATTAGGCTAATAATTGTAGGAAACGTGCCTGTAACTTAAAAGCCTACGTCTCTGAACAAAGGAATAAAATAGACAAATAGGGCAAAATCCGCCCACTAGTTATTACTGATACACCGTAAGAGATAGACAAAGTATTAATACACAAAAATGTACAGTTCATTATTACAAAATTTATCTCAAATACGTTTTTGTGGGGAATTAAACATTTCAGAGATATTCTTAGTCACTTGTTATTTGTTGTTTTATCTCCTGACCATGCAAAGAGAAGGAATTTCTAAGCCATCACATAGCCACAAGCTTTTTGAAACATTTGACTATCAGTTAGTCTACTGTACTCCCTTGTACCTACAGTAACGAAGTGTGTATCTTGATTAACCTCAAGTAGATAAAGGAATAATTTGTATAGTAGTGAGGAGAATGCAACACATCATTCCTTTAGTGGTATTCTGTTCAATGTCAGTTTGATTTGTTAGAATGTGTTTGAAGGAAAGAAAGTTCCGCGCTAGGTATTTAACCAACATCTACTTTCTTCTCGTTTAATTCCTTTAGTATATAAGTCTGACCTACATTATTGAAACAATAGTAAAATCATTGTAAACAATGGCCCAGCATCTGTCCATTTGTATTCAAGTGTGATCTGGGTCAGTGAACCATCACAATGTTCTTTTTTCACTTCACTTTCCTATAGCCAAAGCTTTCTTCTTGCCATTTGCTCATTCTTATTAAAATATTTTGGGAATTAATTTTCGACTATGTGGTCTTTTGAAGTGTCATATACACACGTTTTAGCTTTCTCTAGTACGCAACAAAAATTACATATGGAGAGTGATCCCGTTTTCTGGGAATGTCCTCAGAGGATCTTTTCTTTCTGAATTACCTTTGTATCGCTAGAGACAGACAAAAGCTTACTCCACAAAAATTGTATAACTTGTAATATTACTGCAGCATTAGCCACATCCAAGTACTCTTTGTTATGGCTCAATACATGCAAAACGTAGTTTGTTCTCCCGGTCATTCAAAATAAAAAATAAAATAAAAGTCTTTAGAGGTTACAATTACCCGGGGGACACAATAATCGACATTCCAACTAGGAGCCCTTTGGTGTAAAAGTCTTGTTGGTGTCGGTGACTCTGTTGGCTAGACGTTGGTCTGTTGATTCCAAGGTTGCGGGTTCAGATGGTTTTTAAATGCTCTTAAAGCGACATGCTAAAGAACTGCTGCAGGACGAAATTATGATACACCGGTGGGTTGATATTATACGAAGGCTGTTTAATAAAGAATTATCATAATTTTTTTTACGGTCATAATTTTTCGCACTAACATTCAATCTTATTATATTCTGTTAGCTTAATGTGAAACAAACACGCCGTAGTAGTTTCATTGTTGGTACTCCTGGTTCCCGCCTGTAAGAACCAGACAAGTTCAGACATGTTCAGTATCGCCTACCGCTGTAATGGAGGTAACATGCAGTTAAAGTTGATGTTAGAGGAAGATCCGGAGTTTCTTTCAAACGTAATCACTGCTGATGAAACTTGGCTACATCATTTTGATCCTGAGAGCAAACAGCAAAGCTCAGTGTGGAAATCTCCTTCATCACCAACCCTCCAAAAAGCAAAAGTGGTTGCTTCTGCTGGGAAGGTTATGGTCATCTCATTCTTTGATATTCGTGAAATGGTTTATCAGCATGTTGTACCTGCACACACATTAGTAACCGGATGTCCTGAAAACATTGCAAGTCCATATCAGGCGCAAAAGACCACATTTCCGTGAAGCAGGCTGGATGTTGCACCACGATAATGCACGGCCGCATATTGCCAATGTTGTTGCTGAATATCTTGCAAAAATCAACGTGAAGTGCATCCCTCACCCTCCCTATAGTCCGGATTTAGCCCCATGTGACTTTTTTATATTCCCTAACTTGAAGAAACGCCTTCGTGGGAGGCATTATCCATCATCAGAAGCAGTGGTGAAGGCTGCGGAGGCGATTTTGAAGGATCTCTCAAAAATGGTTTCCAGCATGTCTTTGAAGACTGGCAGAAACGCTGGGACAAGTGCATCACATTCAAGGGAGACTATTTTGAGAAGGGCCATCAAAATTATGAGGATGAATAAAGGTACGTTGTCAAAATAAATTGTGATCATTCTTTATTGAACAGCCATCGTAGTTATTTATGGTCTTGCAAGGTATGTAGCGAGTGAAAACATTTAACACTAAAGTCGTTAGTGCCAAACCTTATTGTTTAATTTCATCCATTACCTAAGAATTATCAATTATAAAAATATTAAAAATCTGTTTGAGATCTTCTCGAGAAACAAGCCAAGTGAAAAGACGACTAGAAATCGACGTTTCCGGAGCGTACATCTCTCCCATCATCAGGATACTTTAAGAACTGTTATAACTACAAAAATGTATAACTGAATATAACACAAATATCAATATTATCAGTATTATATAATGTAGTTAGAGGGCGGCCTGTTAGCCTACCCCTGGGTGTTATTGTTCTTATTGTACTGTTACTTTCTTTTCACTCTGATCTGTAAAGCATTGTACTGCTGATCGATCAATAAAAAATTATAAAAAAAGTTTCAATAATTGTACCCTTAATATTAATTATGCAATGAAACCAGGATAATAAAATATATTTCTTTACACTGTAGATGTCGTGTGTTTGTTTTTCAGATAACTAAAAAAAGTTGAACTTCGGACTGAGCCATCTACAAGGTAATCGATAGTCAAATGTCTGGACACTATATTAGAGCAGGCGTTACTGTACGAGACCCAGTCAGTCACATTTACTCGCCAGCACTTAAGGGATGTACCTGAACTGCGCTTAGCTGGATCAGAAGTATAGTAGCCGCGTTCATTCCATCCCAACCGACATCAAAGCTTTCCCTTCTGACCACACATTTTCACAATTATTAGGGTCTTCCACCCTCAAACATATAGGGTGGTCCTTCTTAATACGTTCACCAAGTTAAAGCGCTGTTGTGTGGCGATATTTGGTCGAATTGTTTCTCCAGCTTAATCAGCCACACGTTCGGGCGAAATATGTAGCGTATTTCTTCACTACAAGCACAATTCTTTGCCATGTCGTCAGTTAGTGCGGCTCAGTTTTTTCAGGTCACTAATTGTATCGTCTGAATTGAATTTGATTAAATAAGAGTCATGAGATCTTTTGTTTTCAGTTGTGGATTTTTGGTGACAGAAATAAAATTTTATATGACTCCGATTTCGTAATATTGTCACCCGAACGTCGGAATTCCCGATAGAACCGGCCGACAGTAGGGCCAGACGGGAAGCATTCGGACCACGCCTACCCATTTGTCTCGTGTCACTAACTGAAGGGATGATTAGGAGAGGCCGCGCCGTGACTCAGTGGTTAGACCGCTTGGCTCTCACCAAGGCGGCCCGGGTTCGATCCCAGGCGACCGCAAAGTGAGATTGGTGGTGGACAACACGGCGCTGGGGCGGGTTTTCTCCGGGACCTCCGGTTTCCCCCGCCATCTCATTCCACCGGTGCTCCATCTTCATCTCATGTATCATCAGTGTCACCGCCTGCGGTGCCGTATGTAGTAAAAGCGGGCGTTAAACACTACACATTTCATTTTTTTATGATTGGGAGAGCGGCACGAGCCCTGTACCGTCTCTTTCCCCTCCCACCAGACGTCTGGAAACCTCGGGATAATTGTGCACGCCGCGAACCTTCCAGAAACGGCGATCTTCCCTAGGCCTGCAGTTGGCGAGCAGCCGTGAGGAGCGTCCAGTGAGGGAACGGACTGGAAGACTGTGTGCGTGCATCGGAGGAGTGTACGTAATTGCGAGTGCAGAGTGGAACTGTGACGGACGAACTGGTGAATTGTAATTGTGTGCGCTACGTAATTCTATGTAATCGGCAAGTGTTCCAACTGCAATTCGGTGGAAATAAAGAACATTTTGAGTTTGTGCAATTGCACTTTTAATTTCACGAACCCACAAAGTCACAATATATAATTTAATTGTATAATCTGGATTACATTTTACTCAAACTTTCTTTCTTAATCAATCACTGTACGTTACCTCCAAGACATCGATAAATCCTTATTTTCAATTATAACATAATTTCTGTTAATTACTTAAAATTCCTCACTTTTGCACGTCCACTCATCACTATTACGAATACCGAATAACTCTTTCTGAAGATTATTGATTTTCCGTTACAGAACTTTTATATTCACTGCGACATTTTTCCACCGTCATGAAACAAGATTAAAGAACATATATCTATGAAGATGATTGATTTTACGTAACTATCGTTACTCTTCTGTTAATTTTATGATTGGCCGATTTACTGCTACGTCACCACATTACGTAATACAATTATTACTACGGCCAATCACAAAATTACACATATATTTTTTATATTGCCATTACGTGGCCCACTAAGTCAGCTCAGAAAACAAGAATTTCCAACTGGATATTCATATAAAAAGTTCTGACTAAAACACATCGTTACAGTTGTAATATTTTTCTTGTGTCCTCAGAACTGCAGTACCTCCTATTAGCTTAGACTGTGCAAACGTGCTTCTTATGTTTGTTAATTAAGCTTATATTTATAGAAATTACAGTGTAGTTAGTGTAGTAACACTTATTAGTGTTTAATAGTTATTGGCGTTTAGCACTTGCGTAATTTAATTAAGATGTGGAGACCGTGGGAATCGAACCTAACATGGATATGCTAACATGGATTTCCATTCATACTTGTAATATATACCTAACAGTATTTCTAAACTTTCTCGTGTTCTAAAGCGTTTATAACATTTAATTATGCGGAATGTACGTGATTATTTATTTAAATTGTGTTTAACAGAACCCACCCCCAAAATATTACACTGCTTAACTTTATTCAAACTTGTAAAATTAGCAGACATCTTTGTAAAAAGGTTCCAGCATTTAAAAAGAGTAATAGAGTTTCCTTACTAGTTTTTCTTTAATTCTTTAGTTGGCTTTTTCTTTTTCTTTTGAAGTGTCTACTGCTGTGATAAACCAACTGAAATTGACCACCTGTAGCTGCCATAGAATATAGGAAAATGTTTTAGGATAAATCGGCTCACAATTGCAATGAACAAAGCTCTAACGTGCAATCTTTGCTTATAAATTATTAATAACTACCAGAATATCCAAAATGCTTCTTTAATGTGCAAGTAAATATCCCTCGCAAATTGATGCACACTGATGCAATTCAACCCTTTTAAAATTGTATAGACGTTTTACTAAGCTTTCCTTGGATATTATGTTAATAATACACATTTAGTTCTTGTAGGTAATATAAGTACTAATACCATAACAGCATAGGTAATACGTATATCTATCTTCAGTTATTTTATAAAGCATTGTAACATTATGTATTATTATAGGATACATTTATTATTTAAAATTTATTTGAAAATATCAATAAGTAAACCAAAAGACTAGTTCGTACAGTGAAATCAGCTTGAAGTATTTTTCCTTCTAAATGTTATTTTAAACAACGGCAGCCCTGGGTATTTTCAGCTGTAAACACGTGCCTAACATTCTTCACCCCTCCACCCCGGTAAATGTAACCTAAGATGTTTATGACATTGTCGTTAGGGATGAGAACAGCTTTTCCGTACAAAGGCGATCGCCTGGGGATCCTTTAAGCGCGGTCACTATACCATGGAGAACAGAAGGACAGTCTGACTCTACTCATCCAAACCTTAGCCTACACACGGCTAGTCTGGAAGAAATGATTATTCCCATTGTCCCTATTCCCCAGATTTGGCTCCCTCAGACTTCCATCTATTTCCAAAACTAAAAACAATGCTCGCTGGTAGCCGCTTTTCTTCCAATGAAGAAGCAATTACGGCTGTAAATGGGTACCTTGCAGCACTTCCAGAGGAACACTACAGAGAGGGGTTAATGGCACTGGAACACCGCTGGACAAAATGTAATGATATTAGAGGAGATTTTGTTGGAAAATAAAACTACCTTGAAAGCATGAATTGTCGTTTTTCACTATCACATCAGAACTTTTCAGTCCTTCGTAGACGATGGTGAGTTTCATAGGGTTTAAAGTTATCTGAGATTAGTCGACTCAGGCTAAGGGAAAAGCCGGGATTCGAACTTCCTACCCACAAAACACAAACGGACTTGGAACACTGTGGACATTCACCGACAAATCGGTCGGTTACAGTCTTCCTAATTGATCACATCTAATTTTAAACTGCATATAATGTGGGTGTTTTCAGTCATTTTTCTTTTGTTTTACATTTATGAGGGTGGTCTTAAAAGTTTCCGACCTCAACATAAAGATGGCAGCACTTGTAAATAAAAGCTAGTGATTTTCGCTCTCCGTCTGTTGACAGTTACTTACCAAAGTTTCAGCCATTTTGAATGCTCAATTGTTATATAAGAGTCGTTTGAGTGAGATGATATGAGGGTTTTTATGAAAATGGACAAAATCGAGTATCGAGCTGTCATTAAATATTTGTTTTTGAAATGCAGTACGTCTACGCAAATCAAAGATGAGTTGGATTCTGTGTATGGGGACTCTCCACCGCAGTGAAATTTTGGGCACCTGAATTTAAACGTGGCGGTAAGACTTTGGGAGATGAACGTTCGGAACGTCCAAAAACTGCAACTACCAACGAAAACATCGCCAAAGTTTACCAAATGGTGCTAGACAACCCCCGAATTAAAGTGAGAGAAATAGCAGAGTCTATGAACATGTCAAAAGAACGTGTTTGTCACATATTAAATCAACATTTAGACATGAGAAAGCTGTCCGCGTGTTGGGTGCTGTGTTTACTCACGTTAGACCAAAAACGTGTTCGAATGATTAATTGCTGTAGATGAAACTTTTATACACCATTATACGCCCGAAACAAAAATACAGTCCAAACAGTGGACTGCAAAGGGGGAACCGGCTCCAAAAGAAGCAAAAACTGGTTTTTCAGCTCGGAAAGTGATGTCGACTTGTTTTTGGGATAGTCATGGAGTTATTTTAATCGATTATCTTCAAAAAGGAAAAAGGAAAACCATTACTGGAGCATATTACGCATAATTACTTGGCAAGCTGAAGGCAGAACTTGCGGGAAAACGGCCACATTTGCAGAAAAAGGAAACCCTGTGTCAACAAGACGACGCACCGTCTCACACCTCAGCGGTTGTAATGGCGAAAATCCACGAATTACAATTTGAACTGATTGACTCACCACATCTAGCCCCAAGCGACTTCTTTTTGTTCCCTCATCTGAAAAATGCACTCGGAGGACAGAAATATTCGTCAAATGAAGAGGCAATCACCTTCGTGAACAATTATTTTGCAGAGAAAATCTATTTGGACGGGTTACAGAGATGAGAGCATCGCTGGGAGAAGTGTGTAGAATTACAAGGAGACTATGTTGAAAAAAAAGCTGAAAAAATGACTTGTATCTTTATTCGGTCGGAAACTTTTCAGACCACCATATATATAAGAAAGTGGCTGTCATTATGAACTATTGTCAAATAATGTGAGATTAGCATGTGAGTTGCGAATGGAAATAAAGTAATGAATCTCGGTCTACCTCTTTAACCGAGGGTCATACTGAAGAATTTGCTACAATTCAAATTGCAACTACATAACAAAATCGTCATCTTGAGACTTTACACCACATGTTTCCATTCTGTGATATCATTAGCCTCTATTACTCGACCACAGAAATAGTGTTTCGTTTGGACAATGTCAGAATAAAACATCTGCTGCCCAAAATTGCCTATGGGCATGTCAACGATACGAACCCGAGTTGCGTAGGTTTGAACTGCTTGACTCACCAGATCTGGCCCCAAGAGACTTCTTTTGGTTCCCTCATCTGAAAATTGCGCTCCGAAGACAGAGATTTTCGTCAAATGAAGAGACAATCACCTTCGTGAACAATTATTTTTTAGAGAAAAACACCGAGTAGTATTTGGACGGGTTACAGAGATGGGAGCATCGTTGGGGGAATTGTGTAGAGTTACAAGGAGACTATGTTAAAAAAAAATAAGAAATAAAAAGTCTTAAAAATGTCTTGTATCTTTATTAGGTCGGAAACTTTTCAGACCACGTATGTATGTGAAACTTAAATCGAAAGAAGAATGTGAAACAGTTGAGAAGGTTGCCACAGATATCTAATGCTCTATTTGTTTCCCTAGAAACGTGAACAAATGTCCTATTGGTATTTAGGGATCTGTATGCAACACAGTTCACACAACACAATAGCCATTTAACAACAACATATTCACACACCATTATCCTTGTTCCAGGTCAATTCTTCTTTTTAATTACCGTCCTGGTTTCATCTACCAGTTAAGGGGAACAAGTGTGTGCATTCATTACTTCATTAAAATTTCCTCTTTTTATTAATATATATGAACGGAGACAAATATTTATATTTCCTTCAAGATGCAATTGTAATACATTAGATTAAAGTGATAGTTGCATAATTTTAGAACTGCTGGCTGTTTGCTTTGAAACTCCTTTGTCGTTGCTAAGCACTGCATAAAAATGAATAACGACTCACTAATTGACAAAATTACACGCACTGAAAAATGGAATAATAAGAAATGTTGAAAATGGTTAACTCCACAAAAAGAATGTATTGGGCATAAACTGTGGGTTTTAAGATGTACGAATGCTGTTCAATAAAGAATGATGACATTTCCTTTTTGACAACGTACCTCATCCTCATCATTGATGGTCCTCAAAATAATCTCCCCTGAATGCGATGCACTTGTTCCAACGTTTCTGCCACTCTTCAAAGACATGCCGGAAACCATTTTTGAGAGATCCTTCTAAATCGCCTCCGCAGCGTTCACCACTGCTTCTGATGATAGATAATGCCTCCCACGAAGGCGTTTCTTCAAGTTAGGGAATAGAAAAAAGTCACGTGGGCTAAATCCGGACTATAGGGAGGGTGAGGGATGCACTTCATGCAACAACATTGGCAATATGCGGCCGCGCATTATCGTGGTGCAGCATCCAGCCTACTTCACGGAAATGTGGTCTTTTGCGCCTGATATGCACTTGCAATGTTTTCAGGACATCCGGTTACTGATGTGTGTGCAGGTACAACATGCTGATAAACCATTCCATGAATATCAAAGATTGAGATGACCATAACTTTCCCAGCAGACGCAGCCACTTTTGCTGTTTTGGGGGTTGGTGATGAAGGAGATTTCCACACTGAGCTTTGCTGTTTGTTCTCAAGATCAAAAGGATGTAGCCAAGTTTCATCAGCAGTGCTTACATTTGAAAGAAACTCCGGATCTTCCTGTAACATCAACTTTAACTGCATGCCGTCCTGCATGAGAATATCCTTTTGTTCGGGAATCAACAGTCATCGCGCACAAATACGTCTCATGTGTAATGTTTCTGTCACCAACGTGTGGGCGGCACCCAATGAAATGTTCAGTATTTCAGAAAGTGATCTTAAGGTAATTCGTCGATCCTCTCTCACAATGGCAACAGCAGTGTTGATGTTTTCTTCCGTAAGAGCTGTAACTAGAACACCGGGGCCACCTTCCTTTGAAATTGATTGTCTCCCCTCTTTAACCATTTTAAACCACCTTCGAGCTGAGCTGTAGGGAAGAACAGACTCTCCATAAGCCTCCTGTAACATTGTATAGGTCTCAACAGAAGATTTGTTGAGACGAAAGCAGAATTTCAAAGTCGCATATTGTTCCTCTCATGTTACCTCCATTGCAGTGGTAGTCGTTTCATAATTGGTACTCCTGGTTCCCGCCTGTGAGAACCAGGCAAGTTCAGACATGTTCAGTATCGCCTACCACTGCAATGGAAGTATGTTACATGAGCCCTATGGAGAGTCTCTTCTTCCCTACATCACAGCGCGAAGCTGGTTTAAAATGTTTAAAGAGTGGAGACAATCAATTTCAAAGGAAGGTGGACTCGGTGCTCCAGTTACTGCTCTTACGGAAGAAAACATCAACACTGCTGCTGCCATTGTGAGAGAGGATCGACGAATTACCTTAAGATCACTTTCTGAAACACTGAACATTTCATTGGGTGCCACATTTCCATGAAGCAGGCTGGATGCTGCACCACGATAATGCGCGGCCGCATATTGTCAATGTTGTTGCTGAATATCTTGCAAAAATCAACGTGAAGTGCATCCTTCACCCACCCTACAGTCCATATTTAGGCCCATGTGACTTTTTTCTATTCCCTAACTTGAAGAAACGACTTCGTGGGGGGCATTATCCATCATCAGAAGCAGTGGTGAAGGCTGCGGAGGCGATTTTGAAGGATCTCTCAAAAATGGTTTCCAGCATGTCTTTGAAGACTGGCAGAAATGCTGGGACAAGTGCATCGCATTCAGGGGAGACTATTTTGAGAAGGACTATCAAAATTACGACGATGAGTGAAGGTACGTTGTCAAAAAAAATTGTTATCATTCTTTGTTGAACATCCCTCGTATTTTGAAAACCGAAAGAATATGTTATTTGCGTTTTTTATAAATGACTATGTTTAAAATAGTAATATTTATCTTCTGAAAGAAAAACATTAGCCATTGCTATTAAAGTAGCAATAATAAAAAGAAACATGCACACGCTTACAATACACGTGAGTTATACCACTCGGCTACAATGCATACGGCAGCTACCTATCGTACAGTTCTGAAATGAAACCAGAGTGGTATCAAAGCAGATATTGAAAAAAATTAATTATTGTTTCACACTAGCCGTGTGTAAGTCAAAGTATAGAAAAGTAGAGTCAGACTGGAAACTTCAATGTCATAGTCGGGATTCAAATCATTGAACTTTTCAGTCTAACTCTACCTTAAGCGTATATTGTGAACGCTTCCGATGTTTTCCGAATGGAACTTCGTTTTTTGGTGTAATTTATGTCCTCCAACGTTAAGTCATATCGGACGATGAATGAACATTGGTGAAATTATGCTCAAATGTGTCCGAGGCCCATGGAGCTTAGAGTTACCCAACATTCGTCTTTTAGGATAAGGGAAACCCCCGGAAAACCCTTATCCAGATAACTCACCCTGACCGAAATTCGAACTCGGGACCTCTTGAACGTGAGGCAGACACGCTACCGAGGTGGGCTACTTCGTTTTTGGTATATGTTTTCTTTTTATCTCAGGCGGTATCTTAAACATATGATTTTTAATAAAAATTGTTAGAGCCTTTCTAGACGATAAAATATTCACAAAGTATGTGTATAAGGGTAGTTTAAGTTTGGGGGATTGTCTGAAATATCTTTATGACACTTAAATTGTTATTATGTTTCTATATTTAGCCCAAGTTTCTGTTTAAGTTTACACAATTGCATCTTTATTGGGTTGAGTAACAAGTACATATTTTGTATTGTGTAAGCAAGTGGACTTCAGGAGCGGTATTATCGAACTCTGTAGGAAGAAGTCCTCTCCCCAAAACTCTTGCTATTTCATTGACTTATACAGATATGTTGCAACACCTAACAGCTCCATTCTTTCTAAAGGGTTTTCAGTACATAAACATGACAAATCCTTGTACGGTTACACATTTTAGTGTTAACTGCTGCTTTGTGGCCAAAAGACGACTTATTGCATTGTTAACACAACAATAACCTCTTAAACAATAATTATACACCAGAAATGTGTTTTACACTAAAATTAATTAAAATTAAATTAATTACTTGAAGCTGACAATAGGATTTGCTATAAAATTATGTTAGTGAAGATTGCAAGTTTAAAGACGTAATGTATACAATTTAATGTTGATTAAGAGATTACTGAATATTGATATTTGATTACTGTATCATGTCAAATCTCAATTAAAATAATGTTATTGCTTTTCAAAATATTTCCTTTTAACATCAATGCATGTTTGAAAGAAGTCTTTAAAGCATTGATACCACACTTCATAAATCAGATGTTTGTATTGTTCATCTGCGACATCTCATGACACCACGCATTTCATCCTTAATAAAGGTCGGTGGCGTGTGCGTTTTTCCCGTATGCATATTGTGACTTTGTGGGTTCGTGAAATTAAAAGTCCAATTGCACCACTCAAAAATGTTCTTTATTTCCACCGACTTACAGTTAAACACTTGCCAATTACACAGAATTACGTAATGCACACAATTACGATTCACCAGTTCGTCCGTTACAATTCCACTTTGCTCTTGCAATTACGTACAATCCTCCGATGCACGTACACAGTCTTCTCGTCCGTACACTAGCACTGCACTCTTATGCTGCTCGCCAAGAACTGACTGACTGACTCAATTCACTCACTACAGCCCTTTTTATAGGAATATCGCCGTCTTCTCGAAGCCTCTAGTTTCCGAGAATCACCGCGAAGGTTCCAGATGGCAGTGGAAGGGGGGAAGAGGCGGCCAGCGACAAGTGACATTTCCCTAATCATCCCCTCAGTTAGTGACAGAGACTGATGGGTGGGTGTGGCTTGGCTGCCTCTGGCCCCTTACTCAGCTGTCGTTGGCTGTGCTTTCCGCTAATTGGGTGACAATATGCACTGCACTGTTATCGCTCGGCTCACTGCAGCACAACTTACAGGCATCAAGATATTGCCCTTAAACGCTATTTCTTAACTATAACATCGTCACAGAATGCATTACATTGGATACAAGTGCAAGTGTCAAGAATTCTACCGTCGTCTGGCGTGTTTTCACACATACATATACTCCAAAAAGTATTCGTTTAATCATAGCACGTAGAATATAACAAGTACAATCAGAAAAATATAGATAAGAAACGAACTATAAGTATTTCCTTACATCGGTTAGTATCTAGATTTAAAAATGAAACACAATTTGGGTTCATATTTTGCTTAATTAGTGAACAGCTCTACGTTATTTAAAATCGTCTCCCATTTGTCTAGTAAACAGATCTCGGATATGGTGCCTCGCTGACACGCACCCCTTCCCTTTTCTAAGGCAGTTGTGTATCATCCACTTTCATTGACATTTCCATATCTGTTTTCAAAGCTGTTGATTCCTACTTAAGTAATATGGGTCGAAGATCGTGAAACTACAGAAGAAGAGAGAGAAATTTGCATCAAGTCATTTAAAAAAGGAAAATCTTTTCAAGAAATTGGAGAAACCATTGGGAGACCTACCAGTACAGAAAATACTATTATATACAGGTTTGATCAGAACAAAAATTACGAAAATTAATCAAGAAACGGTCATCCTGCAGTTCTATCCGAAATGGAGAAACGACAGTTACTTAGAGAGGTCAAGAAAAATTCTAAACTAAGTGCTCCAAAACTTGCTATTGCAGTTCAAACACTCACAGTAAAGTCCGTTCAGTACAAACTATAAGAAACATGCTTTATGAAGCTGAGTATGGAGACCAAACAGGCCGTAGAAAAACATACATCAGTAAAATCAACAGAAAGAAGCGAATTGCTTTTGCAAAAGAACATAAATACGATGGGTGTGATTTCTGGAAGAAGGTTGTGCTTACTGACGAGAGTCAATTTGAGCTCTTTAAGTCAAAAAGGCGAGTAATGGTGGTGGAGAAAAAAGAATTGTGAGCTTCATGAGAAACATATAACAGCTTCAGTTAAACCTGGAGGCGGTTCAGTACTTGTCTGAGGCTGCATGAATGCAAATGGTGTGGGAGATTTGCGTTATATTGGTGGAATTATGAATCACAAGGTTTATATACATCTGTCCAGAAGCGTAAGTAATATGGGTATCTCTGAGGATTATATTTTCACACAAGATCATGAACCAAAACACACAGCTCTAGATGCAAGGCTATGGTTGTTGTAGAATACTCCGACAATGCCGCAATCCCCAGACATGAATCCAATAGAGAATTTGTAAAGTATATTGGACAAAAATATTAGGAATCATCAGTAGGTAAAGAGCTGTCCGATAGTGGAACCGTAAGTTCGGGTGTGCCGTAAGGCTCAGTACTAGGACCTTTACTGTTTCTCGTTTTTGTTAATGACATTGCTGTTAACATTAACTGCCAGATAAGGTTGTTTGCAGACGATTGTATCATTTATAATAAAATTCGGAATACAGTGCATGAAACCGCTCTTCAGGATGATTTAAATGAAATCTGTAATTGGGCTGCGGCTAACAAAATGTCAATTAAAGCCAAGAAAAGTAAGTCCATTGTTTTTAGTAGAACTAAGGACAAAATTATTGTTAACTATCACATGGGAGGGGTGCAAATTCCACAGGTGGACAGCTGCAAATACTTGGGAGTGTACCTGGCAAGTAATGCTGGATGGGACGAACAAGTAAATTCCACATCTAGGAATGCGTGGAAGGCATTACATTTCGTAATGAGAATATTGAAAAAGGGGAGCGCTAGGTCCAGGGAAATTGCCTACAAGACCTTAGTGCGGCCGGTTATGGAATATGGAGTAGCATGCTGGGACCCGTATAAAGCTAACCAAATCGATCCATTAGAAAAAATACAGAAGAGGGCATTAAAATTCATAAAAAGAGGCAAGTATTTTGGGCCTATAAAAGGAGATGAGACTAAATGGGAGGAATTAAGAATTAGGCGTAAAAAACATAGGTTGGTAGCATTATTCAAAGCTAATGCTGGTGTAAAGGCATGGGTGGACGTTAGTGTAAGGTTAGATAATCCGGATTATTATGGACGAAACGATCATAGGTATAAAATTAAGGGTAGAAGATATAGAACCGACGTAGGAAAATTTTCTTTTGTTAATAGAACCATTGAAGAATGGAATGAATTGCCTGTAGCAGTCTTTCAGGGCTGTCCCCTGTCGTTGAAGAAATTTAGAAAAGATCTAGATGGTTTATAGTTTAACTTTTGAATTATAATGGTATATAATATGTAAATAGAGAAGTAATTAGATATGCTTTAAGTGACTAAAGTAAAATAATATCATGTTTGTATTGTTTATTGTGTTATTGTTGTAAATATAGTATTTGTAACTTGATCTGTATTCTTAACTCTGCCACCGGGTAGTACCCAATTGCAGTTAATACATACATACATACATATTTAATATAAAGGATCTAAAGAACGTTCTACTAGAGGAATGGCGTAAAATGACAGTGGAAAAAACACAATATTTGGTGAAATCCATGCCAAGGAGGGCTGCGCCGTGGCTCAGTGGTTAGACCACTTGGCTCTCACCAAGGCGGCCCAGGTTCGATCCCAGGCGACCGCAAAGTGAGATTGTGGTGGACAACACGGTGCTGGGGCGGGTTTTCTCCGGGACCTCCGGTTTCCCCCGCCATCTCATTCCATCTGATGTATCATCGGTTGCCGTATGTAGTAAAAGCGGGCGTTAAGCACTACACACACACACACACACACACACACACACACACACACACACACACACACACACACACACACACATGCCAAGGAGAATGTAAGAGATTATAAAGAGGAATGGAGGGCCTACTAAGCACAAACCGTAACTTTCTACACCATTTTCAGTATGTGGACGAATACTTATTTTGCATCCTATATTGCATATCTTTACTTTTGAATGTTTAACCATACTATGTGTTTCTTTATTGTATTCTCTTTTTTACTAATAAATAAATAAGACAGTGTCCCTGTTGTACTTTATTCTGATGATTTTCCACTATCCATACATCCTTAAACATTAACTTATGCATTAGACGAATACTGTAGCTTGGTGACCACTATTTTTGTTTAGAACGTTCTGGAATTTAGCTCTCACCTTTTCGATACCTGGCACAACAGCTATCCTGTTAATTGAATTAGCTAAGTTTTCTATTATCCTTATGATCTTGGACATTTCCAAACCAAATGTTTCTAATTGTTTAATAGCTTTGGGCAACACTGCAAAATTGTTGGACATGAACTGAATGCGATATCAGAGACTGCTATAGTCTAATGGCAGTCGTTTGCTGCAGTACATCTGACGTCATTGATACTCTGCGCCCGCCTCGGTAGCGTAGATGGTAGCGTGTCTGCCTATGTTCAAGAGGTCCCGAGTTCGAATCTCGGTCAGGGTGAGTTACCTGCATAAGGCTTTTTCCGGGGTTTTCCCTCATCCTTAAAGACGAATGTCGGGTAGCTCTAAGCTCCATGGACCCTGGACACATTTCATTCACCGTTCAATATGACAACGTTATAAAAAAATTGATACTCTGCGTCCATCGAGCGTTTAATCATTGATTTGTTAAAAGATATGCAAGATGCTAGGTCAGAGCTGTACGTTGACCATGTAACTCCAGCACGACGAGTTTTGTAGTTTTATGTTCTGTTTCAAAGTGCCAAGGAGTTTTCTTTCAGAATCACAACAATAAATGTAGTAACCAAAATGATGTGTCGAGCGCATTGGCACGATGAAAATTGACTCACAAGTTGTGTTCGGCCAGGTCGCCAAAACGGCCGATAATTGCACGAGACAAGCTAATCAAAATGCAAACGATCTCGATGTCCGCAATTTCCAGCTCTTAATTATCCCCTCGTGGTGTCAAACAGTACCTAATATCTGGTTCAGGAACCTCCCCCCCCCCTCTCTCTCTCTCTCTCTCTCCAAAATATCACGTCGCTTTGTCTACTCATTATTCAATCTACTTCGAGAGAAACATTTTATAAATGGCTTTATTACATATTTCAGTATATATACATTGGGAATATGCGAATAATGCAGACGTCAAGCTGTAGTCAAATTCTTTAAGATGATAGCTATGTGACGGCTTGAAATTTGGTTTTCTTTGTGTGGCCAGGACATTAGGATTAGGATTACTAAGCAAGGGATTTGGCACTACGACCAGTCTTGATCTATTGTACCTATGGCTCCAAGTGGGGCATCCTCAAGGAGCCACGACAGTGCAGAGGGCAGGGACCCTACATTTTACTTAGAAACCTCTTCCGGTAGGCTAGGACAACGGATATTCCGCCCTAATATGGTTCGGAGACTGGCAACCGACCTACTGTAGGAGGTGGTAGTTTCCTCAGAGCATATCATCCTGCCATGCAGCGCCGAGACACCCGCCGACACTTCTACCCTGAAAGAGACCACCAGATGAGAGATGATATGAAATGATAATGGAAATGAAATACAGGGACAGATGTAATTAACCTATCCTACGCCTGACGACCCGGGACAACCCATGGGTCAGGTAGGTCAGTCACGGGAATTGAACCCGGACCTCCCGAATGCGACCACAGATGAAACCGCCTAAGCCATCTTGCTCGGTATGGCCACGACATCATAAAAATAATAAAAAAAGAGCGTCTTCTTATTTCAGGAAGTTATGCCTACTGAGCAGTTCATATCAACAACAAGAATATATCGGAAACGGTTAACCTCACACAAGAATGGACATAAATGACATTAATTGTATGGTTTGACGAGCTCTTTTATGTACGTATTTAGATTTTCTATATCTTTTATACAAAAGTCATCCAGAATGAATACGACTTCTGACACTAAAATAGTGAGAGCTTTTTTGAGCCTCAAATTACACTGGGCAACAATGAAAATGTTTCGGGCTTAAATATAATGAATTTACATTATTTCCATCTGCTGAATTCAAAAATCACCATCAAAATGATAGATTAGCTCTTGTTTTGAAGATAGTGACATTTCGTGTTTTAGAGTGCAGATTTTAAATTTGGGGGAATTTTTTTTTTGGGGGGGGGGGAGTTGGAACACCTGTCAAATAACAAAACTCACCCAGAGAGAAATTTTGGAAATTAAGTGATGCAAACGTTAAGGAAGGCATTTTTGTCGGACCACAAATAAGAGAACTTGTAGAGGATCTTGCATTTGACCAAATGTTGGAGGGGAAAGAAAAGGAAGCTTGGGAAGACTTCAAGGGTGTGGTTCATGGATTTTTAGGCAACAAAAGAGATGACAACTACAAGCATTTTGTGACAGTGCTCCTGCAAAAATACCGTAACCTTGTATGCAACATGTCCCTTAAGATCCATTTTCTCCACTCCCACCTAGACATTTTCCCTCCTAGTTGTGGAGCTGTTAGTGATGAACATGGGGAGAGATTCCATCAGGACATTTCTGTTATGGAACAAAGATATCAGGGCCGTCGAAATGAAGTAGTGCTTGCGGATTACTGCTAGGGATTCTGCGAAACTCCATCACAAGAGGCAAGCTAAAAGACGACGAAGTCAGTAGGCCACCACATGATTCCCTTCAGACACGACTATCTGCGAAGTATTTTTCCAACAATTTAGAACTCTTAGCATGTAATTACCAGTTACAAAAACCAAATGCACTTTCATTGTTGTTAGAATGTATGTAATTAAAATGTATCCTTTTCTCTCAATACGTAAATATGTAATACTTCCACCTTGTGTATATCATAGAATCTAGAGCTAATACAACTTTTTTCATTGTCATATTTGGTTTTCTCAACCCAAAGTTAGTAGGAATTGCCTCATGAAGTGCTTGAAACATTCAACAATTATTATTATTATTATTATTATTATTATTATTATTATTATTATTATTATTATTATTATTATTATTATTATTATTATTATTATTATTATTATTATTATTATTATTATTATTATTATTATTATTATTATTATTATTATTATTATTATTATTATTATTATTATTATTATTATTATTATTATTATTATTATTATTATTATTATTATTATTATTATTATTATTATTATTATTATTATTATTATTATTATTATTATTATTATTATTATTATTATTATTATTATTATTATTATTATTATTATTATTATTATTATTATTATTATTATTATTATTATTATTATTATTATTATTATTATTATTATTATTATTATTATTATTATTATTATTATTATTATTATTATTATTATTATTATTATTATTATTATTATTATTATTATTATTATTATTATTATTATTATTATTATTATTATTATTTTATTATCATTATTATTATTATTTTATTATCATTATTATTATTATTATCATTATGATTATCATTATCATCATTATCATCATCATTATCATTGCCATTATTATTATTATTAATTATTTTTTTTGCTCACTGTAATCAACATTTTCGAAACATTCCCTGTGGAATGTGTAGTTGATGTCATGTCCTTAAATGACACCAAGTTTGGTAATTATACGTAATACACTTTTCGTTTTTGAGTCATGCAGTTGACACACAGTCACAAATGTGTATTTGTAGCTAAATCTCGAGTGTGATGACCTTGAAATTGCGTAGAGACCCAGATTGGTGTGTTCACGTACTTGGAGGAGCAGAGCACCACGGAATTTGGGTTAATTAGTTGATATTTGGGTGGGGAAAGCTAGCGAGCGAGCGAGCGAGCGAGTGAGCGAAACTGGCGGAAATGAATGCAAACAGTAATTATGTTGGAATGTGTTCCGTGCAAGGAACAGACCAGCAAAACCTTCCATGTTAACATCAAAAGACAGATTCATATCTAGTTGGACTTTCTCTACTTTGGCAAACAGCAAAACTACCAAACTTCCACCACAAATTATCCTTTACCTGCAAATTCTTTCCTACTTTTTCATTTTTCTCAAAAACGCTTCAAATGATTTCATTAAATTACCCTGCAGTCTTCTCTATTAAGAAGTCATTTTGCACAACTAAGTGATAGAAAATCTTACGCTAAAGGAAAAACTTAAAGATATATAAGCCCGGGCCTTAAAATACTTACAGCATAGTAAGTCGTCATTAAGGTAGTTGAGTTGTCTCATGTGTTTATGAGAACTCCTAGTGGTTAACCGGGAAAAACACGAGTCAGTTGGAGAATTTAATGTCATGTTGGCACGTTGACCATAGTAGCTCAATGGTTAGAGCGGCTGGACGCCAACCAGGAGATCCGTGGTTCAAATCCCGGCTATGGCATTGAATTTTTCATTCTGGCTCTGCCCTTTCAAGATCTGTAGTGTTTGTCCGTTAGTTATGTAAATGTCATTCAAAATGAAGACGATTTAGAAGACATACAGGATACACATTTCATTTGTCATGAAAACGTCCTCATTCGCCACCATAAGAAGAAAAGACACGGCTGGTCCCGTAGCTCAGTCGGTAGAGCACCTGCCTACCGTGCTAGGGGTCCCGGGTTTGATTCCCGGCGGTGGGGTGGGGATTTTTCTCCAACCAAGATAATTCCCCATCTTCCCCAGAGTCTGGAAGTATGAATGAGAGTGTGAATGTGTGCGTCATGTAATGATAAATAAACCCAAAGATAACGAGTTAACACCTTCAGTATGTTCCAAAGGAGAACGGCCGCCGATATGACCACAGTAGTTAAAGGCGGAGTATAAATGGAACAAGCAAAAAAAAAAAAAAAAAAAAAAAAAAAAAAAAAAAAAAAAAAAAAAAAAAAAAAAAAAAAACACACCCTATTACGCGATACTTTCCATACTCTAAAGTTGACCTTTTACTGTTAAACATAGATAATCTCTACAAAGAGTCGAATTATCTCTACTAGAGTCAACACAGCGGTCAAACAGAAGAGTAAAGTTAAAATTTGTGAGACAAAAACAAACGCCTAGTCTAATATACTGTCAAAGACATTTGACTATCGATTACTTCGTAAACGGCTTAGTCCGATGTTCAATTTTTCTTTAGGTATCTTTCAGCTTCATATGTTTACTAATATCCACTCCGTCTTTAATCGACAATGTACATCTCAACATCGAATACTTCCCTGTACTCATTTGAACATTATTTCATTCAACGTTCGATGTGGAAACGTTGGAGCAGGCAAATAATTCAAGAAATATAGTCACATACACACAGAATAGCACGGAATATTTTCTAAATGTGTCCTTTTTTCCGATTCAGGGAAACCCTCGGTTGGAAGTTTTGGGTGGAGTGCAATACCTTCTCTACCTACTGTATACGTGGTAAAGGAAGTAAAAATGGAGTAATGATAATATCATTGTATCTCCTATAAAAACGACTTCTTCTATTTCCTTCTTGTTAAAAGAAACAAACCTTCATTTGGTACTCATTTACACATTTTGTTTTGTTTATACTTGGAAGATAGTACACTCTATTAATAGATTTTTGAAATATTGGTTCGTATATGCTGATGACTAAACCTAAACTTTAAACAAAGTTTTAAGCCCCTAAAATGCGGCACACAAGTATAACAATAGGCCCTAAGATAGAGTTTTCACAATCTAAACTTTACATGGTATGGCAGCATTTTCACTTTTTTCAAAACAGAGTAAATATATCGTTAAGAATTGCAACCTAAAATGACCGTTTAAAATACATGTGAAGAGCAACGGAGAACAAACGTGTGTATCAATAGTTAATGAGGTTTGTGAAGATAAGAAAAGGTATTTCTGCCGTACTGCAGTCATCCAGCAATACCAAATGATGAAAGTGACTCAGATATTAAAATAAACCTGTTTTCCAGCCCTGAATGCCCATTTCCTAAACCAAAGTACTGCCAACTAAACTATTTGAACCAAATTAATTCCAACTATCTCTCGGTCTTTCTTGAGAATAAGATTAATGAAACAACAGTAGTTCGTAATTAGAGACTTTAAGACTCTTAAAGAGTCCGTTTAGTCTGGGTGGTTAGTTGGTTACTACTACGGTCATGAGTTCAAACCCTACCCACAATGACGGATTTTAAGTGTACATAAAAGTGACAGCCCCATATCAGTAGATTTATTCCATGTAAAAGAACTTCTGTGGAACGAAATTTCAGTACACCGTCAGAACTAATATGATCCTGGAAATTGGCAGCATAATTAACAGACAAAATATTTTTATCCGCCACCATAAGAAGAAAACTCATCATTACGCGATACTTTTGTTACTGAAAAGTAGACCTTTTAATGTTAGACATGAATAATCTCTGCAAAGAGTCGAATTATCTCTACCAGAGTCAATATGAGACAAAAACACATCATTACGTGATACTTTTGTTACTAAAAAGTATGACTTTTACTGTTAGACATGAATAATCTCTGCAAAGATTCGAATTATCTCTACCAGAGTCAATATGAGACAAAAACACATCATTACGTGATACTTTTGTTACTAAAAAGTATGACTTTTACTGTTAGACATGAATAACCTCTGCAAAGAGTCGAATTATCTCTACCAAAGTCAATATGAGACAAAAACACATCATTACGCGATACTTTTGTTACTGAAAAGTATGACTTTTACTGTTAGACATGAATAATCTCTGCAAAGAGTCGAATTATCTCTACCGGAGTCAATATGAGACAAAAACACATCATTACGCGATACTTTTGTTACTGAAACGTATGGCTTTTACTGTTAGAGATGAATAATCTCTGTAAATAGTCAAATTATCTCTACCAGAGTCAATATGAGACAAAAACACATCATTACGCGATACTTTTGTTACTGAAAAGTATGACTTTTACTGTTAGACATGAATAATCTCTGAAAAGAGTCGAATTATCTCTACCGGAGTCAATATGAGAAAAAAACACATCATTACGCGATACTTTTGTTACTGAAAAGTATGACTTTTACTGTTAGACATGAATAATCTCTGTAAATAGTCAAATTATCTCTACCAGAGTCAATATGAGACAAAAACACATCATTACGCGATACTTTTGTTACTGAAAAGTATGACTTTTACTGTTAGACATGAATAATCTCTGCAAAGAGTCGAATTATCTCTACCGGAGTCAATATGAGAAAAAAACACATCATTACGCGATACTTTTGTTACTGAAAAGTATGACTTTTACTGTTAGAGATGAATAATCTCTGTAAATAGTCAAATTATCTCTACCAGAGTCAATATGAGACAAAAACACATCATTACGCGATACTTTTATTACTAAAAAGTAGGCCTTTTACTGTTAGAAATGAATAATCTCTACAAGGAGTCGAATTATCTCTACCAGAGTCAATATAGCAGGTCAAACACAAGAATAAAGTTAAAATTTGCGAGACAAAACAGGAACGCCTACTGTAGGTAGTGCCACAGACATTTGACTATCCATTACCTCGTCCGATGTTCAATTTTTCTTTAGTTAACTTTCAACTTCATATGTTTACTCTATCCACTCCTCTTTAATCGATAGTGGACATCTGAACGTCGAATACTTCGACCACAAACTAGATGATTTTAGTACCTTTTGATTTGTCTAAAAGAATATGCTAAAATTACTTCCTCGCAAATATTTCTAACACTTTTTGAACTGCATCACTCATTAAAATATAAATATTCTTTGTCATAAATTGCAGATGGCTTTCGTGGCAGCAAACAATCTTCGCCTGAATCACTCATTTTGACATACAGTTTACCATTTGTTATTTTTGCATCACCATAGTCACGATTCTTTGCTATGCAAGGCCCCCAAGATCATTTTATATCTAGTAAAACACCGATTCTAAATCTTTTGTAAACAATTTGTAATATTTTTATAATTCATAACTCAAGGCTATTTTTTCTTAGGTAAGGGATAAATTTTACGTATGGGCAGAGGCAAGAGTTTTTGTTTTTAGCAATTTTTTCGCGAATTTTCGCGAAATGTTCCTTTTTTCGAGAATAATATTTTTAGCGATAAATAAGAAAATTTCTATTATTTTTAGTCTGCATAGAAAAATTTACATTTATTACAAATTAGATAAATATAACTTTAATTTGACATTCATTCCTTCATTGCATGAAGCTAGAAGCCGTGAAAAAAAAATGTTTACAAATTTAACGAAAGCAATATAAAATGTAAGACTTAACAAAGCCAATACAGTCACATCATGCGCACTGAAACATCAGCTAAACGTGCAACAATAAACTGACACCACAGCACCCGGCTGGTCCGTGAAACTGAGAACTGTTTGTCGTATGCTAACTAGAAATGTTATTTATTGGATAGCACACCCTGCACAGCAAAGAACTCCTATTATGGTGACTAAAGTTACTGAGAAGGCACTGAACTTCTAGGAAGCTACTCTGAGACATTACATTAACATGGAAATATTGTCCCACGGGGCTTAAGAATGTGTTCCGAAATGCCCGAAAGTTAAAAAATGAATACAAAGAATACCTCACTGATTTAGAAGGTAAACTGTTCCCATTGCCTGTACTGACACGCTGGTCTAGCTGGTTTAATCAGTAGTTTACATTGCCAGCTATTTTGATGCAATTGTAGATTTCTTTTCTAAAAGAAAAGCTTTCAGTTCCTGCCCAAAATGTGTTAAATGATCATTTTTGTGATGCCAAGTGCTGCAATATTGTAAATGTACAAAAACAACAATATTTGTTTCTGAAAATTGTAAATTGATAACAGAACCAATATTAGAAGTTCAATTAAAAAACTGTGGCTCATCTTGTTTTATCCCGAGTTAACTCTGAGAGCCAAATGTGAAATATTAAACAGTGGTCACTTTGGAAACAGAGTAAGTGCACTTGTAGATCATATCATGGATCCCAGAGTTAGAGAAGCAGTAGAAGAGAATCTAAAAGTTTGCTGCCGTATGACTTTGTCTAAATTAAACCTCCATTATGGTAAAAAAAAACTGATGATATAATAACCATAAAAGCTTTAGATCATTTGTTTGAGCCTTCTAGGCTAGTTACTAAATCAAGTATATGTGATTTAAATCATGTAATGGCAGCATTTAAACAACTAAATGCATTTAAAACCAGTGATATTACTTGTTTCTTTGTTACAAAGAGCTTTGTGACATTGTTGAACAGCGAAGCCATGATGGTAACGATAACAGATTAGATGTAGTAACAGCACTCTTGGCATTGAAGACAAAAGCTGATTCTTACCGCAATTTCTGTGAAAAGTCCCTTCAGTGTCTTTGGTTGTCGATGTCAAACGCTGACAGTGAGAGATTTTTCTCTACATATAACTTAGTTGTGACAGACAAAAGAACAATTTGTTGTATGCTGAAGTTTGGCGATATCTGATGTGTGATATTTGATTTTATTCATGTTACCTACTATCTGCTGATTTCAAATAAAATATTTTAATTCGGAAAAAGGGGGTTTTAAGAGTTGTGTTACTCTAGTTACTTTTAATTTTCATTTCAGCCATGTCATTACTCATTAATTCTTCCCGAAGATTTTCACGAAATTAATGCGAATTTATGGTAAAAAAAACCACAAAACACCACCAATTAAAATTATTAATGCAAATTTTATAAATAATTGTGACCACAAAATCTTGCCTCTGCGTAATAGAGTAGCGAGGTTTTGTGCTAACGACTCTGGCGTTCAATTGTTTCACTTGCTACTTACCTCGCAAGTCCATAAATAACCATAATCATATGATATTTTAATAAATGTCATTGAAGCCTTTTTGAAAAATGAAAATTCTGTATGTAAAGGGTAGTCAAGTTCTGTCCTTTTTCTAAAACTGCTCTTTTTGTAGTCGTAAATGTAGTTAGGACAATAGTGGGTGAGCGCAAGACACCAATTGTCAAGGCCTTTTGTGTACCGTTAGCGAGTGATGTCATCTGGATGGACACTTTCTCCAGGGCCAACGCCCCCTGACCTGGTTCACTAACTGCTGCACAACCCAATCTTATTACCTATCTATATATACATGTTTTGAGATCCTCCTATTCCTTCTTCTGTCGAGATATGCAAATGATTTTATGACATTGTATTTCCTTGTACGTTCGATAGTCAATCGTTTTAATATTCTATTCTCTCTTTATGACCGGGAAATACCGACTTCCTATATGAGAAACATGCAAGTTTTGCAAATAAAAGCCAGTCAAAAAAGAATATCTCAGAAATAGTTAAGTCCACTAAAAATGGTGTGTTTTTGTGGATCTACATTTGATGTGTAGTAAGATTTTGTCTATCTCTTGCAGTTTACCAGTTACACAAAAGTCATCCACAATAAAGAACACATCTCAGGACGTTCACAGAACATTCAAAATATACATTTCATTTGCTACGAAAATCTATTAAAACGTATGCTATTTTGGATAGGTAGAGTCAGACTGAAAAATTCAATGCCATAGCCGGGATTTGAACCATGGATCTCCCGGTCTCTTCCGGTTGCTCTTAACCCTTGAACTACCATGGCCAACATGCCGACATGACATTAAATTCTCCAACTGACTCGTATGTTTTCCGGTAAACCACTAGGAGCTCTCATATACAAGTGGTGACTTACTATGCTGTAAGTACTTTAGTCCTAGGCTAGGCATAGTTAAACCATTATTAGGTTATTTGATGGAAATTAATCGTTCTTTCACGCTAGCATGTGTAGGCTTTTTTTTTGTAATTTATGCCCTCCAACGTTTAGTCATATTGGACGCTGAATGAAATGGGCGAAATGATGTTTAAATAAGTCCGGGGTCCATTGAGCTTAGAGTTACCTGACATTCGTCTACCAGGAAAAGGGAAAACCCCGGAAAAACCCTATCCAGGTAATTCCCCCTAACCGAGATTCGCACTTGGGACCTCTTGAACGTGAGGCAGACACACTACCATCTGCGCTACTGAGGCGGGCGTTGTGTAGGCTGAGATTTGAATACAGAGTCAGACTGAAAAATTCAATTGAATGAACGACCGGATGGAGACCGGAAGATCCGTGGTTCTAATCCCGACTATGGTATTGAATTTTTCAGTCTGACTCTACCCACCCGAATAATTACCTATACACGGCTAGTGCGGAAGAATAATTAATTTCCACCATTATGGTATTTTAATCAATATTGTTAAAACATGTTTGAGAAAATTTAAAATGTTAAAAAATGTCCATGTAAAGAGTAGTCTGACGCTGAAGGTAAATACAAGTTAGTTATTTAACTGACTTCGTTTTTTAGTTACATTGTTCACCGGCACACACTGGGTGGACATTGTAAGAAAGTAAAAATGTGAATTTGATGTCCGTCAGTTTGGCTGCTGGAATGTATTCCACAGTTCCGGCTGGCTTGGCTAATCCGCCACTGATGCCAGTGCCGGATGTTGACTGACTGACTGACTGACCTAGATGGTAACCATGACATTGCTGCGGGAGAAAGCAAAGCCACCGCTAAAATTTCCACGTTTCGTAACGATGGCAACGGAACAAACAACTCAATGAATGAACCAAGTAAATTCCTTCTTTTCTTTGGCACCGGTGAAAGTGGCATACGCCAGCTCAAGGGCGGAGGATTAATTTCGATGACGTTAATTTACGTCACAAATTAATTGGAAAGCTGTTTCTATATGATAATCTCTGGCTTGAAACATAATACCAACCTGCAGTGTGATGTAAAAATTCTTTACATTAGTCTTTTGTTTGACTTTTGATTCACCTATGGTTGGTTTTCTTTTGTTCGTTTCTCACTTGTTCACACTTTGTCTAACACGTTACATGGAAGTCAGAGAAGATACTGCATTCCAGCCACACAATCAACACCGGAAATAAACATTTTGAGGTCCCCTGAGGTACTGTACGTGTCTTAGAAAACTAATTCCAAAGCAAAAAATAGCATAACTATCACACTTCAGCATCTGTTTCATTAATGTTTAACTACAAACTCTCCTTTATATGAAAAATGCCCATTTTCTGACAAATGGCTTCAAGGATTTTGACTCAGAAACCATTTCATGTCAAATAAAATGTGTATCTTGCTGAAGCTGTCTTCACTCTAAATACATTTTGTACAATTGGTAAGTGGGAAGAGATACACAACATGTTACTAAAATAAAATTATATTTTGTTAAAACACGCATATTACGTCAAATAAAACCTTGTTTGCGTAACGAAGCATTTTCAAGATCTTCTCTATTATCGGTTACTTATACTTTACTCAAATAGGAAGTTTTTATTTGCCTTTTTATGTCCTGATCATACAAAGCCAACTTTTAAAAGATTTGACTTAATCGCCCACTGTATTCCCATTGTGTATATAAATATGTAATAACACCAAACGTTTATTTGGAATAACGTGAAGTACACCGAAGATTAAGTGTTTGTTAGAAGAGTTTTTTTTATTAATGGAAACGTGTATTTCCAGTGTGGAGTGTTTGATATACACACTATTTTGTGGATAAAGTATAATAGGCCGAAGTAAAATGTGGAGTTGTATTTGTGGAGATAAACAGGTGTGTGTTTGTGTGTGTGTGTGTGTTTGTGTGTGTGTGTGTGTGTGTGTGTGTGTGTGCGTGTGTGTGTGGTGCAGGTAGGGTGGAAAGTAGGTCAACTCGTTTCCTTGTGTATAAAAAATCTACCAGCAGTGGCGGGCATTCATCTAACGAGGGCGACATACCTGCCATCTTCAATTTGCTCCAATAGTTGTTGCATTTAAGGCAATTGGACTAGAGAACATTTCACGGTTTTAAACCCTAATTAACGCATAAACAATAGCAACATGGGCTTAGGAAGGATTGGAGGAAGGAATGAGGTGAGGCGATACTGTGGCTGACCAACAGCTACAGAATAGATAAGGTCGTGGGTTCACATCCCTCCCAGATCCAAGGTTTTTAACTATGCGTTAGATTGATAGCCACACTTATTGGCATGTAAAAAAACTGTTGTGGGACAGGATTGCCAGTATCCTGGTAACTGACACCGGACCTCCACAGGTCGGAAACCACAGACCTCCCACGGTCTCGCGAATTCAAAAGAGAGCCCTTTTTTCCTAGTGAATGGCACCCAAGATCATCGTATGGCGACATTGGCTATAACTCAACTCTAAAACATTTGGAGTTTGTCATCGATGGATTCCTGATCAAAAACAACACATAAAAGCTCTAGAAATATACCAAGACGGCGCTTCAAATTTGGTTACTAGTGATGAATCTTGGAATTACTGTTGTAATTCTCAAGAGAGATGGCCCTCGTTGCCATGGTCGAATGTCTCTAGCGTTCCTCCGCGTAGAGGACCGCGGGTTCGAGTCCTGCCTTGAGAATGGGTGTTTATGTGTATAATGAATATGTATGAAACTACAGAAAACAGATAAGAAAATAAACGGAAATAAAAAAAGAACGGTTAAATAAGAAAAAGAAACAGGAAAAATATACATATATTTCTTTCTAATTAAAAATAAAAAAAGAGAAGAGTCCATCAATTGGAGTAGGTACTGATCATTATTCCTCGTGACTTTTGTCTAAACCGGGCTATTATTACTGCCAACGGGTACACAAATGTCACTTTACTGCATTTTTAAAGCTTAGTGAAAAACGCCGAAACAGAAAAATAATTTTGCATCTTAAGAAAGCTTACAGACCGCGCCGTGGCCGGGCGGTTAGACTACGCAACTCTCACCTAGACGGCCCGGGTTCGATCTCACAGCGACCGTATGTGAGAGTTGTGCTGGACAACACGGTGCAGGAGCGGATTTTCTCCGGGATTTCCGGTTTCCGCCGCCATCATTCCACCAATTGCTCCATTAGCATCTTTCCCTCATTACGATACCGGATGGCGGGATGGCTCAGGCGGTTTCGTCTGTGGCCCACATTCGGGAGGCCCGGGTTCGATTCCCGTGGCCGACCTACCTGACCCTTGGGTTTTTCGGGAGTTTTCCCGGGTTGCCAGGTGAATGCTGGGTAGGTTAGTTACATCCCCGAATTTCCTGTCCCTCCATTTCATCCCCATTATCATTTTACATCATCTCTCATCTGGCGGTCTCTTTCGGGATAGAAATGTCGGCGGGAGCCTCGGCGGTGCATGACATACTCGCCGAGGTCTACTTCCCATAAGCCCCAGCCCCGTAGGACCGGGAACCCGGGCCTCATCTGTTATTTCCATTAGGACAGCACCTATTTTATAAGCTGCCCCCCCCCCCCGTCTGCACACGGCAAACAGGATGGATGTGGATACGCCACATACGCGCCAGTCCTTAATGAACCAGCTACCAAATAACCTTGGTAGGGCCGCCAGTGTCTAGCTCACCAGCTACTAGCTCTGCAGGCTAGTCCCCGGGACTTATAGGACAACCCTCTGCCCCCTCCGGGCGGCCCTTGGCGGCCTGGCCGGAGGTACCCAATTGCCCGTGGGTGACGGGAACCAACTGCCCCCTCGAGACCAACCCAATCCGAACAACTCCCATGCGGGAGGGGCTCGTTATGTTCGGCCCGAGGTTCCTCTAGTAACGTCAGAGGTACCACGAGTGCTAGGGGTCCGTAGCGCCCGCACTTTGGCAGCTAAAAGGGACGGATCCCTTCCCCTACGGGGGGTGGTGCATGGCAGGATGATATGCTCTGAGTGAACTACTTCCTCGTCCGGTAGGTTGGTTGCCGGTCTCCGCTCCTCTGCTGGGACCATTTCGGGACCGCCAGCCAGGGACCTTTGGGGCTCGTTGCCGCCCCGCAGTAGGGGAGCGTGTTCGTTGTCCTGGCCTATCGATGGAAGTCTCGGTGGTGCATGGCAGGATGATATGCTCTGAGTGAACCACTTCCTCGTCCGGTAGGTCAGTTGCCAGTCTCCGCTCCTCTGCTGGGACCATTTCGGGACCGCCAGCCAGGGACCTTTGGGGCTCGTTGCCGTCCTGCAGTAGGGGAGCGTGTTCGTTGTCCTGGTCTGTCGATGGAAGTCTCGGTGGTGCATGGCAGGATGATATGTTCTGAGTGAACCACTTCCTCCTCCGGTAGGTCAGTTGCCAGTCTCCGCTCCTCTGCTGGGACCATTTCGGGACCGCCAGCCAGGGACCTTTGGGGCTCGTTGCCGTCCTGCAGTAGGGGAGCGTGTTCGTTGTCCTGGTCTGTCGATGGAAGACTCGGTGGTGCATGGCAGGATGATATGTTCTGAGTGAACCACTTCCTCCTCCGATAGGTCAGTTGCCAGTCTCCGCTCCTCTGCTGGGACCATTTCGGGACCGCCAGCCAGGGACCTTTGGGGCTTGGATCGCCTGCCTAGGGACCACTAGGGCTCGGCTGCTGGGCTCGTTGCCGTCCCGCAGTAGGGGAGCGAGTTCGTTGTCCTTGCCTATCGATGGAAGTCTCGGTGGTGCATGGCAGGATGATATGCTCTGAGTGAACCACTTCCTCCTCCGGTAGGTTGGTTGCCGGTCTCCGCTCCTCTGCTGGGACCATTTCGGGACCGCCAGCCAGGGACCTTTGGGGCTCGTTGCCGTCCCGCAGTAGGGGAGCGTGTTCGTTGTCCTGGTCTGTCGATGGAAGTCTCGGTGGTGCATGACAGGATGATATGCTCTGAGTGAACTACTTCCTCCTCCGGTAGGTCGGTTGCCGGTCTCTGCTCCTCTGCTGGGACCATTTCGGGACCGCCAGCCAGGGACCTTTGGGACTCGTTGCCGTCCCGCAGTAGGGGAGCGTGTTCGTTGTCCTGGTCTGTCAGGGGAAGTCTCGGCGGTGCATGGCAGGATGATATGTTCTGAGTGAACTACTTCCTCCTCCGGTAGGTCGGTTGCCGGTCTCTGCTCCTCTGCTGGGACCATTTCGAGACCGCCAGCCAGGGACCTTTGGGACTCGTAGCCGTCCCGCAGTAGGGGAGCGTGTTCGTTGTCCTGGTCTGTCAGGGGAAGTCTCGGCGGTGCATGACAGGATGATATGTTCTGAGTGAACTACTTCCTCCTCCGGTAGGTCGGTTGCCAGTCTCCACTCCTCTGTTGGGACCATTTCGGGACCGCCAGCCAGGGACCTTTGGGACTCGTTGCCGTCCCGCAGTAGGGGAGCGTGTTCGTTGTCCTGGCCTATCGATGGAAGTCTCGGCGGTGTATGGCAGGATGATATGCTCTGAGTGAACCACTTCCTCCTCCGGTAGGTCGGCTGCCGGTCTCCGCTCCTCTGCTACGACCATTTCGGGACCGCCAGCCAGGGACCTTTGGGACTCGTTGCCGTCCCGCAGTAGGGGAGCGTGTTCGTTGTCCTGGCCTATCGATGGAAGTTTCGGTGGTGCATGACAGGATGATATGCTCTGAGTGAACTACTTCCTCGTCCGGTAGGTCGGTTGCTGGTCTCCGCTCCTCTGCTGGGACCATTTCGGGACCGCCAGCCAGGGACCTTTGAGGCTCGATGCCGTCCCGCTGTAGGGGAGCGAGTTCGTTGCCCTGGCCTATCAGGGGAAGTCTCGGCGATGCATGACAGGATGATATGCTCTGAGTGAACTACTTCCTCCTCCGATAGGTCGGTTGCCGGTCTCCACTCCTCTGCTAGGACCATTTCGGGACCGCCAGCCAGGGACCTTTGGGACTCGATGCCGCCCCGCAGTAGGGGAGCGTGTTCGTTGTCCTGGTCTGTCAGGGGAAGTCTCGGCGGTGCATGACAGGACGATATGCTCTGAGTGAACTACTTCCTCCTCCGGTAGGTCGGTTGCCGGTCTCCGCTCCTCTGCTAGGACCATTTCGGGACCGCCAGCCAGGGACCTTTGGGACTCGATGCCGTCCCGCTGTAGGGGAGCGAGTTCGTTGTCCTGGCCTATCAGGGGAAGTCTCGGTGGTGCATGGCAGGATGATATGCTCTGAGTGAACTACTTCCTCCTCCGATAGGTCGGTTGCCGGTCTCCACTCCTCTGCTGGGACCATTTCGGGACCGCCAGCCAGGGACCTTTGGGACTCGATGCCGTCCCGCTGTAGGGGAGCGTGTTCGTTGTCCTGGTCTGTCGGGGGAAGTCTCGGCGGTGCATGGCAGGATGATATGCTCTGAGTGAACTACTTCCTCCTCCGGTAGGTCAGTTGCCAGTCTCCGCACCTCTGCTGGGACCATTTCGGGACCGCCAGCCAGGGACCTTTGGGGCTCGTTACCGTCCTGCAGTAGGGGAGCGTGTTCGTTGTCCTGGTATATCGATGGAAGTCTCGGTGGTGCATGGCAGGATGATATGCTCTGAGTGAACCACTTCCTCCTCCGGTAGGTCGGTTGCCAGTCTCCACTCCTCTGCTGGGACCATTTCGGGACCGCCAGCCAGGGACCTTTGGGGCTCGTTGCCGTCCCGCAGTAGCGGAGCGTGTTCGTTGTCCTGGCCTATCGATGGAAGTCTCGGTGGTGCATGGCAGGATGATATGCTCTGAGTGAACTACTTCCTCCTCCGGTAGGTCGGTTGCTGGTCTCCGCTCCTCTGCTGGGACCATTTCGGGACCGCCAGCTAGGGACCTTTGAGGCTCGTTGCCGCCCCGCAGTAGGGGAGCGTGTTCGTTGTCCTGGTCTGTCGGGGGAAGTCTCGGCGGTGCATGGCAGGATGATATGCTCTGAGTGAACTACTTCCTCCTCCGGTAGGTCGGTTGCCGGTCTCCGCTCCTCTGCTGGGACCATTTCGGGACCGCCAGCCAGGGACCTTTGGGACTCGTTGCCGCCCCGCAGTAGGGGAGCGTGTTCGTTGTCCTGGTCTGTCGGGGGAAGTCTCGGCGGTGCATGGCAGGATGATATGCTCTGAGTGAACTACTTCCTCCTCCGGTAGGTCGGTTGCCGGTCTCCGCTCCTCTGCTGGGACCATTTCGGGACCGCCAGCCAGGGACCTTTGAGGCTCGTTGCCGCCCCGCAGTAGGGGAGCGTGTTCGTTGTCCTGGCCTATCGATGGAAGTCTCGGTGGTGCATGGCAGGATGATATGCTCTGAGTGAACTACTTCCTCCTCCGGTAGGTCGGTTGCCGGTCTCCGCTCCTCTGCTGGGACCATTTCGGGACCGCCAGCTAGGGACCTTTGAGGCTCGTTGCCGTCCCGCAGTAGGGGAGCGAGTTCGTTGTCCTGGTCTGTCGGGGGAAGTCTCGGCGGTGCATGGCAGGATGATATGCTCTGAGTGAACTACTTCCTCCTCCGGTAGGTTGGTTGCCAGTCTCCACTCCTCTGCTGGGACCATTTCGGGACCGCCAGCCAGGGACCTTTGGGGCTTGTTGCCGTCCCGCTGTAGGGGAGCGAGTTCGTTGTCCTGGTCTGTCGGGGAAGTCTCGGCGGTGCAAGGCAGGATGATATGCTCTGAGTGAACTACTTCCTCCTCCGGTAGGTCGGTTGCCAGTCTCCACTCCTCTGCTGGGACCATTTCGGGACCGCCAGCCAGGGACCTTTGGGGCTTGTTGCCGTCCCGCTGTAGGGGAGCGAGTTCGTTGTCCTGGTCTGTCGGGGAAGTCTCGGCGGTGCATGGCAGGATGATATGCTCTGAGTGAACCACTTCCTCGTCCGATAGGTCGGTTGCCAGTCTCCACTCCTCTGCTGGGACCATTTCGGGATCGCCAGCCAGGGACCTTTGGGGCTCGTTGCCGCCCCGCAGTAGGGGAGCGTGTTCGTTGTCCTGGTCTGTCGGGGAAGTCTCGGCGGTGCATGGCAGGATGATATGCTCTGAGTGAACTACTTCCTCCTCCGGTAGGTTGGTTGCCAGTCTCCACTCCTCTGCTGGGACCATTTCGGGACCGCCAGCCAGGGACCTTTGGGGCTTGTTGCCGTCCCGCTGTAGGGGAGCGAGTTCGTTGTCCTGGTCTGTCGGGGAAGTCTCGGCGGTGCATGACAGGATGATATGCTCTGAGTGAACTACTTCCTCCTCCGGTAGGTCGGTTGCCAGTCTCCGCTCCTCTGCTGGGACCATTTCGGGACCACCAGCCAGGGACCTTTGGGGCTTGTTGCCGCCCCGCAGTAGGGGAGCGTGTTCGTTGTCCTGGTCTGTCGATGGAAGTCTCGGCGGTGCATGGCAGGATGATATGCTCTGAGTGAACTACTTCCTCCTCCGGTAGGTTGGTTGCCGGTCTCCGCTCCTCTGCTGGGACCATTTCGGGACCGCCAGCCAGGGACCTTTGGGACTCGATGCCGTCCCGCTGTAGGGGAGCGTGTTCGTTGTCCTGGTCTGTCGATGGAAGTCTCGGCGGTGCATGGCAGGATGATATGCTCTGAGTGAACTACTTCCTCCTCCGGTAGGTTGGTTGCCGGTCTCCGCTCCTCTGCTGGGACCATTTCGGGACCGCCAGCCAGGGACCTTTGGGACTCGTTGCCGTCCCGCTGTAGGGGAGCGTGTTCGTTGTCCTGGTCTGTTAGGGGAAGTCTCGGCGGTGCATGGCAGGATGATATGCTCTGAGTGAACCACTTCCTCCTCCGGTAGGTCAGTTGCCAGTCTCCACTCCTCTGCTGGGACCATTTCGGGACCGCCAGCCAGGGACCTTTGGGACTCGATGCCGTCCCGCTGTAGGGGAGCGTGTTCGTTGTCCTGGTCTGTCGATGGAAGTCTCGGTGGTGCATGGCAGGATGATATGCTCTGAGTGAACCACTTCCTCCTCCGGTAGGTCAGTTGCAAGTCTCCACTCCTCTGCTGGGACCATTTCGGGACCGCCAGCCAGGGACCTTTGGGGCTTGTTGCCGTCCCGCTGTAGGGGAGCGAGTTCGTTGTCCTGGTCTGTCGGGGAAGTCTCGGCGGTGCATGACAGGATGATATGCTCTGAGTGAACTACTTCCTCCTCCGGTAGGTCGGTTGCCAGTCTCCGCTCCTCTGCTGGGACCATTTCGGGACCACCAGCCAGGGACCTTTGGGGCTTGTTGCCGCCCCGCAGTAGGGGAGCGTGTTCGTTTTCCTGGTCTGTCGATGGAAGTCTCGGCGGTGCATGGCAGGATGATATGCTCTGAGTGAACTACTTCCTCCTCCGGTAGGTTGGTTGCCGGTCTCCGCTCCTCTGCTGGGACCATTTCGGGACCGCCAGCCAGGGACCTTTGGGACTCGATGCCGTCCCGCTGTAGGGGAGCGTGTTCGTTTTCCTGGTCTGTCGATGGAAGTCTCGGCGGTGCATGGCAGGATGATATGCTCTGAGTGAACTACTTCCTCCTCCGGTAGGTTGGTTGCCGGTCTCCGCTCCTCTGCTGGGACCATTTCGGGACCGCCAGCCAGGGACCTTTGGGACTCGTTGCCGTCCCGCTGTAGGGGAGCGTGTTCGTTGTCCTGGTCTGTTAGGGGAAGTCTCGGCGGTGCATGGCAGGATGATATGCTCTGAGTGAACCACTTCCTCCTCCGGTAGGTCAGTTGCCAGTCTCCACTCCTCTGCTGGGACCATTTCGGGACCGCCAGCCAGGGACCTTTGGGACTCGATGCCGTTTCGCTGTAGGGGAGCGTGTTCGTTGTCCTGGTCTGTCGATGGAAGTCTCGGTGGTGCATGGCAGGATGATATGCTCTGAGTGAACCACTTCCTCCTCCGGTAGGTCAGTTGCCAGTCTCCACTCCTCTGCTGGGACCATTTCGGGACCGCCAGCCAGGGACCTTTGGGGCTCGTTGCCGTCCCGCAGTAGGGGAGCGTGTTCGTTGTCCTGGTCTGTCAGGGGAAGTCTCGGTGGTGCATGGCAGGATGATATGCTCTGAGTGAACTACTTCCTCCTCCGATAGGTCAGTTGCCAGTCTCCACTCCTCTGCTGGGACCATTTCGGGACCGCCAGCCAGGGACCTTTGGGGCTTGTTGCCGTCCCGCTGTAGGGGAGCGTGTTCGTTGTCCTGGCCTATCAGGGGAAGTCTCGGCGATGCATGGCAGGATGATATGCTCTGAGTGAACCACTTCCTCCTCCGGTAGGTCGGTTGCCGGTCTCCACTCCTCTGCTGGGACCATTTCGGGATCGCCAGCCAGGGACCTTTGGGGCTCGTTACCGTCCCGCTGTAGGGGAGCGTGTTCGTTGTCCTGGTCTGTCGGGGAAGTCTCGGCGGTGCATGACAGGATGATATGCTCTGAGTGAACCACTTCCTCCTCCGGTAGGTCGGTTGCCAGTCTCCACTCCTCTGCTGGGACCATTTCGGGACCGCCAGCCAGGGACCTTTGGGACTCGATGCCGTCCCGCTGTAGGGGAGCGTGTTCGTTGTCCTGGTCTGTCGATGGAAGTCTCGGTGGTGCATGGCAGGATGATATGCTCTGAGTGAACCACTTCCTCCTCCGGTAGGTCAGTTGCCAGTCTCCACTCCTCTGTTGGGACCATTTCGGGACCGCCAGCCAGGGACCTTTGGGGCTCGTTGCCGTCCCGCAGTAGGGGAGCGTGTTCGTTGTCCTGGTCTGTCAGGGGAAGTCTCGGTGGTGCATGGCAGGATGATATGCTCTGAGTGAACTACTTCCTCCTCCGATAGGTCAGTTGCCAGTCTCCACTCCTCTGCTGGGACCATTTCGGGACCGCCATCCAGGGACCTTTGGGGCTTGTTGCCGTCCCGCTGTAGGGGAGCGTGTTCGTTGTCCTGGCCTATCAGGGGAAGTCTCGGCGATGCATGACAGGATGATATGCTCTGAGTGAACCACTTCCTCCTCCGGTAGGTCGGTTGCCAGTCTCCGCTCCTCTGCTGGGACCATTTCGGGACCGCCAGCCAGGGACCTTTGGGACTTGTTGCCGTCCCGCTGTAGGGGAGCGTGTTCGTTGTCCTGGCCTATCAGGGGAAGTCTCGGCGATGCATGGCAGGATGATATGCTCTGAGTGAACTACTTCCTCCTCCGGTAGGTCGGTTGCCAGTCTCCGCTCCTCTGTTGGGACCATTTCGGGACCGCCAGCCAGGGACCTTTGGGACTCGTTGCCGTCCCGCAGTAGGGGAGCGTGTTCGTTGTCCTGGCCTGTCAGGGGAAGTCTCGGCGGTGCATGACAGGATGTTATGCTCTGAGTGAACTACTTCCTCCTCCGGTAGGTCAGTTGCCAGTCTCCGCTCCTCTGCTGGGACCATTTCGGGACCGCCAGCCAGGGACCTTTGGGGCTTGTTGCCGTCCCGCTGTAGGGGAGCGTGTTCGTTGTCCTGGCCTATCAGGGGAAGTCTCGGTGGTGCATGGCAGGATGATATGCTCTGAGTGAACTACTTCCTCCTCCGGTAGGTCGGTTGCCGGTCTCCGCTCCTCTGCTGGGACCATTTCGGGACCACCAGCCAGGGACCTTTGGGGCTTGTTGCCGTCCCGCTGTAGGGGAGCGTGTTCGTTGTCCTGGCCTATCGATGGAAGTCTCGGTGGTGCATGGCAGGATGATATGTTCTGAGTGAACTACTTCCTCCTCCGGTAGGTCAGTTGCCGGTCTCCGCTCCTCTGCTGGGACCATTTCGGGACCGCCAGCCAGGGACCTTTGAGGCTCGTTGCCGTCCCGCAGTAGGGGAGCGTGTTCGTTGTCCTGGTCTGTCGGGGGAAGTCTCGGTGGTGCATGACAGGATGATATGCTCTGAGTGAACTACTTCCTCCTCCGATAGGTCAGTTGCCAGTCTCCACTCCTCTGCTGGGACCATTTCGGGACCGCCAGCCAGGGACCTTTGGGGCTCGTTGCCGTCCCGCAGTAGGGGAGCGTGTTCGTTGCCCTGGTCTGTCAGGGGAAGTCTCGGCGGTGCATGACAGGACGATATGCTCTGAGTGAACTACTTCCTCCTCCGGTAGGTCGGTTGCCAGTCTCCACTCCTCTGTGGGACCATTTCGGGACCGCCAGGCAGGGACCTTTGGGGCTCGTTGCGGTCCCGCTGTAGGGGAGCGAGTTCGTTGTCCTGGTCTGTCGGGGAAGTCTCGGCGGTGCATGGCAGGATGATATGCTCTGAGTGAACTACTTCCTCCTCCGATAGGTCTGTTGCCAATCTCCACTCCTCTGCTGGGACCATTTCGGGACCGCCAGCCAGGGACCTTTGGGGCTTGTTGCCGTCCCGCTGTAGGGGAGCGAGTTCGTTGTCCTGGTCTGTCGGGGAAGTCTCGGCGGTGCATGACAGGATGATATGCTCTGAGTGAACTACTTCCTCCTCCGGTAGGTCGGTTGCCGGTCTCCACTCCTCTGCTGGGACCATTTCGGGATCGCCAGCCAGGGACCTTTGGGGCTCGTTACCGTCCCGCTGTAGGGGAGCGTGTTCGTTGTCCTGGTCTGTCGGGGAAGTCTCGGCGGTGCATGACAGGATGATATGCTCTGAGTGAACCACTTCCTCCTCCGGTAGGTCGGTTGCCAGTCTCCACTCCTCTGCTGGGACCATTTCGGGACCGCCAGCCAGGGACCTTTGGGACTCGATGCCGTCCCGCTGTAGGGGAGCGAGTTCGTTGTCCTGGCCTATCAGGGGAAGTCTCGGTGGTGCATGGCAGGATGATATGCTCTGAGTGAACTACTTCCTCCTCCGATAGGTCGGTTGCCGGTCTCCACTCCTCTGCTGGGACCATTTCGGGACCGCCAGCCAGGGACCTTTGGGACTCGATGCCGTCCCGCTGTAGGGGAGCGTGTTCGTTGTCCTGGTCTGTCGGGGGAAGTCTCGGCGGTGCATGGCAGGATGATATGCTCTGAGTGAACTACTTCCTCCTCCGGTAGGTCAGTTGCCAGTCTCCGCTCCTCTGCTGGGACCATTTCGGGACCGCCAGCCAGGGACCTTTGGGGCTCGTTACCGTCCTGCAGTAGGGGAGCGTGTTCGTTGTCCTGGTATATCGATGGAAGTCTCGGTGGTGCATGGCAGGATGATATGCTCTGAGTGAACCACTTCCTCCTCCGGTAGGTCGGTTGCCAGTCTCCACTCCTCTGCTGGGACCATTTCGGGACCGCCAGCCAGGGACCTTTGGGGCTCGTTGCCGTCCCGCAGTAGCGGAGCGTGTTCGTTGTCCTGGCCTATCGATGGAAGTCTCGGTGGTGCATGGCAGGATGATATGCTCTGAGTGAACTACTTCCTCCTCCGGTAGGTCGGTTGCTGGTCTCCGCTCCTCTGCTGGGACCATTTCGGGACCGCCAGCTAGGGACCTTTGAGGCTCGTTGCCGCCCCGCAGTAGGGGAGCGTGTTCGTTGTCCTGGTCTGTCGGGGGAAGTCTCGGCGGTGCATGGCAGGATGATATGCTCTGAGTGAACTAGTTCCTCCTCCGGTAGGTCGGTTGCCGGTCTCCGCTCCTCTGCTGGGACCATTTCGGGACCGCCAGCCAGGGACCTTTGGGACTCGTTGCCGCCCCGCAGTAGGGGAGCGTGTTCGTTGTCCTGGTCTGTCGGGGGAAGTCTCGGCGGTGCATGGCAGGATGATATGCTCTGAGTGAACTACTTCCTCCTCCGGTAGGTCGGTTGCCGGTCTCCGCTCCTCTGCTGGGACCATTTCGGGACCGCCAGCCAGGGACCTTTGAGGCTCGTTGCCGCCCCGCAGTAGGGGAGCGTGTTCGTTGTCCTGGCCTATCGATGGAAGTCTCGGTGGTGCATGGCAGGATGATATGCTCTGAGTGAACTACTTCCTCCTCCGGTAGGTCGGTTGCCGGTCTCCGCTCCTCTGCTGGGACCATTTCGGGACCGCCAGCTAGGGACCTTTGAGGCTCGTTGCCGTCCCGCAGTAGGGGAGCGAGTTCGTTGTCCTGGTCTGTCGGGGGAAGTCTCGGCGGTGCATGGCAGGATGATATGCTCTGAGTGAACTACTTCCTCCTCCGGTAGGTTGGTTGCCAGTCTCCACTCCTCTGCTGGGACCATTTCGGGACCGCCAGCCAGGGACCTTTGGGGCTTGTTGCCGTCCCGCTGTAGGGGAGCGAGTTCGTTGTCCTGGTCTGTCGGGGAAGTCTCGGCGGTGCATGGCAGGATGATATGCTCTGAGTGAACTACTTCCTCCTCCGGTAGGTCGGTTGCCAGTCTCCACTCCTCTGCTGGGACCATTTCGGGACCGCCAGCCAGGGACCTTTGGGGCTTGTTGCCGTCCCGCTGTAGGGGAGCGAGTTCGTTGTCCTGGTCTGTCGGGGAAGTCTCGGCGGTGCATGGCAGGATGATATGCTCTGAGTGAACCACTTCCTCGTCCGATAGGTCGGTTGCCAGTCTCCACTCCTCTGCTGGGACCATTTCGGGATCGCCAGCAAGGGACCTTTGGGGCTCGTTGCCGCCCCGCAGTAGGGGAGCGTGTTCGTTGTCCTGGTCTGTCGGGGAAGTCTCGGCGGTGCATGGCAGGATGATATGCTCTGAGTGAACTACTTCCTCCTCCGGTAGGTTGGTTGCCAGTCTCCACTCCTCTGCTGGGACCATTTCGGGACCGCCAGCCAGGGACCTTTGGGGCTTGTTGCCGTCCCGCTGTAGGGGAGCGAGTTCGTTGTCCTGGTCTGTCGGGGAAGTCTCGGCGGTGCATGACAGGATGATATGCTCTGAGTGAACTACTTCCTCCTCCGGTAGGTCGGTTGCCAGTCTCCGCTCCTCTGCTGGGACCATTTCGGGACCACCAGCCAGGGACCTTTGGGGCTTGTTGCCGCCCCGCAGTAGGGGAGCGTGTTCGTTGTCCTGGTCTGTCGATGGAAGTCTCGGCGGTGCATGGCAGGATGATATGCTCTGAGTGAACTACTTCCTCCTCCGGTAGGTTGGTTGCCGGTCTCCGCTCCTCTGCTGGGACCATTTCGGGACCGCCAGCCAGGGACCTTTGGGACTCGATGCCGTCCCGCTGTAGGGGAGCGTGTTCGTTGTCCTGGTCTGTCGATGGAAGTCTCGGCGGTGCATGGCAGGATGATATGCTCTGAGTGAACTACTTCCTCCTCCGGTAGGTTGGTTGCCGGTCTCCGCTCCTCTGCTGGGACCATTTCGGGACCGCCAGCCAGGGACCTTTGGGACTCGTTGCCGTCCCGCTGTAGGGGAGCGTGTTCGTTGTCCTGGTCTGTTAGGGGAAGTCTCGGCGGTGCATGGCAGGATGATATGCTCTGAGTGAACCACTTCCTCCTCCGGTAGGTCAGTTGCCAGTCTCCACTCCTCTGCTGGGACCATTTCGGGACCGCCAGCCAGGGACCTTTGGGACTCGATGCCGTCCCGCTGTAGGGGAGCGTGTTCGTTGTCCTGGTCTGTCGATGGAAGTCTCGGTGGTGCATGGCAGGATGATATGCTCTGAGTGAACCACTTCCTCCTCCGGTAGGTCAGTTGCAAGTCTCCACTCCTCTGCTGGGACCATTTCGGGACCGCCAGCCAGGGACCTTTGGGGCTTGTTGCCGTCCCGCTGTAGGGGAGCGAGTTCGTTGTCCTGGTCTGTCGGGGAAGTCTCGGCGGTGCATGACAGGATGATATGCTCTGAGTGAACTACTTCCTCCTCCGGTAGGTCGGTTGCCAGTCTCCGCTCCTCTGCTGGGACCATTTCGGGACCACCAGCCAGGGACCTTTGGGGCTTGTTGCCGCCCCGCAGTAGGGGAGCGTGTTCGTTGTCCTGGTCTGTCGATGGAAGTCTCGGCGGTGCATGGCAGGATGATATGCTCTGAGTGAACTACTTCCTCCTCCGGTAGGTTGGTTGCCGGTCTCCGCTCCTCTGCTGGGACCATTTCGGGACCGCCAGCCAGGGACCTTTGGGACTCGATGCCGTCCCGCTGTAGGGGAGCGTGTTCGTTGTCCTGGTCTGTCGATGGAAGTCTCGGCGGTGCATGGCAGGATGATATGCTCTGAGTGAACTACTTCCTCCTCCGGTAGGTTGGTTGCCGGTCTCCGCTCCTCTGCTGGGACCATTTCGGGACCGCCAGCCAGGGACCTTTGGGACTCGTTGCCGTCCCGCTGTAGGGGAGCGTGTTCGTTGTCCTGGTCTGTTAGGGGAAGTCTCGGCGGTGCATGGCAGGATGATATGCTCTGAGTGAACCACTTCCTCCTCCGGTAGGTCAGTTGCCAGTCTCCACTCCTCTGCTGGGACCATTTCGGGACCGCCAGCCAGGGACCTTTGGGACTCGATGCCGTCCCGCTGTAGGGGAGCGTGTTCGTTGTCCTGGTCTGTCGATGGAAGTCTCGGTGGTGCATGGCAGGATGATATGCTCTGAGTGAACCACTTCCTCCTCCGGTAGGTCAGTTGCCAGTCTCCACTCCTCTGCTGGGACCATTTCGGGACCGCCAGCCAGGGACCTTTGGGGCTCGTTGCCGTCCCGCAGTAGGGGAGCGTGTTCGTTGTCCTGGTCTGTCAGGGGAAGTCTCGGTGGTGCATGGCAGGATGATATGCTCTGAGTGAACTACTTCCTCCTCCGATAGGTCAGTTGCCAGTCTCCACTCCTCTGCTGGGACCATTTCGGGACCGCCAGCCAGGGACCTTTGGGGCTTGTTGCCGTCCCGCTGTAGGGGAGCGTGTTCGTTGTCCTGGCCTATCAGGGGAAGTCTCGGCGATGCATGGCAGGATGATATGCTCTGAGTGAACCACTTCCTCCTCCGGTAGGTCGGTTGCCGGTCTCCACTCCTCTGCTGGGACCATTTCGGGATCGCCAGCCAGGGACCTTTGGGGCTCGTTACCGTCCCGCTGTAGGGGAGCGTGTTCGTTGTCCTGGTCTGTCGGGGAAGTCTCGGCGGTGCATGACAGGATGATATGCTCTGAGTGAACCACTTCCTCCTCCGGTAGGTCGGTTGCCAGTCTCCACTCCTCTGCTGGGACCATTTCGGGACCGCCAGCCAGGGACCTTTGGGACTCGATGCCGTCCCGCTGTAGGGGAGCGTGTTCGTTGTCCTGGTCTGTCGATGGAAGTCTCGGTGGTGCATGGCAGGATGATATGCTCTGAGTGAACCACTTCCTCCTCCGGTAGGTCAGTTGCCAGTCTCCACTCCTCTGTTGGGACCATTTCGGGACCGCCAGCCAGGGACCTTTGGGGCTCGTTGCCGTCCCGCAGTAGGGGAGCGTGTTCGTTGTCCTGGTCTGTCAGGGGAAGTCTCGGTGGTGCATGGCAGGATGATATGCTCTGAGTGAACTACTTCCTCCTCCGATAGGTCAGTTGCCAGTCTCCACTCCTCTGCTGGGACCATTTCGGGACCGCCATCCAGGGACCTTTGGGGCTTGTTGCCGTCCCGCTGTAGGGGAGCGTGTTCGTTGTCCTGGCCTATCAGGGGAAGTCTCGGCGATGCATGACAGGATGATATGCTCTGAGTGAACCACTTCCTCCTCCGGTAGGTCGGTTGCCAGTCTCCGCTCCTCTGCTGGGACCATTTCGGGACCGCCAGCCAGCGACCTTTGGGACTTGTTGCCGTCCCGCTAGAGGGGAGCGTGTTCGTTGTCCTGGCCTATCAGGGGAAGTCTCGGCGATGCATGGCAGGATGATATGCTCTGAGTGAACTACTTCCTCCTCCGGTAGGTCGGTTGCCAGTCTCCGCTCCTCTGTTGGGACCATTTCGGGACCGCCAGCCAGGGACCTTTGGGACTCGTTGCCGTCCCGCAGTAGGGGAGCGTGTTCGTTGTCCTGGCCTGTCAGGGGAAGTCTCGGCGGTGCATGACAGGATGATATGCTCTGAGTGAACTACTTCCTCCTCCGGTAGGTCAGTTGCCAGTCTCCGCTCCTCTGCTGGGACCATTTCGGGACCGCCAGCCAGGGACCTTTGGGGCTTGTTGCCGTCCCGCTGTAGGGGAGCGTGTTCGTTGTCCTGGCCTATCAGGGGAAGTCTCGGTGGTGCATGGCAGGATGATATGCTCTGAGTGAACTACTTCCTCCTCCGGTAGGTCGGTTGCCGGTCTCCGCTCCTCTGCTGGGACCATTTCGGGACCACCAGCCAGGGACCTTTGGGGCTTGTTGCCGTCCCGCTGTAGGGGAGCGTGTTCGTTGTCCTGGCCTATCGATGGAAGTCTCGGTGGTGCATGGCAGGATGATATGTTCTGAGTGAACTACTTCCTCCTCCGGTAGGTCAGTTGCCGGTCTCCGCTCCTCTGCTGGGACCATTTCGGGACCGCCAGCCAGGGACCTTTGGTGCTCGATACCGTCCTGCAGTAGGGGAGCGTGTTCGTTGTCCTGGTCTGTCGGGGGAAGTCTCGGTGGTGCATGACAGGATGATATGCTCTGAGTGAACTACTTCCTCCTCCGATAGGTCAGTTGCCAGTCTCCACTCCTCTGCTGGGACCATTTCGGGACCGCCAGCCAGGGACCTTTGAGGCTCGTTGCCGTCCCGCAGTAGGGGAGCGTGTTCGTTGTCCTGGTCTGTCGGGGGAAGTCTCGGTGGTGCATGACAGGATGATATGCTCTGAGTGAACTACTTCCTCCTCCGATAGGTCAGTTGCCAGTCTCCACTCCTCTGCTGGGACCATTTCGGGACCGCCAGCCAGGGACCTTTGGGGCTCGTTGCCGTCCCGCAGTAGGGGAGCGTGTTCGTTGCCCTGGTCTGTCAGGGGAAGTCTCGGCGGTGCATGACAGGACGATATGCTCTGAGTGAACTACTTCCTCCTCCGGTAGGTCGGTTTCCAGTCTCCACTCCTCTGTGGGACCATTTCGGGACCGCCAGGCAGGGACCTTTGGGGCTCGTTGCGGTCCCGCTGTAGGGGAGCGAGTTCGTTGTCCTGGTCTGTCGGGGAAGTCTCGGCGGTGCATGGCAGGATGATATGCTCTGAGTGAACTACTTCCTCCTCCGATAGGTCTGTTGCCAATCTCCACTCCTCTGCTGGGACCATTTCGGGACCGCCAGCCAGGGACCTTTGGGGCTTGTTGCCGTCCCGCTGTAGGGGAGCGAGTTCGTTGTCCTGGTCTGTCGGGGAAGTCTCGGCGGTGCATGACAGGATGATATGCTCTGAGTGAACTACTTCCTCCTCCGGTAGGTCGGTTGCCGGTCTCCACTCCTCTGCTGGGACCATTTCGGGATCGCCAGCCAGGGACCTTTGGGGCTCGTTACCGTCCCGCTGTAGGGGAGCGTGTTCGTTGTTCTGGTCTGTCGGGGAAGTCTCGGCGGTGCATGACAGGATGATATGCTCTGAGTGAACCACTTCCTCCTCCGGTAGGTCGGTTGCCAGTCTCCACTCCTCTGCTGGGACCATTTCGGGACCGCCAGCCAGGGACCTTTGGGGCTCGTTGCCGTCCCGCAGTAGCGGAGCGTGTTCGTTGTCCTGGTCTGTCGGGGGAAGTCTCGGCGGTGCATGACAAAAAAAAAAATAAAAAAAAAATAAAAAAAAAAATCTGCTTAACTATTGCCCTGGCATCTAGAATCTATACCAGGACATAGTTTCCACTGATTTTATTTTTATTTTCTCTTTCAAACTTTATTATTTCCTCAATTCTTTTACATAAATTTGCAGATATCCTAACCTAACTTAACTATCTAACTAACCTACAGCCACTGGAAACCAGCGACTTAACATTTCCAAATCAATCTATTTGGCAGTTCTACTCTACCATTAATACAATCTAACTAACTACTATCTACAAATACAATGAAAAAACCACAACCTCTATAACTGCCAATTCTACCATCTACTTCTACTTGAATACAACCTTGGTATCCTAACCTCTCCTCAACTGGAATCAGTAACATCAGCTACTTCCATCAGGAAAAGAGGTCGGTTCATCAATTTTGTATTCACCTACTCTAACTACTCTTATATTTAATCTTCTTCATCCTCCTCCTCTGGTGAGCTCCACCTCGTGACAATCTCCTGTGGTTGACCTCTCCTTCTCCTGGCCCAGTCCTGACGTCCCGTAGTGGTCCAATAATGCCTCCTACGACTCATCGGTGTCTGGTCCTCTTCTTCCTCATCGGATGTGATGGATATGTTCCGATCAATCTCCTGTCCTTCATCCTGGATTCTTTGCTGTTGGTGTTGAATCCTTTGGGATCTCCTCTCTGGTGAATGATATTGTGGTAATTGCTGAAGTTGTCTCCGTTGCATTCGTCTTTCTATTAATTGTGTCCTATATTCCTCCATTACTACTGTTGAAACTTTCGCTACCATTCTATTTAATACATCCAAATCCTCTTCCATTCTTACTATATTCCAAATTACTTTTCCTGCCAATTTTTCTCTATCTTCCTTTATTAGATCACTATATCTGACACACTCAAATAACGTATGCTCCGGAGTTCCTTCTTGCTTACACACTTCACACATGCTGTTATCACTACTTCCAATTTTCTTAAAATAGGTCTGAAATGGTCCATGTCCGGTTATATACTGTACTGTTTCCTTTGTCGGTATGATCTTCAGTTTTAATCTATCCCTGACACTAGGAAACATCTCTTTTACTCTTCTTCCCTCCTCTGTTTTATTCCACTCTTCCTGCCATTTATCAATCAGAAGATTCCTTACTTCTCTCCTATTATTGCACGATCTTCCTAATATTTCACTAACTTTCTCTTGATTACCTCTTCTGATCCAATACATGGCTCCTCTTAACATTATAATATAATCGATGGGCCATATTCCCAATATCACTAACAATGCCATAGTTGGTGTTGTCTTGACTATTCCCATGCATCTGATTAATGTCTGTCTCTGCGTGCTTCTAAGCTGTCTGTTGTTCTTAATTAACTTAACTCTATGTGCCCATACACTTGCTCCATATCCTAAAATGCCAGTTAAGATCGCAGTATGATACAATCTCGTCGCTTTTAATGGTATTCTAAATTTATATTGCGTTATTGTAGCCAGCTTCATCATGACATTGCTTCCTTTTGTCCTCACAGTTCTTATATGATTATCAAAATTTAATTTCTCGTCCATATTTATTCCTAGATATTTAAAAACTGACTCTCTCTTAATACTGGTTCCTCCTATTTTAATTATAGGATTCCTGTCCAATTTTCCCTTTAACAACATATATGCTGACTTATGTGGGGCTATATTCAATTTAACATTTCTACACCACATCTCCAAGATACACACAATATTTTCTGCCTTTCGCTCTATTTCTCTTCTATTATTTCCTTCTAACATGATCATTAAATCATCTGCGTAGGCTATTACTTCTAGTGTATCTTGAAGTTCGGCTAGTCTTTCTAAAATTGGCTCAGTCATTATATCCCAAAATAAGGGGCCTAGAATCGATCCTTGCGGACATCCTTTAGTGATATTCTTCATCACCATTCCATTTTCTCCCTTTAAATTGACTCTTCTATCTTTACAATAGTCTAGTAAACATTTGTAAATACTTATGGGGTAGTTCTTCTCCCTCAATATGCGAAAAAGCTCCGGCCACCAAAGATTATCAAAAGCTCCGGAGATATCCACAAATATTGATACAACATATTTACTAGAACTTGATGATACTACTTCTATTGCTTTATTTATGGCATCCTCTGTAGACTTTCCCTTCCTGAATCCATATTGTTTTTCTGTTTCTCCTATCATAATCCTATATTCACATATTCTTTTATAAATTAATTTCTCCTGTATTTTTCCGAGTGTATTTAAAAGACAAATGGGTCGATATGACTTTGGGTCTATTTGGTCCTTTTCTTTTCCTTTCTTTAATATTACTACATTGGCTTCCTTCCACGCATACGGAATTCTGCCTTCTATTAAACACTGATTTATTATATCGCACAAATATGGTGCGATTGGTCTCTCTAATTGTTGTATTACTTCCGCTTGTATGCCATCCGGTCCAGGGGCTTTCTTCTTCCTTAACTGTCTTATGGCTATTCTCACCTCCTGCACATCATATGGATAAACTACTCTGTCGTTAGCATACAATTGTCTCATTTCTCCTCTCTTTACTAGATGCACTTCTTCATCATCATCCATTTGGTCATCTGGTAATAATCGCTCCAAGAGATAGTTCGCTGACTCCTTCCAGTTATTGGTGAAGGATCCATCTGCTTTCTGTAGGGTCGATAATACCTCTGGAGCTGCAATCTTCTCCATTACCAGTTTATATGGTACTCCCCATTCATTATTTTGCAATCCATCCCTTGCCATCTCATCCCATGAATTATTCCTAATCTCCTCAAGTTTTTGCTTGTATCGTTTCTTTATCTGAAGATATCTGGCTAAATTATACTCCCTCTCATCTGCAGTTCTACTTCTCTGATATACTCTTCTAGCCTTTCTGGCTTTACTTCTCAATTTCTGCACTTGATCTGTCCAGATAACTCCAGTCTGTATTCTATTCTTATTCTTAACTAATCCCTTGTCCATAGCATGTTGAATACTATCTGTCAATATTCTTGTTTTCGCGTCCACTCCCATCTGTTCCATTCCTGCTGGTATTTGAAAATTTTGAAGTACCTTTTGCCAATCTGCATCCTTTATCCTATACATATTTCTTCCTCTTCTTGAAAGATTATTATATATACCTTCAAAATCAATATCGAAATATATAAGATTATGATCACTTGTCGTGATTTGTTGTGTTACTATCCACTTACTGATCTTATTTCTTATAAATCCCTTAGCAAGAGTTATATCAATATTCTCACTTGCGTCGGCTCTATTAACAAATGTATAAGGATTATTTGGCTGATTGATTACACTTAGATTATGTGTAGCTATCATCTCTTCCATTTTTTCTCCTTTATCGTCTGGATTCTTGATAAACCACCATTGTGATTTCGCATTTGCGTCCATTGTTAATATTATAGCTGCATCCTGATATTCAATCAATATTTCCTCAGTTTTTTGGATGTGTATGTCAATATCATCCTTAAATTGATAATACTGATTGCATAATATAAAATCTAATCCTTTATATTGTATTTGAGCACAATTTACATGCTCATTACTGAATTGTGCTATTTTCATTGCTTGTATGTTCTTATTATTAATAACTATCAAGGCTTTGGGATCCTTTCCATCATAAATTTTACTTGCAGTTGCCGCCATATGCAAAGGTTTACCTTTAAAAGTATATGGTTCTTGTATACACATTATATCAATTGCCAATTCGTCAATGACTTTCCTTATCTCTATCATAACCGTTTTGGATCTCTGAGCATTTATCTGCGCGATCCTCAGATTATGTAGTCCTCTTTCACTGTCACTATTTATTATACTTGCCATAATATTGTTTTAAAACCTCTCTTTTATTACGCTCATATTCTAGCCTTTTCTCAGAGAGTTTCTTCAAATCCTTATTTAAACATTTTTCAGCTGATTGTCCTATTTTTGGTTTTGGGATTGTTTGTCTTCTCTTCATTGCTGGTGTCCTATTTATTTTAAAAATGGGTCTAATTACAACTGTATTTCGTGGTTTTGCTTTATATGTATTTGATGACATTTTATTCTCCACGTTCGACCTTTGAATAAAACTTGATGATTGTACACTGTTTGTGGTTGTCTGAATACTATTTACTTTAACCATTTGTGCAGAATTATTACTTCCGATAATCGGACCTGCATGTCTTACATGTACATAACAATAAGGATACTTTTGCGTGGAGTCAAAGGCTACCCTACCGTAGCACTGAACATAATGTCTATAAAGTTCTTCTAAATCAAATACATCATTTCGTCTCAAAAAGGCACCTTTAACTAATTCCAACAATTCAGTCGGATCACTTGGTAAATTGACAGTATGTAATTCCATTCTATCTATTGCATCCGGAATCGGAAATGTTATTGTTTCTCCGTTGGTATGCAACATTCTTACCAAGTGCCTCGTTGCTGCCATTAATATATTTCTTTCTTCTAATCTACTTAGCTTTAATTTCATCTCAAAAGTCTCATAAATTTTCATTGGATCTTCCTTATCTTCTTCTACTTTATTAATATTCTCTTTTACTTCATCGATTTCCAATATTTCGTCTTTATTGAATTTAGATTCAGATTCTTCTTCTTTTTTAGCGTCCAATTTTTTCTCATTTTCTGACTTCTTTTTCTTTAGTAGATCAAAGAAGCTGAGTCTCTTTTTACGTATATTTACTTCAGTTTCTTCTTCTTCTGTCGATTCTGTAACTGATACTATTTTATCATAATCTACCTTTACAATCCTTCTCTCAATTAAATTCATTTCTCTTCTATCTACCTCCTCCTCACTATCCGGTGTCATATAACCAATCATATTAATTACTTCTGGTTCAGTCTGTATACCAATTTCTGTTGTCGTCTTTCTTATTAATCTTTCCTTATATGACATTGCCCTTAACATATTTCTTCTTAATCTAGATGGTGTATTTTTCTTTCTTTTCCTCTTTCCTTCAATGCTCATTTCTTTAATATCCATAATCTGTTCTTTCAATAAGTCGTTCAAATTGTATTTTATATAATGGGCATTCCTTTCCTCCTTTGCACGGTGAGTCTTCTTTAAATTTCCTATCAGGGAACTTTTGCTTTAGAAATTTCTTCCTCTCCATACATGGTATACATGTTGCTGGTTGGTCCTTTTTACTGCAATCCTTTTTTGTATGATCCTGCTCTCCACAATGTGCGCAGTCTTTTCTTTGTTGCAATACTTTGCCACATGTCCCAGATTTTGGCATTTCATACATTTGGCTACAATTACATAATCTTTTGCATTTATAACTTGAAACCCGATATATATCCTTCCTTTTGCCAATATTAATTTTCTTACTTTAGAAGACACATCCATAACATGATGCACGGTATTCGCATTTCTTGGTCCTGTCTTGAATCTCATATTGACCTGTTGGTCAAATTCCTCCCATTTAAGATCATTTTCAAAATTTTGATAATACAGATTTTTCTTTATATTTTCTTCTTTCTCACTTGATAACACATCATATAAGATAATTAATGGATTTCTCTTTTTAGGTGTTTCAACTTTCAAATTCATTTTCTTTAATCCTTCATGTTTTATCAACTTTTCCACGTCTTCAATTGATTCCGTTTCCAAGATTACATTCCTATCTGTCCTCTTAACATTACATATTTTCACCTTATCTTTGATTGGATTGACAGTTCTGGTTACTATATCCTGTACCTGTTTGGTGTCTTTTTCGGTTGCTGAAGACACAAATACAGTACACTTTTGTTTTTGTAATACTCGTTCCACTTTAACAGTATTGTTATCCACCTTCCTGGTAACTGCAGCAGCATAGGTCATAGTTGGGATATTTTTCTTTTCTTCCTTCAACACTTTCAGAGTCGCTTTCAATTGCATATTCTCCAATCTTAATTCATCATGCACTTTAGTAATTTCACTTAATATATTAAATAGCTTACTTCTATTAGATGCACTTATAGATTTGTCCGAGGCCAAGATTATATTAATGTCTCCTATTAGATTTGTAATTGCTGGACTCGTTTTCTCAGTGTCACTTAGCACTTCATATTCACATTCACGCACACTTTCACTAGCACTTAAATCACTTATATTACTTCGACCCCCTCGAACCGGAGATCTCGATAGAGAAGCTCTCGGCCGAAAAGGATCTTTAGTCTCTTCTCCTCTGTCCTTGCTCATGGCTCCTCTCAGCCGACGGCAATCTAAGACACACCGTCGCCCAGGGCGGACGAATGCGGACGTGGGAGCCTCCACCAAGTGCACTTATGAACTCTATTGAAATCAGATGAACCTCGACAGCGACACCGCTACGCCGAGGTTCAAAAGCGTCCTTAGGCCGGGACAACACTCTATTTATAGCACTTGGGGTCCCGTCCCGCAGTAGGGGAGCGTGTTCGTTGTCCTGGTCTGTCAAGGGAAGTCTCGGTGGTGCATGGCAGGATGATATGCTCTGAGTGAACTACTTCCTCCTCCGATAGGTCGGTTGCTAGTCTCCGCTCCTCTGCTGGGACCATTTCGGGACCGCCAGCCAGGGACCTTTGGGGCTCGTTGCCGTCCCGCAGTAGGGGAGCGTGTTCGTTGTCCAGGCCTGTCAGGGGAAGTCTCGTCGGTGCATGGCAGGATGATATGCTCTGAGTGAACTACTTCCTCCTCCGATAGGTCAGTTGCCAGTCTCCACTCCTCTGCTGGGACCATTTCGGGACCGCCAGCCAGGGACCTTTGGGGCTCGTTGCCGTCCCGCAGTAGGGGAGCGTGTTCGTTGCCCTGGTCTGTCAGGGGAAGTCTCGGCGGTGCATGACAGGACGATATGCTCTGAGTGAACTACTTCCTCCTCCGGTAGGTCGGTTGCCAGTCTCCACTCCTCTGTGGGACCATTTCGGGACCGCCAGGCAGGGACCTTTGGGGCTCGTTGCGGTCCCGCTGTAGGGGAGCGAGTTCGTTGTCCTGGTCTGTCGGGGAAGTCTCGGCGGTGCATGGCAGGATGATATGCTCTGAGTGAACTACTTCCTCCTCCGATAGGTCTGTTGCCAATCTCCACTCCTCTGCTGGGACCATTTCGGGACCGCCAGCCAGGGACCTTTGGGGCTTGTTGCCGTCCCGCTGTAGGGGAGCGAGTTCGTTGTCCTGGTCTGTCGGGGAAGTCTCGGCGGTGCATGACAGGATGATATGCTCTGAGTGAACTACTTCCTCCTCCGGTAGGTCGGTTGCCGGTCTCCACTCCTCTGCTGGGACCATTTCGGGATCGCCAGCCAGGGACCTTTGGGGCTCGTTACCGTCCCGCTGTAGGGGAGCGTGTTCGTTGTCCTGGTCTGTCGGGGAAGTCTCGGCGGTGCATGACAGGATGATATGCTCTGAGTGAACCACTTCCTCCTCCGGTAGGTCGGTTGCCAGTCTCCACTCCTCTGCTGGGACCATTTCGGGACCGCCAGCCAGGGACCTTTGGGGCTCGTTGCCGTCCCGCAGTAGCGGAGCGTGTTCGTTGTTCTGGTCTGTCGGGGGAAGTCTCGGCGGTGCATGACAGGATGATATGCTCTGAGTGAACCACTTCCTCCTCCGATAGGTCGGTTGCCGGTCTCCGCTCCTCTGCTGGGACCATTTCGGGACCACCAGCCAGGGACCTTTGGGGCTTGTTGCCGTCCCGCTGTAGGGGAGCGTGTTCGTTGTCCTGGCCTATCGATGGAAGTCTCGGTGGTGCATGGCAGGATGATATGTTCTGAGTGAACTACTTCCTCCTCCGGTAGGTCAGTTGCCGGTCTCCGCTCCTCTGCTGGGACCATTTCGGGACCGCCAGCCAGGGACCTTTGGTGCTCGATACCGTCCTGCAGTAGGGGAGCGTGTTCGTTGTCCTGGTCTGTCGGGGGAAGTCTCGGTGGTGCATGACAGGATGATATGCTCTGAGTGAACTACTTCCTCCTCCGATAGGTCAGTTGCCAGTCTCCACTCCTCTGCTGGGACCATTTCGGGACCGCCAGCCAGGGACCTTTGAGGCTCGTTGCCGTCCCGCAGTAGGGGAGCGTGTTCGTTGTCCTGGTCTGTCGGGGGAAGTCTCGGTGGTGCATGACAGGATGATATGCTCTGAGTGAACTACTTCCTCCTCCGATAGGTCAGTTGCCAGTCTCCACTCCTCTGCTGGGACCATTTCGGGACCGCCAGCCAGGGACCTTTGGGGCTCGTTGCCGTCCCGCAGTAGGGGAGCGTGTTCGTTGCCCTGGTCTGTCAGGGGAAGTCTCGGCGGTGCATGACAGGACGATATGCTCTGAGTGAACTACTTCCTCCTCCGGTAGGTCGGTTTCCAGTCTCCACTCCTCTGTGGGACCATTTCGGGACCGCCAGGCAGGGACCTTTGGGGCTCGTTGCGGTCCCGCTGTAGGGGAGCGAGTTCGTTGTCCTGGTCTGTCGGGGAAGTCTCGGCGGTGCATGGCAGGATGATATGCTCTGAGTGAACTACTTCCTCCTCCGATAGGTCTGTTGCCAATCTCCACTCCTCTGCTGGGACCATTTCGGTACCGCCAGCCAGGGACCTTTGGGGCTTGTTGCCGTCCCGCTGTAGGGGAGCGAGTTCGTTGTCCTGGTCTGTCGGGGAAGTCTCGGCGGTGCATGACAGGATGATATGCTCTGAGTGAACTACTTCCTCCTCCGGTAGGTCGGTTGCCGGTCTCCACTCCTCTGCTGGGACCATTTCGGGATCGCCAGCCAGGGACCTTTGGGGCTCGTTACCGTCCCGCTGTAGGGGAGCGTGTTCGTTGTCCTGGTCTGTCGGGGAAGTCTCGGCGGTGCATGACAGGATGATATGCTCTGAGTGAACCACTTCCTCCTCCGGTAGGTCGGTTGCCAGTCTCCACTCCTCTGCTGGGACCATTTCGGGACCGCCAGCCAGGGACCTTTGGGGCTCGTTGCCGTCCCGCAGTAGCGGAGCGTGTTCGTTGTCCTGGTCTGTCGGGGGAAGTCTCGGCGGTGCATGACAAAAAAAAAATAAAAAAAAAAAATCTGCTTAACTATTGCCCTGGCATCTAGAATCTATACCAGGACATAGTTTCCACTGATTTTATTTTTATTTTCTCTTTCAAACTTTATTATTTCCTCAATTCTTTTACATAAATTTGCAGATATCCTAACCTAACTTAACTATCTAACTAACCTACAGCCACTGGAAACCAGCGACTTAACATTTCCAAATCAATCTATTTGGCAGTTCTACTCTACCATTAATACAATCTAACTAACTACTATCTACAAATACAATGAAAAAACCACAACCTCTATAACTGCCAATTCTACCATCTACTTCTACTTGAATACAACCTTGGTATCCTAACCTCTCCTCAACTGGAATCAGTAACATCAGCTACTTCCATCAGGAAAAGAGGTCGGTTCATCAATTTTGTATTCACCTACTCTAACTACTCTTATATTTAATCTTCTTCATCCTCCTCCTCTGGTGAGCTCCACCTCGTGACAATCTCCTGTGGTTGACCTCTCCTTCTCCTGGCCCAGTCCTGACGTCCCGTAGTGGTCCAATAATGCCTCCTACGACTCATCGGTGTCTGGTCCTCTTCTTCCTCATCGGATGTGATGGATATGTTCCGATCAATCTCCTGTCCTTCATCCTGGATTCTTTGCTGTTGGTGTTGAATCCTTTGGGATCTCCTCTCTGGTGAATGATATTGTGGTAATTGCTGAAGTTGTCTCCGTTGCATTCGTCTTTCTATTAATTGTGTCCTATATTCCTCCATTACTACTGTTGAAACTTTCGCTACCATTCTATTTAATACATCCAAATCCTCTTCCATTCTTACTATATTCCAAATTACTTTTCCTGCCAATTTTTCTCTATCTTCCTTTATTAGATCACTATATCTGACACACTCAAATAACGTATGCTCCGGAGTTCCTTCTTGCTTACACACTTCACACATGCTGTTATCACTACTTCCAATTTTCTTAAAATAGGTCTGAAATGGTCCATGTCCGGTTATATACTGTACTGTTTCCTTTGTCGGTATGATCTTCAGTTTTAATCTATCCCTGACACTAGGAAACATCTCTTTTACTCTTCTTCCCTCCTCTGTTTTATTCCACTCTTCCTGCCATTTATCAATCAGAAGATTCCTTACTTCTCTCCTATTATTGCACGATCTTCCTAATATTTCACTAACTTTCTCTTGATTACCTCTTCTGATCCAATACATGGCTCCTCTTAACATTATAATATAATCGATGGGCCATATTCCCAATATCACTAACAATGCCATAGTTGGTGTTGTCTTGACTATTCCCATGCATCTGATTAATGTCTGTCTCTGCGTGCTTCTAAGCTGTCTGTTGTTCTTAATTAACTTAACTCTATGTGCCCATACACTTGCTCCATATCCTAAAATGCCAGTTAAGATCGCAGTATGATACAATCTCGTCGCTTTTAATGGTATTCTAAATTTATATTGCGTTATTGTAGCCAGCTTCATCATGACATTGCTTCCTTTTGTCCTCACAGTTCTTATATGATTATCAAAATTTAATTTCTCGTCCATATTTATTCCTAGATATTTAAAAACTGACTCTCTCTTAATACTGGTTCCTCCTATTTTAATTATAGGATTCCTGTCCAATTTTCCCTTTAACAACATATATGCTGACTTATGTGGGGCTATATTCAATTTAACATTTTTACACCACATCTCCAAGATACACACAATATTTTCTGCCTTTCGCTCTATTTCTCTTCTATTATTTCCTTCTAACATGATCATTAAATCATCTGCGTAGGCTATTACTTCTAGTGTATCTTGAAGTTCGGCTAGTCTTTCTAAAATTGGCTCAGTCATTATATCCCAAAATAAGGGGCCTAGAATCGATCCTTGCGGACATCCTTTAGTGATATTCTTCATCACCATTCCATTTTCTCCCTTTAAATTGACTCTTCTATCTTTACAATAGTCTAGTAAACATTTGTAAATACTTATGGGGTAGTTCTTCTCCCTCAATATGCGAAAAAGCTCCGGCCACCAAAGATTATCAAAAGCTCCGGAGATATCCACAAATATTGATACAACATATTTACTAGAACTTGATGATACTACTTCTATTGCTTTATTTATGGCATCCTCTGTAGACTTTCCCTTCCTGAATCCATATTGTTTTTCTGTTTCTCCTATCATAATCCTATATTCACATATTCTTTTATAAATTAATTTCTCCTGTATTTTTCCGAGTGTATTTAAAAGACAAATGGGTCGATATGACTTTGGGTCTATTTGGTCCTTTTCTTTTCCTTTCTTTAATATTACTACATTGGCTTCCTTCCACGCATACGGAATTCTGCCTTCTATTAAACACTGATTTATTATATCGCACAAATATGGTGCGATTGGTCTCTCTAATTGTTGTATTACTTCCGCTTGTATGCCATCCGGTCCAGGGGCTTTCTTCTTCCTTAACTGTCTTATGGCTATTCTCACCTCCTGCACATCATATGGATAAACTACTCTGTCGTTAGCATACAATTGTCTCATTTCTCCTCTCTTTACTAGATGCACTTCTTCATCATCATCCATTTGGTCATCTGGTAATAATCGCTCCAAGAGATAGTTCGCTGACTCCTTCCAGTTATTGGTGAAGGATCCATCTGCTTTCTGTAGGGTCGATAATACCTCTGGAGCTGCAATCTTCTCCATTACCAGTTTATATGGTACTCCCCATTCATTATTTTGCAATCCATCCCTTGCCATCTCATCCCATGAATTATTCCTAATCTCCTCAAGTTTTTGCTTGTATCGTTTCTTTATCTGAAGATATCTGGCTAAATTATACTCCCTCTCATCTGCAGTTCTACTTCTCTGATATACTCTTCTAGCCTTTCTGGCTTTACTTCTCAATTTCTGCACTTGATCTGTCCAGATAACTCCAGTCTGTATTCTATTCTTATTCTTAACTAATCCCTTGTCCATAGCATGTTGAATACTATCTGTCAATATTCTTGTTTTCGCGTCCACTCCCATCTGTTCCATTCCTGCTGGTATTTGAAAATTTTGAAGTACCTTTTGCCAATCTGCATCCTTTATCCTATACATATTTCTTCCTCTTCTTGAAAGATTATTATATATACCTTCAAAATCAATATCGAAATATATAAGATTATGATCACTTGTCGTGATTTGTTGTGTTACTATCCACTTACTGATCTTATTTCTTATAAATCCCTTAGCAAGAGTTATATCAATATTCTCACTTGCGTCGGCTCTATTAACAAATGTATAAGGATTATTTGGCTGATTGATTACACTTAGATTATGTGTAGCTATCATCTCTTCCATTTTTTCTCCTTTATCGTCTGGATTCTTGATAAACCACCATTGTGATTTCGCATTTGCGTCCATTGTTAATATTATAGCTGCATCCTGATATTCAATCAATATTTCCTCAGTTTTTTGGATGTGTATGTCAATATCATCCTTAAATTGATAATACTGATTGCATAATATAAAATCTAATCCTTTATATTGTATTTGAGCACAATTTACATGCTCATTACTGAATTGTGCTATTTTCATTGCTTGTATGTTCTTATTATTAATAACTATCAAGGCTTTGGGATCCTTTCCATCATAAATTTTACTTGCAGTTGCCGCCATATGCAAAGGTTTACCTTTAAAAGTATATGGTTCTTGTATACACATTATATCAATTGCCAATTCGTCAATGACTTTCCTTATCTCTATCATAACCGTTTTGGATCTCTGAGCATTTATCTGCGCGATCCTCAGATTATGTAGTCCTCTTTCACTGTCACTATTTATTATACTTGCCATAATATTGTTTTAAAACCTCTCTTTTATTACGCTCATATTCTAGCCTTTTCTCAGAGAGTTTCTTCAAATCCTTATTTAAACATTTTTCAGCTGATTGTCCTATTTTTGGTTTTGGGATTGTTTGTCTTCTCTTCATTGCTGGTGTCCTATTTATTTTAAAAATGGGTCTAATTACAACTGTATTTCGTGGTTTTGCTTTATATGTATTTGATGACATTTTATTCTCCACGTTCGACCTTTGAATAAAACTTGATGATTGTACACTGTTTGTGGTTGTCTGAATACTATTTACTTTAACCATTTGTGCAGAATTATTACTTCCGATAATCGGACCTGCATGTCTTACATGTACATAACAATAAGGATACTTTTGCGTGGAGTCAAAGGCTACCCTACCGTAGCACTGAACATAATGTCTATAAAGTTCTTCTAAATCAAATACATCATTTCGTCTCAAAAAGGCACCTTTAACTAATTCCAACAATTCAGTCGGATCACTTGGTAAATTGACAGTATGTAATTCCATTCTATCTATTGCATCCGGAATCGGAAATGTTATTGTTTCTCCGTTGGTATGCAACATTCTTACCAAGTGCCTCGTTGCTGCCATTAATATATTTCTTTCTTCTAATCTACTTAGCTTTAATTTCATCTCAAAAGTCTCATAAATTTTCATTGGATCTTCCTTATCTTCTTCTACTTTATTAATATTCTCTTTTACTTCATCGATTTCCAATATTTCGTCTTTATTGAATTTAGATTCAGATTCTTCTTCTTTTTTAGCGTCCAATTTTTTCTCATTTTCTGACTTCTTTTTCTTTAGTAGATCAAAGAAGCTGAGTCTCTTTTTACGTATATTTACTTCAGTTTCTTCTTCTTCTGTCGATTCTGTAACTGATACTATTTTATCATAATCTACCTTTACAATCCTTCTCTCAATTAAATTCATTTCTCTTCTATCTACCTCCTCCTCACTATCCGGTGTCATATAACCAATCATATTAATTACTTCTGGTTCAGTCTGTATACCAATTTCTGTTGTCGTCTTTCTTATTAATCTTTCCTTATATGACATTGCCCTTAACATATTTCTTCTTAATCTAGATGGTGTATTTTTCTTTCTTTTCCTCTTTCCTTCAATGCTCATTTCTTTAATATCCATAATCTGTTCTTTCAATAAGTCGTTCAAATTGTATTTTATATAATGGGCATTCCTTTCCTCCTTTGCACGGTGAGTCTTCTTTAAATTTCCTATCAGGGAACTTTTGCTTTAGAAATTTCTTCCTCTCCATACATGGTATACATGTTGCTGGTTGGTCCTTTTTACTGCAATCCTTTTTTGTATGATCCTGCTCTCCACAATGTGCGCAGTCTTTTCTTTGTTGCAATACTTTGCCACATGTCCCAGATTTTGGCATTTCATACATTTGGCTACAATTACATAATCTTTTGCATTTATAACTTGAAACCCGATATATATCCTTCCTTTTGCCAATATTAATTTTCTTACTTTAGAAGACACATCCATAACATGATGCACGGTATTCGCATTTCTTGGTCCTGTCTTGAATCTCATATTGACCTGTTGGTCAAATTCCTCCCATTTAAGATCATTTTCAAAATTTTGATAATACAGATTTTTCTTTATATTTTCTTCTTTCTCACTTGATAACACATCATATAAGATAATTAATGGATTTCTCTTTTTAGGTGTTTCAACTTTCAAATTCATTTTCTTTAATCCTTCATGTTTTATCAACTTTTCCACGTCTTCAATTGATTCCGTTTCCAAGATTACATTCCTATCTGTCCTCTTAACATTACATATTTTCACCTTATCTTTGATTGGATTGACAGTTCTGGTTACTATATCCTGTACCTGTTTGGTGTCTTTTTCGGTTGCTGAAGACACAAATACAGTACACTTTTGTTTTTGTAATACTCGTTCCACTTTAACAGTATTGTTATCCACCTTCCTGGTAACTGCAGCAGCATAGGTCATAGTTGGGATATTTTTCTTTTCTTCCTTCAACACTTTCAGAGTCGCTTTCAATTGCATATTCTCCAATCTTAATTCATCATGCACTTTAGTAATTTCACTTAATATATTAAATAGCTTACTTCTATTAGATGCACTTATAGATTTGTCCGAGGCCAAGATTATATTAATGTCTCCTATTAGATTTGTAATTGCTGGACTCGTTTTCTCAGTGTCACTTAGCACTTCATATTCACATTCACGCACACTTTCACTAGCACTTAAATCACTTATATTACTTCGACCCCCTCGAACCGGAGATCTCGATAGAGAAGCTCTCGGCCGAAAAGGATCTTTAGTCTCTTCTCCTCTGTCCTTGCTCATGGCTCCTCTCAGCCGACGGCAATCTAAGACACACCGTCGCCCAGGGCGGACGAATGCGGACGTGGGAGCCTCCACCAAGTGCACTTATGAACTCTATTGAAATCAGATGAACCTCGACAGCGACACCGCTACGCCGAGGTTCAAAAGCGTCCTTAGGCCGGGACAACACTCTATTTATAGCACTTGGGGTCCCGTCCCGCAGTAGGGGAGCGTGTTCGTTGTCCTGGTCTGTCAAGGGAAGTCTCGGTGGTGCATGGCAGGATGATATGCTCTGAGTGAACTACTTCCTCCTCCGATAGGTCGGTTGCTAGTCTCCGCTCCTCTGCTGGGACCATTTCGGGACCGCCAGCCAGGGACCTTTGGGGCTCGTTGCCGTCCCGCAGTAGGGGAGCGTGTTCGTTGTCCAGGCCTGTCAGGGGAAGTCTCGTCGGTGCATGGCAGGATGATATGCTCTGAGTGAACTACTTCCTCCTCCGATAGGTCAGTTGCCAGTCTCCACTCCTCTGCTGGGACCATTTCGGGACCGCCAGCCAGGGACCTTTGGGGCTCGTTGCCGTCCCGCAGTAGGGGAGCGTGTTCGTTGCCCTGGTCTGTCAGGGGAAGTCTCGGCGGTGCATGACAGGACGATATGCTCTGAGTGAACTACTTCCTCCTCCGGTAGGTCGGTTGCCAGTCTCCACTCCTCTGTGGGACCATTTCGGGACCGCCAGGCAGGGACCTTTGGGGCTCGTTGCGGTCCCGCTGTAGGGGAGCGAGTTCGTTGTCCTGGTCTGTCGGGGAAGTCTCGGCGGTGCATGGCAGGATGATATGCTCTGAGTGAACTACTTCCTCCTCCGATAGGTCTGTTGCCAATCTCCACTCCTCTGCTGGGACCATTTCGGGACCGCCAGCCAGGGACCTTTGGGGCTTGTTGCCGTCCCGCTGTAGGGGAGCGAGTTCGTTGTCCTGGTCTGTCGGGGAAGTCTCGGCGGTGCATGACAGGATGATATGCTCTGAGTGAACTACTTCCTCCTCCGGTAGGTCGGTTGCCGGTCTCCACTCCTCTGCTGGGACCATTTCGGGATCGCCAGCCAGGGACCTTTGGGGCTCGTTACCGTCCCGCTGTAGGGGAGCGTGTTCGTTGTCCTGGTCTGTCGGGGAAGTCTCGGCGGTGCATGACAGGATGATATGCTCTGAGTGAACCACTTCCTCCTCCGGTAGGTCGGTTGCCAGTCTCCACTCCTCTGCTGGGACCATTTCGGGACCGCCAGCCAGGGACCTTTGGGGCTCGTTGCCGTCCCGCAGTAGCGGAGCGTGTTCGTTGTTCTGGTCTGTCGGGGGAAGTCTCGGCGGTGCATGACAGGATGATATGCTCTGAGTGAACCACTTCCTCCTCCGATAGGTCGGTTGCCGGTCTCCGCTCCTCTGCTGGGACCATTTCGGGACCACCAGCCAGGGACCTTTGGGGCTTGTTGCCGTCCCGCTGTAGGGGAGCGTGTTCGTTGTCCTGGCCTATCGATGGAAGTCTCGGTGGTGCATGGCAGGATGATATGTTCTGAGTGAACTACTTCCTCCTCCGGTAGGTCAGTTGCCGGTCTCCGCTCCTCTGCTGGGACCATTTCGGGACCGCCAGCCAGGGACCTTTGGTGCTCGATACCGTCCTGCAGTAGGGGAGCGTGTTCGTTGTCCTGGTCTGTCGGGGGAAGTCTCGGTGGTGCATGACAGGATGATATGCTCTGAGTGAACTACTTCCTCCTCCGATAGGTCAGTTGCCAGTCTCCACTCCTCTGCTGGGACCATTTCGGGACCGCCAGCCAGGGACCTTTGAGGCTCGTTGCCGTCCCGCAGTAGGGGAGCGTGTTCGTTGTCCTGGTCTGTCGGGGGAAGTCTCGGTGGTGCATGACAGGATGATATGCTCTGAGTGAACTACTTCCTCCTCCGATAGGTCAGTTGCCAGTCTCCACTCCTCTGCTGGGACCATTTCGGGACCGCCAGCCAGGGACCTTTGGGGCTCGTTGCCGTCCCGCAGTAGGGGAGCGTGTTCGTTGCCCTGGTCTGTCAGGGGAAGTCTCGGCGGTGCATGACAGGACGATATGCTCTGAGTGAACTACTTCCTCCTCCGGTAGGTCGGTTTCCAGTCTCCACTCCTCTGTGGGACCATTTCGGGACCGCCAGGCAGGGACCTTTGGGGCTCGTTGCGGTCCCGCTGTAGGGGAGCGAGTTCGTTGTCCTGGTCTGTCGGGGAAGTCTCGGCGGTGCATGGCAGGATGATATGCTCTGAGTGAACTACTTCCTCCTCCGATAGGTCTGTTGCCAATCTCCGCTCCTCTGCTGGGACCATTTCGGGACCGCCAGCCAGGGACCTTTGGGACTCATTGCCGTCCCGCAGTAGGGGAGCGTGTTCGTTGTCCTGGTCTGTTAGGGGAAGTCTCGGTGGTGCATGGCAGGATGATATGCTCTGAGTGAACCACTTCCTCCTCCGGTAGGTCGGTTGACAGTCTCCACTCCTCTGCTGGGACCATTTCGGGACCGCCAGCCAGGGACCTTTGGGGCTCGTTGCCGTCCCGCAGTAGGGGAACGTGTTCGTTGTCCTGGTCTGTCAGGGGAAGTCTCGGCGGTGCATGACAGGATGATATGCTCTGAGTGAACCACTTCCTCCTCCGGTAGGTTGGTTGCCAGTCTCCACTCATTTGCTGGGACCATTTCGGGACCGCCAGCTAGGGACCTTTGAGGCTCGTTGCCGTCCCGCAGTAGGGGAGCGTGTTCGTTGTCCTGGTCTGTCGGGGGAAGTCTCGGCGGTGCATGGCAGGATGATGTGCTCTGAGTGAACTACTTCCTCCTCCGGTAGGTCGGTTGCCGGTCTCTGCTCCTCTGTTGGGACCATTTCGGGACCGCCAGCCAGGGACCTTTGGGGCTCGTTGCCGTCCCGCAGTAGGGGAGCGTGTTCGTTGTCCTGGCCTATCGATGGAAGTCTCGGCGGTGCATGACATGAAGATATGCTCTGAGTGAACCACTTCCTCCTCCGATAGGTCGGTTGCCAGTCTCCACTCCTCTGCTGGGACCATTTCGGGACCGCCAGCCAGGGACCTTTGGGGCTCGTTGCCGTCCCGCAGTAGGGGAGCGTGTTCGTTGTCCTGGTCTGTCGATGGAAGTCTCGGCGGTGCATGGCAGGATGATATGTTCTGAGGTAAACCACTTCCTCCTCCGATAGGTCGGTTGCCAGTCTCCACTCCTCTGCTAGGACCATTTCGGGACCGCCAGCCAGGGACCTTTGGGGCTCGTTGCCGTCCCGCAGTAGGGGAGCGTGTTCGTTGTCCTGGTCTGTCGATGGAAGTCTCGGCGGTGCATGGCAGGATGATATGTTCTGAGGTAAACCACTTCCTCCTCCGATAGGTCGGTTGCCAGTCTCCGCTCCTCTGCTGGGACCATTTCGGGACCGCCAGCCAGGGACCTTTGGGGCTTGTTGCCGTCCCGCAGTAGGGGAGCGTGTTCGTTGTCCTGGTCTGTCGATGGAAGTCTCGGCGGTGCATGGCAGGATGATATGTTCTGAGGTAAACCACTTCCTCCTCCGATAGGTCGGTTGCCAGTCTCCACTCCTCTGCTGGGACCATTTCGGGACCGCCAGCCAGGGACCTTTGGGACTCGTTGCCGTCCCGCAGTAGGGGAGCGTGTTCGTTGTCCTGGTCTGTCAGGGGAAGTCTCGGTGGTGCATGGCAGGATGATATGTTCTGAGTGAACCACTTCCTCCTCCGGTAGGTCAGTTGCCAGTCTCCGCTCCTCTGCTGGGACCATTTCGGGACCGCCAGCCAGGGACCTTTGGGGCTTGGATCGCCTGCCTAGGGACCACTAGGGCTCGGCTGCTGGGCTCGTTGCCGTCCCGCTGTAGGGGAGCGAGTTCGTTGTCCTGGCCTATCGATGGAAGTCTCGGTGGTGCATGGCAGGATGATATGCTCTGAGTGAACCACTTCCTCCTCCGGTAGGTTGGTTGCCGGTCTCCGCTCCTCTGCTGGGACCATTTCGGGACCGCCAGCCAGGGACCTTTGGGGCTCGGATCGCCTGCCTAGGGACCACTAGGGCTCGGCTGCTGGGCTCGTTGCCGTCCCGCTGTAGGAGAGCGAGTTCGTTGTCCTGGCCTGTTGCGGGAAGTCTCTATCCAAGTAAACTGTAGGGACCCTGCCCTGTATACTGTCGTGGCCGCCCTCATCCTTTCTCCCGGGGGTGCCTCACTTGGGGGCATAGGAAAAATGGGCCCAGCATGGGTGACCTACGTACAGAGTCCCCTCCGTAATGAAATCCCAATTGTAATCCCCTCATTACGATCCTCTACTTCTCTCATTCTCTTACCAGGCACCGGGTTGATACTCCATCTGATCCAGCGTTTTTGCCCCTCAACTCGAAGTCTAAAGGCATAAGGGGTAGCACCAAGATAAAGGCAAAGAAGAAATCAATGCGTATATTAAAACTAACAACTGAATATCTAAAGATCAGCACCATGGCTTCTTGTATCTTGTGATTTTGGTTTTTATTTTCCAAAAAGTATATATAAAACGCTTGGAATCACATTTTCGTCCTCAGAAATCTAATTTCTGAACTGCCTCAGGCAAAATGGCATCATCGCTCTAACGACCGCTTTCTAACTTGCATTGCTGTTAAAGGATAATATTTTGGATATAATCATTTAAATGTTTAAAAACGAAATCTAGTTTTGACGGCCCAAAAATATATAGTGGCTCCCAAACTTCTCACTTTTATTCGGCAAACGAAAGCGGTTTACATGCTCTAAAGATTTTCAAAATTCTGCAATGGATATTTACATAATTTCACCTGATGCCATGTTTCATCTAAAACGCGTTTTGAGGCCCCTGACACCATAATTCAAAGGCCTAACCTTGGTATATAAGGTCAAAACCCCCCACCACAGAATATTTGTTAAAAATGCTGATTTTGTCATATATAGCTTCAACCATTTTGATCAAGTTACCATATACTTAAACTACTTTATGACAAATGAAGGCGTCTTCATTCTGGAAGACTCTTGTAAACTGTAACAGATACACAAAATCTTATTGAACAAAAAGTGTAGATTTAGTTCAAACACAAAACTTATGTCAAACAAAATTGTTGTGTCGCTTTAAGTATTTCCTGGATATTCTGTGTTATTAGTTTGTGCGTTCAGAAACGTTCTGCTATCCCCATCTAGAGTCGTCTGAATTTCACTCAGGTTTATTGTACTCTCCTCATTTCTACAACGCAACTGGCAATTAAAGATTTGTGTATATTAACAACAAATAGAGAAGTAAGAGTAGAAAAAGTCCAGTGTATCGAACACATGGCATTCATACGACACTGCACACCTTTATTTTATAATTAACGTCCTCCAACGTTGTCATATCGGACCAAAAATGAAATGACGTTCAAATGAGTCCAGGGTACATAGAGCTTGGAGTTACCAGACATTCCTCTTTCAGGATAAGGGAAAACCTTCAACGTTAAGTCATATCGGACGATGAATGAAATGATGTTCAAGTGAGTACAGGGTACATAGAGCTTAGAGTTACCAGACATTCCTCTTTCAGGATAAGAGAAAACCTCCAACGTTAAATCATATCGGACGATGAATGAAATGATGTTCAAATAAGTACAGGCTACATAGAGCTTAGATCTATGAGACATTCATCTTTCAGGATAAGAGAAAACCTCCAGCGTTAAATCATATCGGACGATGAATGAAATGATGTTCAAATAAGTACAGGCTACATAGAGCTTAGATCTATGAGACATTCATCTTTCAGGATAAGAGAAAACCTCCAACGTTAAATCATATCGGACGATGAATGAAATGATGTTCAAATAAGTACAGGCTACATAGAGCTTAGATCTATGAGACATTCATCTTTCAGGATAAGAGAAAACCTCCAACGTTAAATCATATCGGACGATGAATGAAATGATGTTCAAATAAGTACAGGCTACATAGAGCTTAGATCTATGAGACATTCATCTTTCAGGATAAGGGAAAACCTCCAGCGTTAAATCATATCGGATGATGAATGAAATGATGTTCAAATGAGTACAGGGTACATAGAGCTTAATGTTACCAGACATTCCTCTTTCAGGATAAGGGAAAACCTTCAACGTTAAGTCATATCGGACGATGAATGAAATGATGTTCAAATGAGAACATGGTACATAGAGCTTAGAGTTACCAGATATTCCTCTTTCAGAATATGAGAAAACCTCCAACGTTAAGTCATATCGGACGATGAATGAAATGATATTCAAACGAGAACATGGTACATAGAGCTTAGAGTTACCAGACATTCCTCTTTCAGGATAAGAGAAAACCTCCAACGTTAAGTCATATCGGACGATGAATGAAATGATATTCAAACGAGAACATGGTACATAGAGCTTGGAGTTACCAGACATTCCTCTTTCAGGATAAGAGAAAACCTCCAACGTTGAGTCGTATCCGACGATGAATAAAATTATGTTCAAATGAGTACAGAGTACATAGAACTTAGAGGTACCAGACATTCATCTTTCAGGATAAGAGGAAACCTCCAACGTTAAGTCATATCGGACGATGAATGAAACGACGTTCAAATGAGCCCAGGGTACCTGGAGCTTAGGGTTACCAGACATTCATTTTTCAGGATAAGCGAAAACCTCCAACGCTAAGTCATATCGGACGATGAATGAAATGATGTTCAAATGAGCCCAGGGTACCTGGAGCTTAGGGTTACCAGACATTCATTTTTCAGGATAAGCGAAAAGCTCCAACGCTAAGTCATATCGGACGATGAGTGCAATGATGTTCAAATGAGCCCAGGGTACCTGGAGCTTAGGGTTACCAGACATTCATTTTTCAGGATAAGCGAAAAGCTCCAACGTTGAGTCATATCGAACGATGAATGAAATGATGTTCCAATGAGTACAGGGTATATAGAGCTTAGATTTATCATAAATGCATCTTTCAGGAAAGGAAAAACCTCTAACATTGAATCGTATCGGACGAAGAATGAAAAGATGTTCAAATGAGTACAGGGTACATAGAGCTTAGTGTTAGTAGAGATTCATCTTACAGGATAAGGGAAAACCTCCAACGTTATATGGAAGCAAACGCGTTGATCTCGAAAATAACAGTTTTCGGTAACACGTACCATTTTTATGAAATTAGATACTTTTTATATATTGGACACTATATTTAAATGCAGTGCTTAAAAATTTGTTTATGATTCGTGAGAAAACTTATATGTTAGATAAAAGTTGAAAGCACCGTTCAATTTAGCACCTCCAAGTTAATATGTCCTCTCAGATCGCAAAGCGCCGAACAAAAATTTTATTATGAGGAACGGTGTAACCTATCGAAACCCTAATTGGGCAATCAGTAAAGCAACGGCTAATCTACTGAGCTGCCGAGACCAATAGAGACATTATTGTAGAGTAACTAATATACTTGTTGGAATTGTATTATGGTTTTACGTGTTATGTTTTCATTCAGGTGCAATCCTAGGTATTTTATGGTTGATGTTACCGGCATGTGATACCTACCAGATCTGTATTGTGAGGTTATATCAGCATTTCCATGTGAGGCGAGGGTGACCGTGTTGTTTTATTGTTCAATTTTTCAGAGGTGTAGGGAAGGTCCAGAATCTGTCATTGGGCCGTTTTGTCACCTTGTTGGAAGTATCACTGTAACGTAATGATGGAGCAGTGATAATTTTATGTTGTGTACAAGGCCGCTCTTGACAATTGACAATTATTTGATGTGTTGATAAAGTCGATATGAAAAATTCGATGCCACGGCCGGGATTTGAACCACGGATCTACTGGTTTCCGTCCGGTTGCTCTTACCCATTGTGCTACCATGGCCAATTTACCATCATGACATTAAATTCTCCAATTGACTCGTATATTTTCCCGGTAAACCACTAGGGCCTCACCACCATTTGTGGCGACTTACTATTGTAAGTACTTGAATAATATTTTCCTGCCTTTCTTGGTAGCATGTCTGCCTCACGCTCAAGAGGTCCCGAGTTCGAATCTTGGTCAGGGTGAGTTACCTGGATAATGTTTTTTCCGGGGTTTTCCCTTATCCTTAAAGACGAATGTCGGGTAAATCTAAGCTCCATGGACCCTTGGTCCATTTGAGCATCGTTTAACCCATTCCATTCATCGTCCGATATGACCTTAAAAAACTTTAAAGGACGTATATATATTCCTCAGTAAAGACGGATCTCGCATACGAGAGCCCCTAGTGGTTTACCGGGGAAGTATATGAGTCAGTTGGAGAATTTAATGTCATGGCGGCAAGTTGGCCGTGGTAACTCAATGGGTAAAAGCGACTGGACGGGAACCAGTAGATCCGTAGTTCAAATCCCGGCCGTGGCATTGAATGTTTCATGTCGACTCTATCGATTCAAAATCTTTGCCTGTATACGGCTAATGTGAAGAAATAATCAATTTCCATCAGTTAACTTAAACTATTTGATGTTTCTAAAGCATTAATTTCCTTACGACAAAAATATAGAAAGAATTGTCCCCAAATTCCTCAACCATTCTCAGGGCAGTGATATATTACAGGAAAATTTGCACACACTACAAAAGTAGTTGCGTTTTCAATTTAACACACAGCAGGAGGCAAAACAATTCGGCAGTAAATTCTAATTTGAGATGGCCGCCGATATAAAGGATGACTTATTCCTGCACATGCGTCACTGCCCAACTGTGTGGCACCTGCTTGCGAAATCTCTTCCTGCCCAAACGACCACGCCATAAATCCTTAAGGAAGCTGCCAAACATTGTAACATCACTTCTTGTATCTTCTTCACTTTTATTACACATTTCCACTTTTCGTTGTGTGTACAAGAAAAATAAAATAGTTTAAAAGGATAATTATTGGGTCATGTCTTTGAAATGTTCAAGAACAATGGAATAGCGACTTGTCAGCTGCAAGAAACTCTGATATGATTAGTTCACATGTCTTCCTCTACAGTCCTTTACAGGGAATATTCTATCTACTTTGTGTTAGTCAAGATACATATTTTATAAATAGTTATATTCCCTTGTAGGTACAATAGGAATATAAGAATACAGTAGACATAAGGGATAGTCAAATATATTAAGAGCTGGTTGTTATGTGATGGCTGTAAAATTCTGTTTAGGTTTTGTAAGGTTCAAATAAAAAATTCAAGGAATATCAGAGAAATGCTTAACTCTACGACAAATTATTTGTTGTGCGATTTCTATATTTTGTGCAGTTGTGCAAAAGTCATCCAGAATAAAGACATTCCCAAAAAAACTTCAAGATTTTATTTGTTATTTAGGTATTTTATACATATACGCAAAATATGAAGCTAGCTACAGTGAAGCAACAAATACTGTAAAAATATAACGATTTGTAACATAAACCTTCACTTATCTTAAAATAAAATAATGAACATTTTCTTATTAATTGATGAGGATAAATACAATAAAATCTGCATATCTAATAGCCCGGTTTCTGGAATCTATACCAGGCCTTATTATGAAAACTTCATTTTTAACTTTATTAATTTTTAAATCAAATTACACAAAATATCTACAAATGTTGCAGATATAATCTACTTTCTACCTTAAAGAACTAACTAAATCAACAGATTACTGGATCTCAGTAACCTTACAAATCTACTCATCTAATCTATCTAAAACAGTCTTTTTTTCTACTTTACATCTACTCCAACAATATAAATCAAATCTACATTTCTACTACAGCTTTAATTCTTATAACAAGCCAAGAAAGACTGTTTCCTACAATTTTAAAATGTCCTCTTCTGCTACTGGTATCCAAAGCTTCCTCCTACTGGTATCCATCTCCTAAAGGGACTGGCATCAGTAAATGGAGCTGGTTCGTCAGTTTAAGATATCCGGGTTGTCACCTTTCCTCTTCTGCAACTGGTATCTAAAGCTTCCTCCCACTGGTATCCATCTCCTAAAGGGACTGGCATCAGTAGATGGAGCTGGTTCGTCAGATCCAGATATCCGGGTTGTCATCTTTCCTCTTCTGCTACTGGTATCCAAAGCTTCCTCCTACTGGTATACATCTCCTAAAGGGACTGGCATCAGTAGATGGAGCTGGTTCGTCAGATCCAGATATCCGGGTTGTCATCTTTCCTCTTCTGCTACTGGTATCCAAAGCTTCCTCCTACTGGTATCCATCTCCTAAAGGGACTGGATCAGTAGATGGAGCTGGTTCGTCAGATCCAGATATGCGGGTTGTCATCTTTCCTCTTCTGCTACTGGTATCCAAAGCTTCCTCCTACTGGTATACATCTCCTAAAGGGACTGGCATCAGTAGATGGAGCTGGTTCGTCAGATCCAGATATCCGGGTTGTCATCTTTCCTCTTCTGCTACTGGTATCCAAAGCTTCCTCCTACTGGTATCCATCTCCTAAAGGGACTGGCATCAGTAAATGGAGCTGGTTCGTCAGTTTAAGATATCCGGGTTGTCACCTTTCCTCTTCTGCAACTGGTATCTAAAGCTTCCTCCTACTGGCATCCATCTCCTAAAGGAACTGGCATCAGTAAATGTAGCTGGTTCGTCAGATCCAGATATCCGGATTGTCATCTTTCCTCTTCTGCTACTGGTATCCAAAGCTTCCTCCTACTGGTATCCATCTCCTAAAGGGACTGGCATCAGTAAATGGAGCTGGTTCGTCAGTTTAAGATATCCGGGTTGTCACCTTTCCTCTTCTGCAACTGGTATCCAAAGCTTCCTCCTACTGGTATCCATCTCCTAAACGAAATGACATCAGTAGATGGAGCTGGTTCGTGAGATCCAGATATCCGGGTTGTTATCTTTCCTCTTCTGCAACTGGTATCCAAAGCTTCCTCCTACTGGTATCCATCTCCTAAAGGAACTGACATCAGTAGATGGAGCTGGTTCGTGAGATCCAGATATCCGGGTTGTCATCTTTCCTCTTCTGCAACTGGTATCCAAAGCTTCCTCCTACTGGTATCCATCTCCTAAACGAAATGACATCAGTAGATGGAGCTGGTTCGTGAGATCCAGATATCCGGGTTGTTATCTTTCCTCTTCTGCAACTGGTATCCAAAGCTTCCTCCTACTGGTATCCATCTCCTAAAGGAACTGACATCAGTAAATGTAGCTGGTTCGTCAGATCCAGATATCCGGGTTGTCATCTTTCCTCTTCTGCAACTGGTATCCAAAGCTTCCTCCTACTGGTATCCATCTCCTAAAGGAACTGACATCAGTAGATGGAGCTGGTTGGTCAGATCCAGATATCCGGGTTGTCATCTTTCCTCTTCTGCAACTGGTATCCAAAGCTTCCTCCTACTGGTATCCATCTCCTAAAGGGACTGGCGTCAGTAAATGGAGCTGCTTCGTCAGTTTAAGATATCCTGGTAGTTATCTCTCCGCTTCTGCATAATCAGTTGCATATGTCCGCTCTGATACTCTGCATATATATCTTCTCTCTCTCTCTCTCTCTCTCTCTCTCTCTCTCTCTCTCTCTCTCTCTCCTGATATTCTCTTTCTGTGTATTGTTTCTGCTCTTCTTTCTGATGTCCATGATTGGCGTCTTCTATTTACGGGCTGTGCGTCTTAAATTAGGTCTTCAAGTCTGGT